>OZ018388.1:33452212-34052212 GCA_963969525.1 Ontholestes murinus
TTCATGTTATAGTTACATTTAAACAATCTAAAGTACATTTTATCATTTATTAGTTTGTTCAACAGAAATAATTTCATTCAAATTAGTGTTGCTTTGATAGTTGTACTATTTGTAACACGCAAATTAATTTGTATTATTCAATGTCTGTCGAAGTATTAGCTAGAGAAGTAGTTGTTTCAAATTAATTTGTTTTGTAGTCTTAGTAAGACTCATTGTTGTAGATTCACGAAATGTTTTCGTATTTTTAAATTTATTATTTAATTTTCTACAACGAACTAAAGGATTTTAATACATTTTATTATTCAATTATGCTCCAAGTGGGTATTTTTCCTTAATCCCGAACGTAATGATTTCTGTAGAACTCACTAATCCACCTCAGGTATAAAATCAGACCTTCAGTCGATTATATTTCATTCTTGTGTCAGTTGCCGTACATATCTGAGTAAGTTATTTATATTTCATTATATTTATTATCATATTTCATTATATTTATTTTAGTAAGTGTTTTTATTTGTATTTAAGATCAATTTTATAATAAAGCTGTACTGAAGAGAGCGAAAGTTCGAAACACGTGTCTGCAGATGATTATAAACTTGAATGCTAGATTTTTTAATTGCTTTTGCTAATTTAATTTAATGAAATCAGTTTAAAATTCATTTTTCATAATTTTTCATGTTATAGTTACATTTAAACAATCTAAAGTACATTTTATCATTTATTAGTTTGTTCAACAGAAATAATTTCATTCAAATTAGTGTTGCTTTGATAGTTGTACTATTTGTAACACGCAAATTAATTTGTATTATTCAATGTCTGTCGGAGTATTAGCTAGAGAAGTAGTTGTTTCAAATTAATTTGTTTTGTAGTCTTAGTAAGACTCATTGTTGTAGATTCACGAAATGTTTTCGTATTTTTAAATTTATTATTTAATTTTCTACAACGAACTAAAGGATTTTAATACATTTTATGTTACCTTAAATCCCAAAAATGTGCTGTGATGACCTATACAAGGAGGAAAGCAATGGTTCAACATTCCTACCAGATCAATGGTGTTACTTTGGAATATAAATCAAGTATCAATGACTTGGAAGTTACTTTTGACAGCAAACTGTTTTATTGACCACTACGAAAATATTGTGAACGAATCATTGAAGCCATCACATAATAAGATCTACAACGCAGTTTGTTAATACTAATACTTTATTGGCATTATTTAAGAGTCTTGTCAGAAGTAAATTAATTGAAGCTTGATGGCTTCATAATAAGATCTACAACGCAGTTTGTTAATACTAATACTTTATTGGCATTAATTTAAGTCTTGTCAGAAGTAAATTAACTTATTGTTATATGGTTTGTAATCCTTTGTACAAATGTCATATATAATTACTTGAAAAACCACAAAGAAGACTTCTAATGTACTTATATAAAATGAAGCATGGCGTGTACCTCAATCATGATGTTCACTATCTATATAACTATAAATTTTGACAGAATTTGAGACAAACAGCATTGAAACGTGTAGAAATACCATGATAATTAAAAATATTCATAAAAACTTACACTCCCAAATTGATGATATAACTACACTGTCAAAACTAAATATACAAGTGCCAAGAATCAATAATAGGTGTAACCAAATAACATTTAAAATTAACCGAACTAATGTAGGTTTTAACTCGCCAATTAATAATATGTCTCGCCTGTATAATCAAATCAGTTGCAGAATAGATCTAGATATCTTTAATAGCAATACCAGTATATTAAAAACAGATTTAAAACAGCTTAATTTAATTCAATAAGTTATTTTTCTTTGTGCTAATGATTTTAGTTATTTATTTATTACGTAAACTAAACCGTTCTATTCTTGTAATTACACACATTGTATTTAATTGCTTTGCATTATTGAATTTTATACTATATATATTAAATCTTATGCATATTTGTACTGTATATTTTATGTTTTATGTATTTTATACGTTTATATTTTTCCTTGTAATTGGGCAATAACTGCCTGTTGGGTTATAGGTATCCAAGTGTACTAGTAAAGATGGAAATTTCAATCACGCAAGAGGTACCTCAAGGTTCCGTATTGGGACCAACGTTATGGAACCTGGCGATGATGATGGCGATCTGCAGATAGGGCGCCAGGAGGCGCAATTACTGATTACATCTCTGCAACAGATCACGCCTGAACAAGTCTTTGTAGATAGGAAGTAATTTCTTTTGGATATCAGGATGCACCGGCTGTTGATGTATAAAGCTGTCGAGTTTGTTGTCAACCTCCGCGCTGCGCCATTTACACCAACTATCAGCTCCAGTTGCGTAGTCATCGTGCATGGGTTTTTTATCCAATGAACACATATGATAGTACGTTGCCATAACATGTTTATGCATATTTTCGACGGAATCGCAGTTCCTTCTAATGGCAAACCCGTAGTACTTCGTTAGTTTTTTTATAAGAACTAGTTTCCCTCTTCCACCAAGTTTTCGTTTTCAACATGTCCAATACATTCACTCTTCGACACTTTACACTCATCACTGTAGGGATTCATGTCAAAAACTCTGTTATATATCGGTAAATACTTTTGCGATGACGTTAATATTTCGTGGGATAAATCTTAAATGTATAAGGAAGGTTTTTTTATATGTGTTCCCCCCTTAAAATGTATAATCAGAGAGGCCACCGAGAGGATGATCGAGTGGCCAGAGGGTTAGAAGTGTCTCTGTGCCACTTGTGAAAATCAACATCAGGGACAAGGAGGTAGAGGTAGGGAAGACGATCAAGTACCTAGGAATGATGGTGGAAGCAAACCCGAGATGTCGCGGTGGCGGCTACAAAAACAGAGGCAGTGGTGGCTCGATTAATCGGAGGGTCAGAGGAGGGACGACATAGACATCTGACAACGGTGGTGAGGGCCAAACTTTTGTACCCAACGTGGGGTGAATTCAGTGGAGAGACCAGGAACGTGGCGAAGCTGCGGACTGTAGTAGACAGGAGCAATCCGCATCACGCGGTCATCTCGGACGGTGTTGACCGACGCTGTAAAGTTTCTGTCGGGAACATCAGCAGACCTGGTACTGCAGCAGCCCGCGGAGTTGTGCCTCGCATGGGGGTATAACAAAATAAGAGTCGAAATGTAGCGCGTGTGAGATGGTGATGAGGTAGTGGCAGGAAGGGTGGGATGAAGGGGGGAAAGGAGTATGGACAAGGAGACTGATACCGCAGGTGAGGCTTTGGGTGGAAAGATGGCATGGACAAAGAAGCCACTTCTTGACTCAAATGCTGACCAGGCACGGGTGCTTCGGAAGTTATCTGTGCACGATCAAGAAGATACAGAACAACAATGGCCTGTACTGCGAGGCAATGGAAGACGATTCGAGCCACTCGTTGACACATTACTTCAGATGGGTAGAAGATTGAAGAAGGCTGGGGGAGGTGCTGGGACAAGTACTCAGAGAAGACATGTTGGCGAGTGAGGAAAAGTAGGAAGCCGTGAAGGAGTTTGCGGAGGTGGTGCTCAGACCGCTGGGCATTTTGAAGGGGTAATTGGTTTGCGGGCTCCTTGAAGATTTGCGCAAATGGGACTCCGAAATCGCGAGGCAATCCTATATACCTAATGAAATGAAATTTCTATACATAGTGGGATATAGGATACCTTATTTGAGTAGGTATAAATATCGTTCTACAGGATTATAAAATGCCAGACGTATGGCATGCGAATCATCAACTAATTAAAAAGTTCTGAGTATTCGGATTAGAAACGAA
This sequence comes from Ontholestes murinus, assembly GCA_963969525.1. Lineage (NCBI taxonomy): Eukaryota > Metazoa > Arthropoda > Insecta > Coleoptera > Staphylinidae > Ontholestes > Ontholestes murinus. Next base: position 33,455,979 of record OZ018388.1, read on the forward strand.
TGCCTAGCTAGTGCCAACCATGACCTGCGAAGATAGAGGCTGCTCAAAATGTTTCAACGCTTTGGTATATTATTTATATAGAAAAAAACATTAAACATCACTTAAACGTGCAAAAACGAATGGAAATGTTTGGTATTGTTATAAACAGAAGAATTCGGAAAATTATGGTCTGGCTTTCGGTGAATAATAAAGACAAGATTTCTTATGACTAACAACTGCAACATAGTAGTGTGATAACTCCTGATGTTCGAATCTAAAAGCTAACGTATTCCAAACTTCGAAAACTTATTTAAAAACTGAGCCTTTGCATAAAATCATTAAAATTCTAATTTAATCAATGATTATGTCGACATATAAAAATTTGCCTTATGGCGTCTGGTTGATTACTTCAAAAATGAAGGTACCAGTGAGCATATTTTTCATAGTTACAATATTAATACAAATAGTCAAATTTCAGATCTAGATTAACATAAAATGCAATACCAAGGCAGACGTTTTATTATACAACATCTGACAATAAATTTCGGTAAATAGTCCTTTAACATTAACGTAGATGACAAATTAACAAAAGTTACCTTTTTATAATAGAAGTAAACTATTTCGAAGGACAGTTAGGTAACTTTCGTAATATTTCATCTACGTTAATGTTAATTTATTATGGACATGTTCACAATAAATTGCTTGCTGCTTCAAATAAGAATCTGTAGTATGAAGATATTTATGTCGAATTGTATGATTAATGGTTTGTCTTCATTTCGCCTTTCGAGATTTCGATCTTGGAAATTATTTTACAATATTGCTTCTTTAATTGATTTTGTATAACTTAATTTGTTGAAAATGTATAAACTTTTATAGTCTTAGAAAGCTACAGTGTTGTGAAACAATAATTACCTAAGAAAAAAATAAACACTTTGAAATTAATTATATATGAATCGGCAATCCTAATTAAATTTATATTGTCTCTCTTTGATCATATTTAAAAACACTTTTAAGCATAGAATGTGACGAATTCTTGCTTTGCATACATGCTAGTTATAATAAAAGACCAAACCTTATAAACCTAATATATGTCGAACTGCGACAGAAGTACAAATCTAGGTTACAAACCACCGCCTTCAATATGCAACTTAAAAATGATTTATACGGCGTTCTTTTTTTCTATTATAAAGGAAGCGAGTTATTCAGCGAGGATCCCATTCCGGGAATGTCTCCACCTCCGAGCCCCGACGGCCGTAAAAGTTGGGTGCGGCCGCAAATTTCGGGGATCTTGATAAAAGTCATAAAGTCCGTGCAGGTGGCCGCGCACATCGCCTCGGCTTGTGGGGGCGGGCGGCGAGCGGCCTAGGTCAGTTTAATGCCGGAGGGCCGCCGGTTATAAAATTCAATGGTTTTGCAAATTCTTGCGGGTAGCGGAACATGATTTATTCATCGGACGCAAGATAAACACTAATATTGTAATGCGGACCTCTCCGGCGTCACCATAAAAGAAGTTCTCGTAAAACTGTTTGCTTTTGAAATGGGCTAAAACTTATTATTTTATACGGCGGCGATGACGAAGTGGCAGAGCAGAGCAGGCACTCGCGATAGGTCCAACTATTACCGTAAAGTAATTCGACTTAAGGGAAAATTACTTCTAGAATTTTTATAGTATATTATAGTAAGAATGGATGGTATTAAATTGCAGTCAGAGTATTAAACTATTAGACGTTATATTTTATAACTTGATTTTCGTTTATTTTTGTTCTATAGTTGTTAAACTCACTCTTTATTATTTAATTATATAAATATTTTGAAATTTTTTACTTTGTCGCAGATGAATCATTTCCTAGGTTATAAGTTTACGAGGGTAGATTGAAAAGTTTCCGGAATGGGCAAGAGAAGGCGCGCGTATCGTGAAATTGTTATGATGGTTGTCAAGGCTAACCTATTTTAGGTAAGCTGTCAAATTTTCAGACACATGCGTCGTTCCGTTTTTGTTTACTAGGATATTTTGTGAAGCAAGTCAGGCACTTTTGCAAAAATGGATAAAAACGAATTTCGTGCAGTCATCAAACATTTCTGGATGTATGGGAAAAAGGCGTATATACAAGATATTTTGCAGAAAGTTCATGGCACATCCACACCTTCATTTTCGACTATTAGTTTCTGGGTGAGCGAGTTCAAACGTGGCCGTACGAGTACCAAGGATGAACCACGCAGTGGACGTCCAAAAACGGCCACAAATGAAGAAATGGTCGACAAAGTCCATGATCTCGTGTTAGCCGATCGACGAGTGAAGTTGCGCGAAATAGTAGAGACCACTGGCATCTCATATGAACGCGTGCAAAATATCGTGCACGAACATTTGCGCATGAGGAAGCTGTCGGCGCAATGGGTGCCGCGTTTGCCGACTATGGACAACAAGCTAAATCATGTGACCACTTCGAAAGAGTGTTTGGCCTTGTTAAAGCGTAATCCAACGGATTTTTTTTCGACGATTCGTGACCGTGGGCGAAACATGGATCCACCACTACACACCAGAAACCAAGCAGCAGTCGAAACAGTGGATTTCTCCGGGCGAATCTGCTCCGAAGAAGGCAAAGACTGTCCCATCGGCTGAAAAGGTCATGGCATGGTTTTTTTGGGATTCGCAAGGTGTGATACACATCGACTTTTTGCAGAAGGGAAGAACTATCACGGGACAATACTACAGCGATTTATTGGATCAATTCAACGGCATATTGAAGGAGAAACGGCCTCATTTGCAGCGGAAAAAAGTGCTCTTCCACCACGACAACGCGCCGGCCCATTCATCCCGAATCGCCAATGCTAAATTGGTTGAATTGGGCTACGAGGTGGTGCCGCATTCTCCGTAATCTCCAGACCTGGCCCCGTGCGACCCATCCATCTAGAAATGTTTGATGACCTCACGAAATTCGTATTTATCCATTTTTGCAAAAGTGCCTGACTTGCTTTACAAGATATCCTATCCTAGTAAACAAAAACGGAACGACGCACGTGTCTGAAAATTTGAGAGCTTACCTAAAATAGGTTAGCTTTGAGAACCATCATAACAATTTAACGATACGCGCGCCATCTCTTGCCTATTCCGGAAACTTTTCAATCTACCCTCGTATATAGTTACAGAATTCCCAATTATCTTATATTTATAGACATTAGGTAATTTTAGATTACAACACTTGTTACGTTTCACATTGTTGTTTTTATTTTCCTGATATATGTATCAGCGACGATCATTTTCAAAGGAAGTACAAATTTTAACAATTAAAAAAGTTGTCAGGAAAATAAATACAACAATGTGAAACATAACAAGTGTTCTAATTTAAAACTACCTAATGTTATAATTTCGTTCCACCGAGAGTGCAGTGAACAAAGTATATACCGTATTTTATAGACCCATTAAATACAATGTTATACATACAAAGATATTATATTTGAATATGAAAAATTTATTTTAATAACGTAGACCATTTAGGGAGGATTATGTTAATAATTTTAAGTTCGCAATGGTTTTAGTTAAGTCATATACAGTCAATAATCTGTATTAGACTTATAGTTTGCGTAGCATTTTTATTACTTATTGATTTTTGTTTAATGTGAGTTTTATTGATAAAAATGAGGCTCATATCTAAAAAATAAAGAATAAATATATAATATATTCCAATATAATACTGTGAAAGTTACTTTGTTCTTGCAAGTTACAGCACTTGATATAATCTGATACAAACTTCTCTCAAACGAATGTAGGAAGCTGCATGGCTACCATCATTTAATCTTTGCTGTTTTTATTATAAACCTGTTTGTTGGATATATTGATTGCTGGATTCTAATAGAGAAAGTTCGCTCTTTCATCCTGTGCGATTTGAAATTGCTGCACTCAATTGTATACGCAGTGACTTAAAGGATGCCATTTTGAAGGTTTGTATAACCTCACTTTTATATTTTTACCCTGTTCTCGACACAAATAGCTCATAATCGTTACCAAAAACGTCTAATTGACGAAGAATTGCTGCTGCTGCTCGAAAACTCTATAGTTTGAGTAATTAGGACGATGATCCTGAGGATTGGGATGACGGTTCTGGGGATAAAGTACCGGACGAAAACGCCGTATCGGTCGCCGATTGGCATCTAGCAATTCTGAAGGGAATGCCCAAGTAAAAATAGGCTCAGGATCCAGCTGAAGATCGCCAATCTATGGAAGAAATGCAAGTTGCAATTTCTGAAGTTCACCTCCTGCAACATTCCCGTAGAGTAAGTCGGCGAAAAAGTAGAGAATGAAACGAGGAATTGGAAAACAAATATTTCATCAGAGAACTTTGATTGATTGAATGTATTAACCTCTGCGTATTTCAAAAAGGAACTGAATTAACACAATTGACGAAATGATGTTTGTTAGGATACATGTCATGATGGGAAGTTGCACTATCCAAAGATACATTGCTAGTAACGACCTGGTTTACCAGTTTCCTTGATTTCAAACGGCATACAACTGATTAGATTTTTTAAGTCTTTAAAGCCTTTTTCTCTCCCCGGCTTGAGTCTGATTTATATGTTGATGTACAGATAACCCCCTTTAAAGGTAGTCTCAATGTAAAGCACAATATCAAGAATAAAACCAAACACATGGATTGTAACTTCATTAACTATCAAGGTTCGACCATTTTGATACCTGGACATTAGGAGGTTCTTGGGACTGCTGTAGCAATAGTTTAGACTTATTTCTGATAAATGTTTGCTTATACTTAAACAACTACAATTTAATAATTACGCTTCATTAATAGCGAGAGCGTATTTATTCAAGACACCAACTTTCTCTTTAAACAGCGTATTGTCAAATGCTATTACAACAAGTGTATGGTAATGGCCTCAAATTTCAAAGGTGTCACAAATTGGTAAACAATGAACTCCGCCCGTGACTCCTGTGTCCTAAATTATTTGTTTATTTTATATTGAATGTATGTATATTATATTTTTTTTGTAATTTTGTAAGCAGGAGAAGCAAAGACAATAATAAAGAATAAAGAATAATAAATGTTGGCATTTGTCAGAACAAGTATCGATTATACGTAAAATGGTAGTTAAATATAGCTTTTCCAGTTATTTGGGACTAAACAATCTCAATGGGATTCGTTGTCGAACTCCACTTCCTCATAATCTTACCGCACCTTTATCAGATCATAAAAATGAGACTTTGTGAATGTTGGCAAATCATATTTTATGTTTTTATTTGTATTAAAACTCAATTTTATAATAAAGCTGTACTGAAGAAAGCGAAAGTTCGAAACACGTGTCTGAAGATGATTAGAAACTTGAATGCTAGATTTTTTAATTGCTTTTGCTAATTTAATTTAATGAAATCAGTTTAAATTCAATTTTTGTTCATATTTTTTCAATCTAAAATACACTTTATTCATTTATTAGTTTATTCAACAGAAATAATTTCATTCAAATTAATTTAATGAAATCAGTTTAAATTCAATTTTTGTTCATAATTTTTGAATCTAAAATACACTTTATTCATTTATTAGTTTATTCAACAGAAATAATTTCATTCAAATTAGTGTTGCTTTGATAGTTGTACTATTAGTAACTCGCAAATTAATTTTGTTTTATTCAATGTCTGTCGAAGTTTTAGCCAAAGAAGTAGTTGTTTCAAAATTAATTTGTTTTGTAGTCTTAGTAAGACAGCAAAAATTGAGCCGAGACTCTGGGTATTCCAACAAAGAATATTTGATCTTTTGGAATTTAGAGTCTATATTGCGGAAAGTCTGATCAAATCGAATAAACCATTTTTGACAAAAATTGGCCGTCTTTGTGGTAAAGCGCTAAGATCACTAGATCAACATTAACTCGCAAAAATTCTCTTTTTTCAGCATGGGAGTCAAGTTCTACAACATCCAGGAAGGAAAAAATGCGTGACTGAAAGGGTTAACCTATCGCTATAAACTAAGGTAACTCAGCAACGCCGTGGGATATACAAGCTATTAATCAACCTGAGATTACGCAATAAAACTTCAGAAATGAAAGTTCATAGCCGGATCAGCAAATTGTAAAGAATTTTGCTAACTCTGATTAATCAAGCTTTCTCTTCATTACAAGATGATTATGATTAAAACTGGCACATCTAAGAGATTCAATTAATTGCTCAGTATCCTAATAAACAAACCTCAGTGATATCTAATATCAAACAGCATATTTTTGCATTATAAATAAAATGAGGTGACAACAAAATAGTTGAAGTAAAATGGATAAAAACAAGAAAATTATATATGAATTTAACATTTACTAAAATGAGAATTTGAGCCAAAGTACAATGATAAAAAACTGCTTCTTTTTGATATTACTTGAAATTTGTCCCATATCCTCCGTACAAGAGGGGAAGTATTGTGATCGTGATTTAAAAAAAAAAAATTTGCGGAAATATCCGTTTTTAGGTCCCCTGAGTCTATTGCACTGATTTCTGAAAAAAAAAATTTGTCTGTGTGTGTGTGTCTGTCGGTGGGAGTTGTATCTTAAAAACGAATAATCCTATTGAGGTGAAACTCAAAAAAAAAGTTAGAGAGAATGAAAAACTCAACAAGTTTTATTTGAACATATTTTTCATAAAATTTTTAACTTTTAAGAAAAATTAGACATTTTTTTGCCAATTGCTAATTAACTGTTGGAGTTACATGAACTTTATATAACAAATAATTGCAGAGAATTAAAAACTGAATAAATTATTAAGAATAGCCTTTTTGCGCAAATCTCATAGTTTATTATTATTATTATTACTCAACATACAGTAATTGTTAATGACGATTAACTTAATTAAGCATTAATGAACTATAGTTGATTTGATTTTAAATTTGTTCAATGAACAGAGATTTAGATTAAGCTTGATAATATATATATATATATATATATATATATTATAATAAACCTTTTTTATTAACTATTTTTGCAGTTTTTCTTCTGTGACCTCTAAATTTATAGGTAGAGATGGGAAGGAGGAGGGGAGGAAATTTGAGGTCTTGAGGATAGAAGGATGTTTTGTCGCCTTTTACGAAAAGTGAGCACACTGGAGGACTATTCTAACCCCGCACCCCTAGAGGAAATATATTTAATAAATTCATATCTAGACTGCAATCTCTTGGCGCAGGAAGTAATTTGGTACAAGCAATAAAAAAAATAAATAGTAAAAACAACTAATTTGGACTGTTTGGATGGCAGAAACTTATTATCTTATTTGACAGTAATCACATAATCTTCATTTTCATTAATGAAACACCTTTATATTGCTTATTCCGCATGTTATTTTTTAGTCAAGTGTACACCTTAAGTTCACATTTTAAACCAATTAACAGTTAAGCTATTGAAAAAGTGTACTTATAATTTGATGATCTAAATCTTTACGTAACTCAAGACTACATAAATCTTCCTCTTTATACTAAAGGTCTGTACAGGTTGAAACTTTGAGATCCTTTTACTAAGATTTGAAAGCCGCCCTTGACCATATTTACATTACAAAATTAAAACTATACTAAATAGATAAAAATAAACTTAAAGAATCTACTCTTGTCCTATAACTTAATCTTAATATAGAAATACACTACCACTATTTTCGCCTATAAAGTCATATTTATACAAACTAAAAGGCACTCATATTATCAAATAAAACTTTAGACTAGAATAATTTAAAAACAATTTTACAGAAATCAGAAAATAAAAAAATCATAAATGAGCTAAATTCCAAATTATGGGCATACATCTACGAATCGATAAAATTTAAGCATGTTTATCATTTTTAATTTAACGATCAAATATTATAGAAAAAAGAATGGCTACGTTGCTACGATGTAACACATTTGTGGTTAACTTTTTAATTCAGTATAATTAAATATTGTTTTGACAACAATTTTCCTTTACAAGAAACATGGCAAAATCTAGATCAATTCAAAATTAAAAACATCTACACAAATACAACACAATCTGTTTAAGTCCCTTGTAGTAGATAGTATTTATTTATACATTGCACTTACATAATAAAATTCAAATATATATAACAATAATTTCTTACAAACATTTTGATTGCACACGAAAAACCTTGAGTTCATAATAATATTATCTTCTAAAATAAGAGAAACTCTTGTTATGTTCCATTACTTTATTTTCAGATAACTGACACGTGTTTCGGTCCTTGCGGATCATTATCAAAGTTAAAACACGTGTCAGTTATCTGAAAATAATGAACAAGAGTTTTACTTCTCCTAATTTGAAAATTTGGTTCCATCAAGAGAGCAGCAGAACAAGTATCGAATATATATTATCTTCAACACTTGGCTACTGTTACTTTGATGACGCTGTTACCACATAGGGTATCTTTGTTGGAGGTTGTTTCTCCATTATCTTGCCAAAATGGGAAAATCAAAAATTGGCAACGGATATAAAAAAAAAACTCCAAACACAAAATAGAATAATAAACTTTGTTAATAAAATACTAATAATAAAACGCTTGTTGACCTTATGAACGCTGTCTTCGACAATATGACGACAAATTTATATTAAGCTGTTGCTACAAACTGAGGTACTAATGTAAATATATATATATATATATATATATATATATATATATATATATATATATATATATATATATATATATATATATATATATATATATATAACATGTTACCAATATCTCCGAAAATTACGCAACAAACACCCGAAAAAGAATTACCAAAACTTGATCAACAAATTATAGAAACCTTTGCATCATCGTCAGTATCAGATAATGATAATGATAATCCCAAAATAGAATTATAAACCCTGACAATAAAATACTAATAATACTGTCTTTGCTGACCTTAGGGGCGCTGTGTTTTATTACCGCAATATATCGACACATTTTTAAATGATAGCGATAAGAGAGAGAATGGAGAACTCAAAAATATTTACCTTTTTAGATTACGATCGCAAAGAAATCATTAGTATGAAGAAGATCTTTTTGAGTAATTCAATACACTTTAGCAAACGGTCATTAATAATTGCACAAATTCGAAATTATCGAAATTCAACGCCTGACTTTACTAAAAATATTTCATGGGTTAAAAATATTATTATGAGCGTAGGAATTAATAGATTAGACTTCCGGGGTGGGGGGTGTTCAGTAGATGACCCAAGGACAATTAGGTGATATTGAAATGGCACAAAGGGGACAATAGCTGTTTTAAATTCATGATAGATGGTAAGTAAAATATTAAGATGGGGGGCGCTAGAAAAAAAAAAACATTCTCAATTTGCGATGAGCAAAATAAGGTTGAGAAACTATGATCTACCTTCAGTTTTAGGCAGGAATACCGTGATATGGATATTGCCAGTACCAATCTTTGAAAATCCTGCTTGCAAAATAATCGATAGTTATTGCTTTAATTTACGTTAACAGTAATCTATGTAAAAAAGGAATTGTTAGCTAGGGTGGCTGTCGGAGAAAAATATATTAGGATTAAGTACATCTGTAGTATTCCGACCATAGTGAAAGAGTAATTGGAAAACTAACTGTTCGGAAGTAATATTAATTTTAAGATTATTTAAATCTACTACCAAAATGTTAGAGGTATCAAAACTAAAACGCATTTCCTTTACGTCAACTCGTGTAATTCTGAGTTTGATATTGCATATTTAAGCGAAACCTAGTTAAATGCTTCAGTGCATGATTCGGAAATAATAAATAGCAAAATGCACCATGATTGAAATTCTTGTTCAACGAAGTTATACTGGCGTTTTCAAGTAACATCTGATATAAACGAATTGATTATTATTATTATTATTCATTATTCAATAGTCATTAGTACTATTATTTAACTTTAATTCATGTTAACGCATGATTTTTATTCAATCGTTAAGTCTGGCCCTCCAGATATAACATTTAACATCATAGAAGTATTTTTTGAGTCAATTGAATTAATAATTTTTTGACAACGCTCTCATAATTATTGGGGATTATAATATTGCCATGTTTGGCATTCACGACTTTAACAGCTTTCTCAATCCTAAAGGTCATTCTATTTTGAATTTCATAAATGTTTACAACTCCCTCAATTCAACATTTTTTAAAAGTTGATAATAGATTTATTGATTTAGTATTATATAATTTTAGTTGTAAGTTTGGCCTATAACGTGGTGTACTTCCATTCGGTCCCGAAGATCCGCATCGTCCAGGTTTATTGAAATGAATTCAAGAAGAAGCATCATGTAAACCAAATATCTTTCCCAAATATAACTGAATGTATAACTTAAAAAAAAGCTAATTACACTGATGATCTTATCAATATTGATTGGTTATTGTTAGGGTCTTGTAGTTCATCCAATGTCATAGTTAAAATTTTTTATAATTATCTCTACAGATCATTTGACAAGCACATTTTATTATTTAATATTCAAACAAATTCCAAACCGTTTTCAACCATTATTTATTGCAGTATTAAGAGGATCGTTAAATGGAAACTGGATTACCAACATAAATAGAAATCCTGTAATTCCTGTTTCTTCCGCCCAAAATTTCAAAAATTGAGACTTCTTTTAAATCCCAGATTTGAAATGCATATTTGTACTATGCAGGGTGCCCCCTGTTAATGTAGGGAACTGGCATATCTTCTTTCCATACAAGCCGCAACACAAATTTACTTTCAAGATACTCCATGATAGACTTTGTAATCACAGAAATATTCACCCCGTTAGCACCCTGACCTCAGCAAATGCCGGAAGCAACCACAGCCTCGTAATGGCAAAGACCACAGCCACCCTACATCACAAAAAGAGAGAACCAACCAAAGATATCTGTAATATGGTTAAGTGTGTGAGTTCTGTTTAAGGTAATAACGGATGTATAAAACTGGAGAACTGGGAATTTTATTAATGAACTTCTAAATTACAAAAAACCGTCACTGTTATTATTCTGTTTGACAACCCTGTTTTCAATGCTGCCTACGACAGCCCAACATACAAACAAATATTAGAGGAGAAAATCCAAGCATGTAGAATACAGGAAGAGGGCGAAGTAGAATCCGCATGGGAAAAACTAAAATCAATATGATAAAAGCTGTGGAAGAAGTACTCGGAAGAAGATGCATCAAAAGGGGTTAAGAAGCTAGTCGAAGAAAAACGGAAGTCATATCTACAATACAGAGCAAAATCAGTCACATACGACGAATATACGCTTGTAAGAAACAGAACCAACAACGAAATTCAGATAATTAAAACAGCTTATTGAAGAAAGTTCTCTAGAGATGTGGAACGCAACCTTTACGAAAGGCAAAAGAAAGTATGGATAATGCTCAAAAACCGGAAGAAACCAGTAAACGAATATCAACAAAGAGAAGAACACGATCGACGATTGGGAGCTATACAGCAACGATGACAACAACGTCATTGAAATGCAACATGAGGATAGCAGTACACATCAAACGTGGAGCACATCTAGAGAATAATAGGAAAACTTACCAGCAAACTAAACAATAGTCGCCGGGAATGGACGAAATATTCAATAAGATGATCAAATACGGCGGTAAAGTACTGTTGTACCAGATTCACGTGCACATGAAAACTATACCAGGGGAATGGAAACGCAGCATAACGATCCCAATATTTAAAAAGGGGGTGAAATACGACCTATCAAATTGCAGAGAAATTGTTCTCCTATGTACAATATCGAAGCTCCTCACAAAGGTTTTTGAGGAGGAAGTAACCAACTCCGGAATATGTGAAGGGAGAGGTAATTGAGAGAGTGAAAGTATTTAAATATCTGAGTTTTGTTTTTACGAGTAGTGGGGGATACAGGAAGCACGTCAAATACCTGCAACAAAAAGCAAGTGCGTGGCAAAAGAGAGGTAGCGAAACCTGATATTGATATATGATATGGAAACATGGGGAGTGAAAGAGTATGAATGCATTGAGAGAGAGAGCAGACGACGTTCCTGAAGCAGCTCCTGGTAGTGGAGAGATTAACTCGTAGGTATATTTTGCTTCAGGAATCAAACAGGTGTAGTATGTAAATGGAGATTGGAAAGAAAAAGGGATGTATGAAAAAGCGGATGTGGCGGAAACGGTAGTGAATGAATGGTTGGAACAGGGTGTGAATGTGGCGGCGTGGATGAGAGGAAAATGGCTGGAAGTGGAAGCGCAAGAGCGGCAAGAGTGTCTTGTAAGGAGTAGGTACAACCCAATGTATGGAAGGGCGCCAGAGTACCTATTAAAGACAGAATGTGACAGCTCCAAGAAAGTTACTCTGGCAAGGGCTAGATGTGGATCGGAGGAGAGAGGAAGGAAGGTATGAAGTGCAAGGAGGTGCGTGAAGAGTGGATATGGGGAATAAAAAGGAGCAGGCATAGAGATTGTGATGAGAAAGAAGAAAAAGGGGCGACTGAGGGCAGGGAGCTGAAAAGACCGGTAGAAAAAAGAAAACGAAGAAGACGAAAAAAACGTAATAATATAGTAATTATATATAAATATGGGGTGTATGCCAATAAAGGTCTATTTTACATCCCGATATCATAGCGATCATCACAAAACTTAACACTTAACACCGATAACTATACCTTTATAAAAGTTCCAGACAAACTATCCAGCAATGTGCTCGTATCAACAAAATAAGGCAGGGAGACGAGGTTATTCAATACTATAATGGACGAAGTGATTACTGAAGATAAGAAGGCCGTAAAGGGATACCAGATGAGAGATGGAGAGATAAAAATTGTACGTTATGCGGATGAGCGGTACTGATCCCCGAAGGCGAAGACGATTTGTAAAGTATGCTCCACAAACTTGAACAAACTGTTTCAAAGTTCAACATGCAAATATCTACGACCAAGGCAAAGTCCCTCACGATATCAAAGGACCCACGTAGATGTAAGCTCTCCATACGCAATAAAAGCATCAATATCCTGTGTGAGGCCCATTATGTCACACACGAATGAATCAAGGGCGGAAAACGTCAAACGTCACAAGGAAACGATTGACTCGTGAGAACAACGGAGATGAGAACGCTAAGATGCAAGGTAGGATGCAGTCTCCGGGACCATATAAGAAACGAAGACATCAGAGCGAAGTGCGACATTCAAGATAGTGTAAAATGGGCTCCAAATAAAAAGCGCGAGTGGAGAAACAAGGTGGAAAGAATGGATAAAACCAGACTGTCAAAATTTGCCAGACCGGGGTTACCGAGAAATAGAAGACCACCAACAAGATGGCATTAGAGCTAATTTAAAATTTGTTTGGGTTTTGGGAATTTATCTTATAAAATTGTGATAAATTAACACCATTAATATTTATACAATAAATCAATTTAAAAAATAAATATAATGCTGGATTGATGAGGTTGTTACTTGTTGAAACTCCATTAATAAATATAATTCCTCATTAGTCGGAATTCTACTGATAATGTGGACTATAAATATTATTATTTAAGATTAAATTAACGTTTAAAATATCTAAATATTAAAAAAATACAGACTAAAGGACCGCATATCACTTGGGAAATTATCTCAATATTTATCTTTCAAAAACACCACATTTAATTAAAGCGCAAAATGGTGCAGGCGCCGGGCTGTGGTAACTAGAAAATTATTTTAAACCTCTTGCTGGTTTTCATGTAGTTAATGTTTAAAAAAATTCATTCCTAATTCAAGGCAAATAAATCACAACAAAATAATTTCATAATTCGTAATTACGAATTTACTATAAATACACTTGCGCGAAATAAATTTGCCGCATAAGATCGACTGCATTATAATGTTTTTGTTGATATTAACAATGTTTTTTAAAGCTTAAATATTTTAAAATAAAAACGGTTTTTATTTATTATATAACTCTATATTTTACCTTGAAATATCTTAATGAAATAAATTAATATTATTTTCGTTTTGACTATAATAAAAACTTTCATATAAAAAATTCAGCAGCATAATTAATTCACCGCAGTATATTTGTGCAATAAAAATAATGAGTTTGTAATTATACCCGCTAAGCAGAAAAACTTCTCTCGTTTTATAACAGCTGCATGTTTATAAGGATGCACATAATAATATTTTTTTAAGAAAATAGATATAAAAAAATTACACCAGGTAATTACTTTAATGCGTTTTTCTACGGTGAAGGGTGAATTTGTATAGAATTTAATTAAGGCCGAAACAATTTCCTTCGCGGTAATTTAATCCTTGGGCACTGAGCTTGCATTAATATTCACACGGGGCATTAAAAGGCGAGGAGGGCGATGGATTTCCGTCGCTTCTTCTAAATCAATGAATTTTAATTTTCATTCAAATTCGCTAATCCACAAATTTTATGGAAATTTTCAACCGTTCCGTTTTATTAAAATTATTGCAAATAACTTTCTTTCACTGTTGTTGATGTTTTAATTTAATTTTTAAAGAATCACAAGATTATATTTTCAATATAAAAATATTCGTAGCCTTAAACGTGTACTTAATTTGACATTTTTCTGGAAATATATAATTATTCTGTTAAGAAATACTTAATTATTATTACATTCAATGCAAAAATAGATTTATTTACAGGTCAATAAATATTACAACCAGCAGATTGAATTGTTTACTTGACAATAATAATTTAATATTTAATATAAGATAAATAATAATAAGAAATTAATACTTTCTCAGCTACAGTCTTCATGAAACTGGTATTTTTTTAAATATGGAACACAATAACTGTCATAATTTTAATAACCCTGTGAAATATAAATAATATTATCATGAGTTAATATTGTAAATAGAAAGATGTAATTTTGATTTATTATTTGTGTTTTAAAGAATTGTTTGTATATCTTAATGTTAAATGTTAATGTTTGGAATAATGCAGAAATTCAGGTTATATATATATATATATTCTTATCGGTTAAGTGGAGCGATTTGTAAGTTTGGGCTCTTAATTTATGAACATTTATTAGAATGGTTGACTTCATGTTAAATGGAATGAGATGTCGGAATGAGTTCATGATCTGATCCGGGGTGATCTGAGGGAATTTGAATGAATGTAGAAAAGATGGCAGGATTGCGGAAGAGATAAAAAAACTGCTCCACTGGAATTTCTACTGAATAAACATTTCGGATAGGCGGTGTAGATTCTATTGTGCACTATAATTTAAGAATTGCCTTATATAATTTTTAAATAATATGCAATTTCTTTAAAAATGAATATTTATAATAATATATCATAATGTAGCAGTCATTCTGCAACTACTGTAAAATATATTTGAATAAAAAACAATTTTTGTATATAAATCTCACGCAAAATTATTGATGAATAATCATAATTTTACATAAAAACAAATACGTATAGAAATATGTAGTTATATGAAGTTGGCGCAGTGGATGGGATACTTAGAAAAACTTATTTTGAATATTAGATTTTTTTATTTTTTTTTAATATGGATTAATGAATTTTAATTTATGCAATCCATAGAGAGAAAAAAATCCTAACGGGAATTCCGGGATTATGGAAACGGGCCAAAGAATCCAGTCAATCCAGCCCGAACCCGAAAACAATACATATACGACGACCAACACAACGGGACGACACTAATAAAGGGTTGACGGTGAGAAGGAAGGGCGCGCGCTAGAGAGAGAGGGCGGTGGGTGGAGAGGGAGAGAGTGGCCTCCAGCATTGATACAATACGAACGCGGGCGGTGGGGTGGAGAGGCTTAAGGGTGTGATACGGGGGGGAATCCCATAATGCCACCCCCGGGATGTGCCGGGATGCAAGGGAACTAACTCTACTCGCTCGTCCTGGGGGCGGCACTCGCAGCATCCCCAAGCCTCCTGCCTGCAGTATCGCCGCGCTTTCCGACACAGCCGGACCACGCAGAGAGGCTCACGACGTCCCGAAGACACACGATGCGCTGCTGCTGTCTGATCGAATGCGTCTTTGGAATAAATTGACGTAAACGGTGGACAGAAGTCTTGAGATAAAAAATATAAACATTCGGTTATGTTGCGCGGGTTGTTGTGTGCTGAGAGGACTAGGTGCTGCAGATAGTTTTACGAGTTATGGAATGAAACACTGATAGGGTAGGTATAATTTTAAGAAGAATTATAAATATTTTGCAAAAAAAATATAAAAAAATAATTGTGTTGGTTAGGATGAAATTACATAAGAAATTTAGAAAATACCTAACATTAAGAAAATTTCAGGATCATACAATTAGGGCATACAAAAATACTAAAAAAATGTTTTGTTTGATTATTAATACAACAAATATTAGTCTAATAATATTGCAATATAAAGAGAGAAAGACAATTCCTAATCAGCTGAATAATTTACATTTACATAATCCAGGTTAGAAATTTGATGACACAATTCTAAAATAATATAAAATGTCTATATTATTTATATTTTATTGTAAAATAAATTAATTTATATCC
Organism: Ontholestes murinus; assembly: GCA_963969525.1. Lineage (NCBI taxonomy): Eukaryota > Metazoa > Arthropoda > Insecta > Coleoptera > Staphylinidae > Ontholestes > Ontholestes murinus. The sequence continues at coordinate 33,472,395 of OZ018388.1, forward strand.
ATTTATAATAATTAATTTATATATATTTATATTATGTATCTATTTTTAAAAGTTTCGAATGAAAATCGAAATCGATTATTTATTTAATTTTTTATGTCAGTAATTAAAAGCACAATTAAAGGGAATTTATTCTGATAAACAAACATTAATGTAATTTTATTCTTTTCGTTTTATTATGTAAGCACAATGGATGAAAGACCGAATTAAACCAACGCTAGCGATTCATTGCGTTCCAAAATTACTTTTTCATTAATTGCTTTTATATACTTCGTAAAATAAGGTTTTAATAATATTTATTCAGTTTTTTGCAAGATGTACAAATATTGATAAACTTATATAAAAAAATTTCTCTCGAGATAAATTTATTTAGAATTTCCTAGATTAAAACTTTAACGATACGCACATAACAGTATTTACAAAATATATAATAAATTATTCATCATATGAATAGATAAAAAGATTTACTTTATGATTCGTTGCTAATTAATTAATTTTATAAATTAGAGAGATAAACAACTTTATTGAATGTAGTATTAAATTAATACGTTTTTGAGATATCGTTCTTATCTTCTTGCTTATCTACCGACTGGCAGCATTTTGTAAATTATTTATTTCGATATTTTTTTAACAATTTTATTTTAAAAAAGTAACCTATATTTTTATTTCACAAATTTGTTAATGAAATCAGGAATTATTAAGAATATTTCTGCAAATACATGCATATTCTAGTGAGAAATTAAAATAACATATTCCCGAAACTAATTTTGGCATTCGGTCACAATCGATTTATAGTATCAAACTTAATTATACACATATGCGGATATTGGAGGCCAAGAAAACAAGCCAATCCTCACTAGGTCATTGCAGTCTACTAAAATGCCAATTTAAGTCACACAAATTTATTTCCACGATGTTTTTCTGAGTACGTCTTTATTCGATGTTTTTCGCATCAATATTTTTGTCAATAGTTCTTTTTGGTACTTCAATATAAACTGTTGTATTATTCAAGATTGTATTTCAAATTATAAAAAATATATTTTTCACCATCAACAACAGCCACGGACAGATTTCGATCTTTTTGTATCTCTTTATGGTATTATCGTATCGATAAAAAATATAAACATAAACAATTGCACTTATTAGTTTCCTGTCAACAAAATCCACTGACCGGTTTCGATACATTTATAAACTCACTGGCGTAGAGTAATTTAAGAAAAGGGAATGGAATAATACTAGAAGCTTTAAGACCATATGTATCCATAAGGATAGACACTGCCATTAAGGTAACATCTATTGCATAAAGCTTTGCATTGATAAGATGCGAAATAGATCAAAACCGTTTGACTGTGGTTAATAAAAAAACAATAATTAAATGTTCTTATATTTTATTGTATTCATTATCGCTGTTGATAGTTCAATGTAATTGTCGGTGGTGTATCCACGCAATTAAGAAATTTTGCTGCAACGCTTAGGGCAATAGATATAGCCTTAATGATCTTGAGTTTTTTTTTAATAAATGTTAATCTGAAAGATCTATATGAGTGTTCTCTCTTCCTAAGTTGAAATCACGACGATTCATCAATAATATTTTCTCCATAAGCCATAATAACTAGCGGAGTCTTTTATTTTCTTGAACATTATAAACACTCACATAAACAATACGAGCGAGACGCAACTTTACAAACAGACAGCTAAAATACAACTAAAAATGTTAGCATACATCCGGCGGCTAATCTATTCCACTTTCTACTATCCCTCGTACTTATTATTCAATACATAAAACATTTTAATACAACGACTATAATCATAATTTTATGTAAATATTTTCTGGATTAGAAAAAGCAAAGTTCATACTTTCACAAGATCAATATGAAAAGAATTTAGTTCTTAATAAATAATAACAGAATACGTACGATACAAAGTCCTATATTAAATAACGAATTAAATAAATTATTGGGTAACTTATTTCATTAAACTACAAACTTTTTTGCTCATCCATCACTTGGTGAAACATAATTTAACGATCAGTATTAATAAGGATTTTAATACTTTATGCATTTTATTTTTTCGCGCTATATGGCACCGAATAATGTGGCCAAAGTACGTGACTGTCAAAAAGTTTCACTTTGGGGATATATGGGGGTCTATTAGAATACCTTTTAAAAGTAATTTTATAATATACAGGGTGTCCCAAAACCCTATAAGTATCAAAGTTGTGTTTTTTTTTAATGGAATCCCCTGCATTTTATTGTATTTTTGGATTCTTCGATCAAAATAAGTGTGTGTTTTAATAAGGTTTTCAATTTAATAATTTTAACAATAATAACATACCAATGATAACATAAAACAGCAACAAAATATTTACAACAAATGTTGACCGTTCAATTCCAGATATAATTACATATTTGGACAATATTTGCGGGGTTATAGTTTCAAAAGCGTGACTTATGCGAATTTTCATATAGTGTGGTGTTATCGAAGGCGTATTGTACACAATTCCTTTTATGTAGCCCCATAAAAAGAAATATGGTTTAGTTAGGTCCGGGGATCTGGGAGGCCAATTTTGAAATCCGTTTCTTCCAATCCACCTATTTTGAAAGTTGGTGTTAAAAAAAATTGTCAAACCTCGCGATGAAAATGAGGCGGAGCTCCATCCAATTGAAGCCATAGGTTTCTTCTGAGTTTTAAAGGGACTTCTTCTAATTACACTAGAAATTCGTGTAAAAGAAAATTGAGAATTTTCTGCCACTTTATCTAACACCCACATACAAAATTCAATTCGATTCTGAAAATCATTTCCTTAAATTTCTTGGCAAAGCTGGATGAAATCTGTTTTTTTTAAAGAATTTTTGAAATACTTGCTTAACTTTTCTGATCTGATCTGATTTAGACTAATACTGGGATTTTCGATAACTAAACTTACTACTGTAAAAATATTTTCTTCATCTTCAGAGACAGATTTTCTTATACTGTTTTTTTTATAACTAACACTTCCAGTCTCTTAAAAACGACTGGCTTGGGGTGATTTCTTACGGGAAACCTTTGAGTATAAACTCGAGAAGCCAATAAACAGTTTCGATAAAATTCTCCAAGCATAAAAATCATGTCAATCACACTTTTCTTTTGAGTAAATCTTCTTTTTTTACTAAGAAATACAACAACGAAATTAATTTTATTTAAAATATACTAAAATGGTGCAATAAACAATATGTTAGCGTTTTCTGTAAAAGCGAGAAGACTTAAGAGTAGGTAATTACAAAGTGCATTTGCTGATAAATTTAAAAAAATGCGTTCCATTTAAATAAATGAAGTTATAGCCACCTAAAGTTCTCATTTGAAAATAAAAATGATCTATTGTTATATTTCGGTGTAAATTTGGTATACATAACTTAATTACTTTTAGTAATAGTTCAGACACGGTAGAGTCAAGACGTGCTTAAGTGAATCCTCCAAGCGGTAAATCTGGAAATCCCAGAATTAGCAAAGGCACCGGATCTACTTTCAAAAAGCGAAGACGCGGTTACAGCTTCCTTAAAAAATGAGGAATTTTGAAAAATTATTAGTGATATTGTAAAATTTCAGACAGTAAAACCTGTACAAGAAATAAGTGAGTTAAAAAGTGAAGTGATCAAAACAAAAATATAAATAGTGCAAAAGTCAACATAGTGCAGAAGGCCAAAAAACAAAATCATTAACTGAGCAGAAGGAAAAGCCAACCAATAGCTCTACGAATAGCAAACCCAAAGAAGAGGAAAAAAATCACCCAAAAGAAAACCGATCCAAGGAACTAATGATTCGTCTTTAGATATGGAAGGTGTAAAAAATGGTCCACTATCATGTATACCGATTACATCCGGATCTCACCGCGGAAAAGTTGCACGATTTTTTAAAACACAATAAAATGTGAAAAAAATGAATTCAAAATATCCGACAGAATATTCGTCATTTAAAGTATCTGTAGAAGAGGACAAATAACAAGACATCCAAAATCCAAATCTATGGCCCAGAGATGTTTGTAATAATCGTTTTTTTTATGGAGGATAGGCGGGAAGAAGACAACCACCAATTAACGGAAGAACACATAAAAGAAATATCATTTTTTCATCAAAACATCCAATTCATAGGAAATGTTATAAATTAACTAAATGTTGAAGTGGCTGAAAACAAATGTAACATAATATGCATCTTTGAACACTGGAAGACAGAAGAGCAGCTCAAAAATTATCAAATCGCTAATTGTACACTAGCGAGTGCCTTTTGCAGGGAAATCAACATGCATGAAGGTACCGCAAAAGTACAATGTTAAAAAAGAACTAAACCACCTTAGTCGCCCTTTTATATTTGAATGTAGTGCTATTGAAATAGAAAACGACAATAAAAAAAACTTTATTATAGTAACATTATACAGATCGCCAAATGGATGAAAATTTTTTCGAGCTATTTGAACAAATGTTACAAATAACGTATAACGAAAATAACATTAATTTTCTTGAGAATTCCCCAAATGAGAATAAACTCATTGAAATAGCAAATACCTATGGTTTAAATGACTTAATCAAAGAACCCACTAGAATTTCTAAAAATGCACAATCATGCATCCTTTAATTAAAAGTACCAAAATAGTCAACACTAATATAAGCGATCATTTTGCCCAATTCAGTCTTAACAAACCTCAAAAATAATTCTTCTATTCAGTATATGCGTTCATTTACAAATACCAACATTCAACATTTTATAGATGAACTCCAAAAAATAAATTTTCAAGGCATATACTCACATAATTGAAAGTCTGTAAATGATCATTGGGATTCGTTCAATAACATATTTTTAGACTTAATAAGCACTTTACACATAAAAAGATTAATAAACGAAAATATACAAAAAAATATATATAACTCAGAAGAAGTTAAAAAAACTCGCAATGAATTAGATATTTTATATGTAATATCGCGACATAATCAAGATTATCTAAAGACTTACAATAACATAAAGGAAAAGTATAACAAACAACTTATAGCGAATATAGTAACAGAATAATCAGATCCAGTAATCCAAATAAAAACACATGGCAAATAATAAATGAACTTAAGGGTAATCCAAAACAAAAAAACACATCTAAAGGTTAAATGTTCGCCGGAAGAAATTGCAGAAAATTTCAATACATTATTTTTAAATATCACTTCAGAATTAACATCTAACTTAAATTCAATTACATACTTAGATAACATAACCGAAAATCAAAAATCAATATTTATTACTCTTGTATCTCCTGAAGAAGTAATGAGCGCCACCAAAAGACTAAACAACACAATGTCGTGCGGATATGACAACATACCCAGTATCTTAGTTAAAAGTAGCATAATAATTATTTATGTACCAAGTCAGTAAAATAAGACTTTATCGAACGAGTCTGAGGTTATGAGACGAGCGAGCGGAGCGAGCGAGGTGAATAAAGACGAGTTCGATAAAGATATTTTACTGACGTGGTGCATACAAAATTTTATCGCCAATCTTAAAAATAAATGAAAAAGTATAGGATTTTTTATTTAAATTAAAAAAAAAACAGAAAATATGTATTATTATTTAAACAAACACTACGAATTAATCAAGATATTAAACCACTCTATTTGTTGTATATGTTGAAATTGATGGTGCATCCTGTGGCAATATTTAAATTTATTCCTGATGTTGACCCATCAACGGAAAAATTTTGTGGAATATTATTTAAAAGGGTATTTTCATCTTTATGCAATTCGGTGTTATTAATAAGAAAATGAATATTTTCATTTTGATGTAAAGTTGTGGCAGTGTTGTCATTGATATCAAAACGGTGCGCAATTTGATCACCACCCAAAATCGTTTTTGCAATCTTCGTTTTGTTCAATATTGATTCCTCAACATAGGACTCAGCAACGGATCCACTCTTCCACCCTCCATGACGTTTCAAATTTTCTTTGCTGCCCCCTGCATTAGCAAACAAAGTAGCAGACGACCTCCGAAAACAATGACCAGTATATTCTGACGGATTTGGCAAATTTAAATAGTTCGCAATTTTACATGGTATGTTTCCAAAAGTGTGGATACCCACAGGCTGCACTGTGCATTTACTTTTTCTATATGTAATAAAAAATCTATCATGTTTGGTCTGTGCGGGACGAAGTTTGGCATATTTTTTATATAACTCAATCGGTTTAACGTGTCCTTCGAACTCTGATGTTACGACAAATACTCTTGGTTTATTAGTTTTCGTGTGTCTTATATGCACAATCAATACAGTATCCTTGTCTTCTATATCATCAACTTTAAGATTTACTAATTCATTATTACGGCAGGCTCCAGCAACGCCAAAAATAACACAAATCTAAAATAATATCTACATTAATAACAAATATGCTTCGATAATTGATTACTATCTTACCTTCATCATTAAATATATTTCATTTGGTGCATTCAATAGAAACTGTATTATTTCTTCTTGTGTGAGAACTTTCGATTTTTTTGGCGTATAATTTTTTGATTTCTGTTTTAAAAACGCCGTAAGTTTCTTATATTGGCTTATATCAACGTCGTTTTTTACCGAAAGAGATGCTTTTAACATAGAATAATATGACCATAATGTTGCTGCTTTATATTCCTTGGATTTTTCAGAAAAATATGTCAAGAGAACGTTTTCGCTAATTTTTTTAATGTTATTTCTGTCACACCAACTTGTGAATAAATCGTGTTGACGATTATAAATATGTCTAGACTTATTTGGAAGAATTTCGAGCGTTGTTTCTATCGCTCTTTCGCGTATTTCTGGTGGAGTACATGGTATTTCAAACTCTTCACTACTCATGTTTTTTTTTGACAACTAAACTGACAGGATTCGACCTCCTTAGATTTTGTTAGTATTGTCCCATAATGTTACTTGTTGAAAGTAGTAAAATAATGGGACGGTTTAGTGCCGCAAATGGCGATAATAATAGATGTATTTAGTGCCGATTGGCGATAAATTATATAATTGAACCACTCACATACATTATTATTGTAGTATTTATTTATGTCACAATGACAGATTAATGTCAAATACATCTCCCAAAAAGGGACAAAAATAGAATATTTGCTCCAATATATTCAAAATGAAGAAGTCAGAAGTTGTCAGCATGTCTTATTGGTCAGTGGATGGATGTGGGTTTGAGTGGAAGAACACTGGAAACAAGTGAACTCCCCCCCGTGATTCTTGCTGTCTAAACTTGTGTACGTGTTTATGTATTCTTTTGTAAATGTGTTATAAGCAAGAAGAGCAAAGTTATAAAGAATAAAGAATAATAACTCTTTTCAATTCGGAATATATACAGATCAGCTCAAAGTAGCAATTATCAAACATATATTTAAAAAAGGAGATGCAACCAAAATTGAAAACTATTGCCAAATCAGTCTACTACCGTTTTTTTTTAATATTTGAATATCTTATGATTCTAAAAATAAGAAACCTTTTAAAATCTAACAATAGACTAAATGAAACGCAACATGGCTATTGTTGCGGGAAAATCTACAATGACCGCTATTTACGATTACTAACAAACAAATTTTGAACAAAAGCAGGTAACAACGGGCATTTTTATTGATCTCTCCAAAGTCTACGACTGTGTTGACCATAAAATCTTAGATAATAAATTACAAAAAAATGAAATTATAGGAATAGGATTAAAATGGTTTAAGGTAGAAAGCAGGAAGGTAGAAAGCAGCAGGTAAACATATTAAAAGATGGAAAATCGGCAATTCAAAAAAATCATTCATAAATATTTATTAATGATAATAAATATTTATTAATGATTTAATTAACGTTATAACCAACAATAGCGAAAAACATGTAAATTACGCAGACGACACTAACCTGCTCACATCAGGAGTCGGGAATGAGAGCATTGCAATTATTATCAAACTTAAATAATTATTTTTGCAATAAATTAGTAACTAACCACGACAAAACAAATATAATGATTTTTTTAAATAACTCACTTATTTTTAGAAATAACTATGTCATGTGTGACATTGGATTGAAGAGAAAAAAAATAATCTATCGAATGAGGTCATAGTCAACTATGCTTTCCATTTAAAAAATGTAATTTTGCGTTATATCTTGGAAAATAATGGTAATAAAAATAATCTGAATATATTTTGTTAATCTACATAAAATTATCTAAAATTTTGTCTTTTGCAGTTTTTTATATCTGTTATAATAACCGAGATATGTTGATTTGAAAAAATTTACACCTTTTACTTTTTTTTTAAATATCGAGTTACCCTTGACTTTTTTGAAACCTTTGAAGGTGGAATTTTATTCGTCTCGTAAAACTACACTTCTTTGCTCATTTAACCGTTTTTCTATCTCTTATAGTTTCCGAAATCCCCATAGAGAACATCTAAAAAAACTCACCCTGTATATGACTGCATGATATTTTATCTAAATCACATACAAGGAAATGACAATAAACATAGTTAATACAACACTAGAACAGTAAATTTTATATATCCAAAGCATAAACTCAAAACGACTGAACAATCAACTCATTATATGGGAATAAAGTTATTCAATGCATTACCAGAATTTCTTAAGAAAAGTGTTAACACACTAAAAATATTTAAAACAAATCTATATGATCATTTAATACAATTGGAACCATATAGTCTAAAAGAATTCTTGGAATACAAATAATAGCCGAAAGCATCTTCATTGCATCTGTATTTATGTATACAGGGTGTCCCGTTAATGCGGGGAAATGGCTGGACCATAGATTCCTGGGGTCAAAATATGGCAATTTAACGTAACTTATCTATATCCAAAAATTTACGGTTAAGCCGGAATTTGGCTTCAAAGTTTCAAAAATTCTTATTTCTTTTGTTTATAGCAATTGATCGCTTTATTTGATTTGAATGAAATTTATTATTAATAAGTACCATAATATCATACATCATTTCAGTTATTGTGGCCATTAGTGATTGACAGGAAGTATAAAAAAACAGTAGTAACACCACTTAAAAACTATAATATTTTTTTATTGGTGCATCAAATAAAATCCAAAAAAAATCTACTTGAAAGGGCATTAGATTTAAAAACTTTTTCGACTCTTATTAGTTTTTGATATCTTGTACGGTTTTTGCACAAAAAAATAAAATATGAATATAGTATACTCATTATGCACTCATTAATAAGTGAATAAATTTACTCAATTGAATAAAAATTAAATAATATCAATTAATAAAATAAATCAAAACAACATCTAACACTTTTCAAACAATTTTCTTTGCAAAATCCTAATACAAACAAGATATCTGTTTGTTCCAAATATGAATATTTATGAACTATAATAAAGTTAAACATTAATTGTTAAAAGACACCAAATAATTATTATTATACATAATTTACATTTTTTAAACAAAGCCGGCCACGAAAAACATTTATTTTCGATTCGATGAAAAACTAGATTTTGTTTTTACTAGATAAAAAATATATATTTTATTTTTTGTGGGAAATCCGTAAAAGATATCAAATATTATTAAGAGATGAAAAAGTTTTTAAATGAAATGTTCTTTCAAGTAGTATTTTTTTAGTTTTTATTAGATCCACCAATAAAAAAATATTTTAGTTTTTAAGTGGTGGTACTACTGTTTCTTATACTTCTTGTTCACCAATAATAGTCATAATAACTGAAATGATGTATTATATTATGGTAGTTATTAAAAATAAATTTCATTCAAATCAAATTAAGCGTTCAATTGTTATAAACAAAAGAAATAAAAAAATTTAAAACTTTGAAGCCAAATTCCGGCTTAACCGAAAATTTTTGGATATAGATAAGTTGCGTTAAATCGTCATATTTTGACGTCAGGAATCTATGGTCCAGCCATTTCCCCGCATTAACGGGACACCTTGTATATGTATATTAGTGAAATGCATATGTTGGTATATATGTAAATATAGGTATTATATTAGTAATTAATAATAATTAGAAATTAAGTAGTATGTAAGTAAGCATAAGTACCGACACGATTTTGTAGTGACACTCTGAAATAAAGATTATTATTATTTTTTTTACTTTAAGTTTTTGAAACATGAAAATTAGGTTAAAATTTTTCAAAATTCATTTAGGTATTAAAAACCTTATTAAAACACTCACTTATTTTGATTGAAGAATCCAAAAATGCAATAAAATACAGGGTGTCTCATTAAAAAATGACAACTTTGACACTTTTAGGGTTTTTGGGACACCCTGTATATTATGAAATTAAATTTTAAAAAGTAGCCCTAAGACAGTGCAACAGTGAATGGTGTTCGATGTTTTTGAACGATTTTCTTTATAATATTGATTTGGAGGATATCTGGTTTTAATAGGGCGGCGCAACCCTTTATTTTGCCAATGAAACAATTCAATAGCTTTAAAAATAAACAAAACAAAGTGAAAAGTGTTTTATTTATTTTTAATCAAAATGTACTACTAAGTAAACGCCGATGACATTCAAGAATCAATAGCTTTATTTTCTGAAAGAATCATAGTCACCAATATCGTGTAATTTAAGACTGATTACTATTTTCTTTGGGGTTACGTGAAACGCAAGTTTATAAAAAAAACAAAGTAATTGATTCTAAAATTAAACAATTATGATATTATGAAAGGTCATCTACAAATTTTATCAATGAAACAGCATGAGGTGGCCATTTTCTAGATACTACTTAAATAGCAAAACTAGTCAATCAAATGCAAATTGTCTGTTTTATCAAGTGTCAATTATTCTACTCACCATCGACTCTAGAGTCAAATAGGTCAGCGTTGTACTGCTACTAAATTTAAGAATCTTCGATTACTATTTCAGCTGTCAATTTACAAGACACTCGAAGTAACAAGACACTAGATGCGCATTCTAAATAAGGTCTAATTTAAGAAAACTGAAGTTTTTTAAGAGTTGCGCTAAATAAACGAAAATAGTATTACATTTCGATGCATCTATTAAAAGAAATTTAAAATCTGAAATCTTTATTATCATTTATCCAAATAATTAAGAAAAGTCATATTCCTTACTTCATTCTTTTATTTTTACCGCTATATGCACATTTCGAACACCTTGTGTTTATTACCACTAGTTAACTGATTGCCTTTATAAAATGGTTGGTAATATATGTACAGGGTCTATTATGCAAGTAATGTTCATGGTTTTATTAAGGTGCGACTATCCATAGCAGCGAAATGGATCGTGAAGTGAAGTGAAACGCCTGCCCTTCCAATGCAGCCGGTCGGCAGTTAGCTCTGAGTAGTCGGTGTAGAAAGACTTGCACCGCTCGAAATGTATTTTTCGACTTTGTTCGCTTGATGGAATCAAGTTTTTTGTGCGGTTTGGAAAGAATGCAACCGAAACATTCCAGATGCATTAAGAGGCCTTCAAAAATGACTACATTTCAAGATTACAGTTCGGAAGATGACACAAGGCGTTCAAGGAGAGTCAGAAGGAGACCGCCGACAAACCATGTTCTCGATGCCCAACAACGATTTTTTTAAGTCTGAGAAATCATCCATTTTGGATTTGTACCACAAGGAGAAATTGTCAAATCTTTATACCTACAGTTGTTCCAGAGATTGAAGGGGCAAGAAACGCGCAGAGGGCTGATATCAAAGACACATCAAGCTTCATCATGCAATTTCCCAAGCCACTCATTCAGCTTTCATCGCTACCAATTTTTTGGCTCGGCGCAACACCCCGGGGGTCCTCCTCAGCCCTTTTAAAGTCCCGACTTGACTCCGTGAGACTTTTTTTGTTTCCCCGTTTGAAGACAGACTGAAAGGAAGTCCGTGAAAAACATCCAATAGCATGTTACAACATTCCTAAGAGACATTTACGTCGAGGAGTTTCAGAGTGCCTTTTAGGCCTGGCAGACACGGTCTTCGAGCGTATTGATACTGGGGTAGAGTATTTTGAAGAATTTTAAACAAGTGTATCGGTACAATCCATAAATATATTTTTCCTGAAAATCCGCACTACGTTTATAATAGAAGCTGAAATAAAAAACGAAAACAATATAATTGTTTTCCTTTTTCATTTCTATTGCCTCTAATATATTTAAGTTATAGGATTTTCGATATTATATTTGTGTCCTCTATCGAGTTCATGTTTTTAATGTGATTCCAGTGTTCTTTAAACATACTATTGACATTTCTTTGGGTTTGCGCAATAAAACATTTTTCATATTTTTAACATTTTTAAGAATAAATGTCAGTTGACTAGTTTATTTTGATTGGTTTGATAAAGTTTATTTAGATTTGTATTCGAATAACATGCAGGCTAAATCTTTTAAGAATGTTATTAATATGTTTTGGATTACTTTAGGTACGTGGATCATTTGAAATAAGGTGTGTTTATCTGATGAATTGGTGTTAGCTGATTGTATATAATGTTTTCTCATGTGTTTGTTAATAAGCTTTTGTCTAGTTTGTGGGTTATAATTTAAACAATCTGCTATTTTACGTATGAGGTGGAGTTCAAACTCTCGGTTTGAATAAGAAGATTGATTGGTTTGTGTATCATACTGTTGACTGCAGAGAGTTTATGTTCAAATGTTGAACTCAACTTTTCTATCTTTTCTAATAAGTCTAACAATGGGAGTTGGTTGTTGGATTCAGCACCATACGTAAATTTAATACTAGGATAATTTCAATTTATAAATTCTGTGATATTAAAGTTAATTATAAGATTAATTAAAACCCTTGGTTTTGTTTCACTTTTTTTATATTTCTCCAACTAGTTTCGACCGTTGTTCTTTCTAATTACGATAACATAAACAAGTTTATTTATTTATTTATTTCAAACCCAACAGACTGAAGTCCAGTTACAGGGCAATTATACAACATATATTTTACAAATTATAACAAGGTTTACTCATAAATAATTAATAAACTAAAATACAACTTATTTAACTAAATTCTATTAATCATTAAAAAGAAAAAAAATATTGTAAAGCAATTAACAATTCGTTTCTAAAACATTTAAAAGATGGTTGAAATATGTCAGTAGTATACTGATATTCATTTTATATGCGCGACAAGCGATATACCGGAGAATTTAAACAATAATTACTGTTAGGTATTGGATATGTAAACGTTCTGCCATGCCGTGATGTTAATCTAGGAACTCTAAAATTAAACAACCTTAAAAACTTAGAATTGTCAATTGTATAATGTATTAACTTGTATAGATGACAGAGAGAAACATATGTATGTATGCTTTGAATTGATATACAATTGAATTCAATTAACAAATCATTATACGATATGTCGAAGCGATAATTATTATATTTGACATAGTATAAGTATCTTAAAAATCGCTTTTGAATACTTTCAAGTAGACTGGCATATTTAACATACATAGGCGACCATACAATTGAACAATAAGTCAATTTACTTAAAATATATGTAGAGAATAAAGTTTTTAATACATAAATATTTTTAAATGCTCGGCAGTTACGCATTATAAATCTCCACATTTTACGACAGTCTTTAACAAGTTTGTCTATGTGAGTTCTAAATGTTAAGGTATTATCAAATATTACACCTAAATCTTTCACTTCCGTACATCGATTAATGGGCACATTGCTAATGGTTCATCGATAAATCATTGTTACTGCACCATTGACAAATATTACTCAGATCTTTCTGTAACTTCAAGCAATCAGCATCCGTTTGTATAACATTATAAATTATTAAGTCATCTGCGTACATTAAGACTTCACATTCTAAGTTATCGCAGATTGAATTAAAGTAAAGAAGAAATAATAGAGGCCCTAGGTTTGAACCCTAAGGGACTTCACTGGTTGCCGTATACATTTTGGATCGAAAGCCGTTAATTTCAACCAGTAACTGCCGATTGGTTAAATATGAGATAATAGTTAGGATTATATTATTATTAATTCCATATTCATAAAGCCGACTAATTAACAAATTATGATTAAGTCTGTCAAAGGCTTTAGTTAAGTCGGTATACACAACATCAACTTGTTTACCATTGTCCATAGCTTCCGAGACTAGCTGGGTTAAATTGCACAAATTGGTAGTTGTGGATCTTCTTTTAAAAAAGCCGTGTTGCTGAATAGCCAGTTTCTCACAGACATTGTAGTAAATATGATCACTTAACACTAATTCAAACACTTTTGAGAAACAACACAAGATGGATATAGGCCTATAGTTCTCTATATTCGTTGTGGCGCCGGTCTTTTTAACGGGACAAATACGGGATTTGCGGGAATACACCAGTATGAAGAATCAGGTTAAATATATAAGTTAGTGGGTCACATAGCACTTCTGAACAGTCACGTACAATAATTTCAGGAATCATATCCAGACCTTTGGTAAATTTTGCCTTCATATTACGCAAGTGTTTTCTCACATAGGTTGAAATAATTGTAAAATTTCCAAGTTTGCGCTGGTTCCCGAAAAACATTCTGATTTACACTATTTGGAGAAGAGAATGTCTTACTGAAGTAATCAGCAAAACAATCTACAATTTTGACTGGATCTCTCAAAATAACATCTTGATATGTCATTGTTCCCGGTATTCTAGTGGAATTATTTTTGTTGTTAATATAATTAAATAGGAGATTAGGTTCTTGTCCAATTCGTTCTTCGGTATATTTAATGTAATCTGAATGTGCAGCAGATAATTTGTTTTTGCATGATCTTCGTAGTTCCTCATATCTTGATTTATGTTGGGGCAAATGGTATTTAAAATACAATTTTCTAAACTTTTGTTTTAAAGTTAGTTGTTTGCGTATTTCTTGGTTTATCCATGGTGCATATACCCGTGACGAAGATTTTTTGATAGTTTTAGGAACATGGCGATCAAGCAGAAGATGCAAATGGTGATATAAAATATCACAAGCTTGGTTGGCATCAGTGCTTTGGTACAAACTAGACCAGTCAATCAAACCTATATCTCTATAGAGACTTAAACAATTTGTTTTGCGAAAGTTATAGCTTGGTAGATTATTTAAAAACTTAGATGGTTCAGGTTTTGTATATGTAGAAATGTTGAATGTTATTGTAGGGTGGTGGCTATCTTCAATAACTAAGGGAAAATTACATCTTTCAACATTAGAAACTATATTTGAAGAGATAATGAGATCTAATATTCTTTCGTTTGAGTTATATATTTTATTATATTGAGTTAAATTATTAATTTCTAAATAAGTATTTAATGCATCCAGTTGATCAGATGGTGTGTTCGTAGCATAGCCTGGTATGTTAAAATCACCCGCTATAATTATATTTTCATTAATAAATTGTTGTTCAATTTGTTCAAAAAATAAACAATAAGTTTCATATGGTGTCATAGGTTTTACATAAACATATATAAGTATATAGTAATCAGTGTTAATCTTTATTTTAGTTGCTATAGCTTCAATTGTGTCACACTGAGACTGATTAAGTGTTATTTGTTCTGAGAATAACATATTGTTTATTGCCAATAGTACACCACCACCCCTACCAGAATGTCTGTCCTTTCTGTATACATTGTATGTATTAGGAAAAAGTTCGTTGTTATTAACTCCGTTGTGTTACCATGTCTCTGTGATTATATAAATATCATGATCAAATGACAATACATTGTTATAAAAATATTCTAATTTGCTATTTAATCCACGCACATTTTGATAAATCAAATTAATACAATTCTCTTCTTTGCAGTGTTGGGTAATATTTAGTTTTTTTTCTTCAGTTGGTCGTTTTTTAATAATTTTTAGGGTATTATTAATAAACTTAATTATGAGGTCAGTTTCACTAATGACTCGCGCCTTTTAAGCTCAGCGAGGAGTGTATTATATTCCTCACGTTGAAGAATTGTTTTATCAAGTCCAACTCTAATATTTGGTTCAAGCATACGTCTATTTTTCATTACTAGGGTAACCATCGATGTTTGAGCCAACATTATTTTAAGTGGACGGGGTTTATTGCTTTTTTGTCCTAAGCGAAAGCATTTTTTAACGCATATTGAGTTGTCAATAGTTTGTAGCATTCTATAAATGTTAACAAAATCGTTATTGTTGCTGCTATTAATATCCGTATTGAGATCTATAAGGATTTCTGGTAAGTTATATATAATTAAATTATTCTCTCTTCGTCTACGATCTTCAATTTCATTAACAATATTATTCATTAACGAACCATTTATTTGGAGTAAATCATGTTCAATATTTTCCATTTTTTTAGTTAGATCATCAAAACCGGGTTTTAATTTGGTTTGTTCAGTTTTAATATTAACCATATCTGATATTAAAGTTTTCAATTCTTTATTTTCTGTTGATAAATTATCGCATTTTAGTGTCAAAACATTGATTGACTTTTGCAATTCTTTAACACATTTGCAAAGATCTTGTATTATAGAATCATTACCGGTATATACAACATCAGTGGCACAAGGGTGATTTTTCCTGCATCCTGGATGACAGTACTGTTTGCATTTAACACAAGTTGTTTTATTTGCCACAGAATTGCCGCACAAACCAGCGCATTTAAGATCAGGCATGATACTCTAAAAATATTTCTAGTTGAATTAAGGAAAAGACAAAACGACAAATTTTCACGTTGCACGGTCTTTCGCAACGACTTATTTTACACATACAAAGGAAAGTAGACCACGGTAAGGATTACACAAGAAAAACAAAGGGTGAGATAGAAGAACTAAATAAAATAATACAGTAAATTAATTTTAAATTAATCAGGTCAAAAAAAAATAATCGATTCAATTCACGGTGAGATAAATCCGAAATAATTCTAGTCACGGCCACACAAATCAGCAAAAAAAGGACTATGCGATATAAAACATGTTTGGATATATGAGGTTATTAATTATTTAGTGAGAATTTTATTCATCGAATATTAAAGTTGTTTTTAGCAAAAATATCATCCAAGTTTTTGATAAAAACAGTAAAATAGGGTTACCCATGCCCATTTGAAATGTTTCGATCACTACCGACTCAAAGTATAAAGTCTTCTTTTATTAAGTTTATATATAATTAAAATGTACTTTGAAAGAGAGTAGACGTGTGTACGTGCTCTGGCCAGTAGTTATCAATTATTATCAGTATTCATCCAATCTAAAATGTTTGATCATCCGAGAACTCATTCATCAACTGACGAATATGTTATAATCAAGAAAGTGGTGGAAAAAGTGATTTCCTCGACAACACTAATGGAAAAATTAATAGAAAAGCTTTCGCGACAGATTTGCCTAACAGTTCAAAACGCAAATCAAGATCTATAAGGACAAGATAAACTCACTCGAAAGCGAACTGATGCATGCCAGGGAAGAACTACGCGTCTATAAAGAAGAGAGCGAACAGTTTTCCAGGAGAAATGACCTAAGGATATTTGGAATACCGGAAAACGAAGATACAAATAAAGTTATTACTGATTTATTTATGAACACTATGCAAATTAATGTACCGCTGGATAATATTAATTACAGTCACTGATTTAAAGGTAAAGAAGGTTCTATGCGGCCTATTGTAAAATTTGTAAATAGATGAACAAAGAACTTGATTTTTAAAAATTAAAATAAAAGACTAAAAGGAACAAACATTGTTATGCGAGAAGATTTAACATTAACCAGGCACAACTTACTCTAAGAAGCAGTGAAGAAGAATGGTTCCCGAAATGTGTGGACGAGTGATTGTAATATTTTTGCCAAGTCGGAAACCATTCTGTAAAACATGTTCGCAGACTAGATTAATGAATTAATTAATTAAATCTCTAATTCCATGCATTTCATTGAATTTGTTTGATCTGTTAGTTAATAAGATAATACGAGACTTTAGTATCTTTAATAGTCAATCGTTCCATGGCAACAGATATTTTATTTAGATAACCTAGAGGAAAAAGTCGATTTCTTTAATAAAAATCTCTTACGTACAATAAATCACAATGCACCTACACGGCTAGTCAAAATATTAAAACCAAAAACACCATGGATAACCGAAAATATCAAATTAGCTATGAAATGCGATATAAAGCCCTCTTAAGGTTCAAGAAAACTCGGCTAACCTTTAATTGGGACTATTACAAGTCACTTAGGAATCAGGTGAATTTCACGATAAAACAGGAGAAAATAGCATTTTTTGAATATACAACAAAGCATTCCAGTCCAAAAAAGATGTGGAACCAGTAAGATTTAGTAATAAACAGCACAAAGAATTACTTGCACATTTGCAAAAAGTCGATGAAATTAATAATTATTTTTTAAGATCGATTATTAACAACCACGATTGTGAAGATGTTGTCCATTATTATAAAAGCAAAGCAGCTTTATCACCCGCAAATGAACGATTCACATTCGATCAAGTTGAAAACGATGTTATATAGAATCATAGTTGGTATAAAAAGCAAAGCTACTGGTCATGACAACTTAAATATAGATATTATCAAACTTAGTTGTCATATGTTACTACCGTACAACTCACATTTTGTGAATTATGCTATATACACAAATGATTTCCCAAGTAGTTAGAAAAAATCTATTATTGTGTCTCTTCCAAAATCACAAGACTTGAAGAATACTAAGAATCTAAGACTTAATTAGTATTTGGCCAACTTTATCTAAAATCTTTAAAAAAAAGTCATAGAAATGCAACTCTGGCAATTTATTTCGGACAAACAAATCCTCCCTGATAACCAATCAGGGTTTCGTCCGCATTATTATTCATAGTTGATGAAATCTTGTCATTAATTAGTAAAGCGTTTGACACCATTAACAACACTATCCTAATAGCCATTCTGCAAAGCATCGGTCTATCAAAATCTGCAGCTACCTTTTTTCATAATTTTCTTGTAAATAAAACTCAAAGCGTAAAAATATTAAACAAAGTATCTTTGCCTCAAATGGTAACAACTGGTGCCCCACAAGGATCTATTCTTGGCCCGTTGCTTTTTCTGATACGTACTTCCAACTTTAGTAATTATGTGAAGACTTATACTATACAAATGTTTGCGGATGATACGCAATTGCTACACACATTTCGTTCTAATGACTCTAATGACTGCGAATCTGCAATACACAGCATTAATAAAGATGTAGATACTATCTACAAATTAGCAACAAAACACTGTCTTACAATTAATCCTTAAAAATCAGCTGTTGTACTCTTTGGAAATAATAATAAAATCAATCAGATCAAGACCTCTGATCAATATTTCAATGGATTCTACATTAATACCGTTGGTAAACGAATCGCGAAATTTAGGATTAATTATTGATAACACCTTTCGATATAATTCACAAATAAACAATTACATTATAAAAGGCATTAGTAACCTAAAACTGATTTATGCATATTGAAGCTACCTCTCCCTAGAAACTAAATCTATGCTTTGTAACTCGCGTGTCCTCTCACATGTTTAATATTGTAGCGAAATATATGGACCATCCATTATACAGGATGTATATCGTCGTGTACAGAGAGTTCAAAATAGTTTTCTTCGCTTAATACTTGGTGTACGCAAATATGACAGAATCAGTCATAAATTACTTGAAATATAATGGCTTAACATAAGTAAAGTTCCTTGTCTTGTGTCATAAAATAATCTTGCTGACGTAACCAACTTATCTCTACAAAAAAGTAAAATTTAGAACAGATGTGCACACCATAAATCTAAGAAATAAGGGACTAATCAGCCCATAAATTGACAAAACCGCAAGATTTCAAAGATCATTTAGTTACCAAATTCATAAACTGTGTAATGAAATACCTAAAGGCTGCAGAGATTTGAGAATCACAAAATTCTTTATTAATGTCGGTTGTTGATACGTCATACATCGCAAAATAATTTGACAGATATCTTATAATCAGATAATGGACAAATACAAAAATATTTTAAAAAAATAGTCTCCTTTAATAGTTCAACTTTCCGATTACTTGTAACATGATTTTTTCTACACAGACAAAGATTTCGATTAAATGTATAAATCTTGAAAACTACATATCTCATCTATAAAAAGGTCCATTATTAATGGAGCAAACAATATCTTGAATTATTTATCAGAAATCTATTGATGAATTTTCATATTGATTGAGACTGAGTACGGAACATAATTAATGCACGAAAAGTATTAATATAATATTCTATTAATTATAAATAAGTTCACAGTATAGTATAATATCCATTATCATATCGATATTTATTTGAAATGACAATAAACTTCTAAACTTTCGAACTATAACGCTATACGCCGCCCATCTTCCGCCAAACTAGGGCTCCGGGGATCGATCGCTTGAAAACTACCGCAAAACAAATAAACTTATTTTCTGAACACAAGGAAAAAAACACCCACGCCACGTTCGGTATGCGCGCGCCCACACAGGCATCACCCCCCAGAGGTGAAAGAAAGAAAAAAATATCGGCATCATAACATTAATCTTCTTAAATTGGATCTCCTTTTGCGCGCCTTAGCACGTTTGCATAGAAATCGAAATCCGCCCCCCTCAACGCCCTCGTGTGCCCCATATCTCTCCAGCCCGCCGTACTACCGACAACGACTTCAAAATCGAAATTTGATAAATGCAAATCGGATACATAGATGTGCACGACACGAATCAATTTATGAATGCGGGATTGTGCGAGAGGGTAAATATCGTTTTAATCTGAATGCTGCGTTGCATTCATGAATTCGAAATCGTACGTACATAAAGGTTACTGTTGCTGTTTATTATCTTTCGCAAATAATATTTACACAATTACGCAATCAATTTAGATCGTTTAGCAATTGTGTAATAAATAGTACATGAAAAAAATATAAATTTTCTTGTACTCAATACACATTTTACAAGTACAGAACATCTACTAAATAATGTAATAACTAGTTTTTAAATAGTATATGTATATATGTAGCTTGTTGTTTTCATTTAAACTACCTAAAATGCAGATTTTATTTACCAATAAAAAGCTAAAGTCCAGAAATAAAAATTAAAACCCGTTTTTGTATTAGGTCCTCCTGATGCATTTGGAGGACTTAATGTAAAAAAGCAATTAAAAATACGCATAAAAATTTGTGAAAACTCCAAAAATATATATAATAGATAATAGAATAAATAATTCTACTTAAACTTCTTCTTTTTATATAAAACTCCATGATCATTAATACCTGTAATACGTAGCGTCAGGTGTTAAACTACATAACTAATAACTGCCATCACATGACTTAAATCACATTAAGTACAAAGATTGTTGTGCTATTATAGTTTTTTAAACTCGTCAAAAAAGTTATTACGTAAAGGAAATCTCTACACTTTGCTTCGCTGTATCGCAACTCGTTCTATATTCCATAATTAAGTGAAAGGCCTGCACGAATATAAATCAATTTTAATAAAATCAAATAATCGCCGATGACATTTATTTTCAAGACGCGTTAAAAAAACGATATAAGCAAAGATAAAAAGCGCGTTTTTCACATTTTATTTCATTTTATTTTATTAATTTTACGGATTCTCCATTTTACAAAATAGAAATATGCAATAATACAATTCGTGGTAATTATACTACAGCATCAGCGTTATTAGAAAATGAATGAATGATATACAGGGAGTACGAATGGTTTGTATACTAAAATCTTTAGAGAATCTACCTATAAAAACTAGTAGAATATTAGAAATGCAATATGGATAAGGAGTAGCTATACGACGGCGAAAAGAAATAAAATTACACTTTTTATGATGTAAAAATAGGCGGTTGATATCAACCAGATACTTAAATCTCCAAATTCATTACGCTTATATAACTTTAAATTAGCGCCAAGAAGAAGATATTCACTATGTTTTAAATATTGTCCAATGTCATTAATAAACAATAAAAACAATATAGGCGAGCAATGAGAGCCCTGGGGCACCCCAAAGAAAACCTGTATTTCTGCCATTTCCAATTGTTACTCGTTGGACTCTGTCTTTCAAGTGGCTTTTAAACCATTTTATAACGTGACCACCAAATCCACTTACAGTTAATATCAGCAATAAACTATCATGATCCACGCGATTGAAAGTATAAATAGCGTCTACTTGATATCTTTTTTCCATAGATTCCGATAAATATGTTGTATAAGTTAATAAATTTGTGGTGGTAGATCTGCTTTTTACAAAACCATGTTCGTAAATTATAATGTCCTTAAAATTCCACCAGAGTTAATCAGAAATCAAATCATCTAACATTTTTGGAATTTCAGATTGTAAAGACACTCATTTTTTTCCACTTTTAAAAATTGGTGATATAAAATTACTTTTCCAGCAATTTGGAAATTATCCTGATTCTAAAGATAGGCTAAAGATTTTGTAAATCGGTTTTGCAATAGAATATTTACAATACTTTAAGAAGTACAATGGGATGCCATAAGGACCCACATTGCTAGATTCACTTAAACTATCATAACTGCAAGAGTAACATTTAATTTGCTGAAGTTTACTGACCAATTAACTTAGATAGTGGTTTCTTTGACTGTTCGTATTGCAAACGTAGTTTTTGAAAAATGATATAGTCACTATATCAACCAGACTGTTTATATTTGGTTTGCGCTCCCTTTTTCTCTTTACATAAACTAATCAGTGCGGAATTAAACCACTTAGGATACTTTAATTCTTGTATCAACTTGGACGGCCCAAACCTATCATCATCATCATCATCATCATAAATAATTCCATTAAAAATACTAACAATACTATCAATATCATTACCATTTCTAACAACATCCCAGTCTGTAGAGGATAGATAAAAAGTTATTTCGTCATAATAAATTTTAATCTCGACAGAATATGAATTCCTGGCAACCTTAGCTAATGTTAATGCCCGATTTTCATAAAACTCTAACAAAAACCTGTCCCAACAGGTTATATCTAACTGCAATCAAAACCCCCTTAAGTGCTCCCTCTGCTTCAATGTAATATGTAAATTAAATACAATATTCATTTACCGATATATACTGGGTAGAGAATTCAACTGAATTTCCTATGAAAAAGGGATACTTATTTATAATTTATTATTTATCGAAAACCATGCGATTTTTTCACAATTTTAATTTATACGGGGCGGGGGAGGTCCGATGAAATATAAATTTTTGCTGGAAATGAACAATTGTAGTATGGGAAATTCAACTGTATAAAAATATATTCTATGAAATAAGGGACATTTAGTTAAAATTAAATAATAATCGAAAAACATGCGATTTTTTCATACTTTTAATTTATACAGGCTCGCCCACCCAATTATCCGGTGAGAAAAATATTTTAGCTGGAAATGAACAACTGAAGTATGGGGAATTCAACTATGCAACTATTTTTTCTATGAAAGAAGGAAAACTTAGTTATAATTAATTATTTATCGAAAAACATGCGATTATTTCACACATTAATTTTTTATGGGGTGGGAGAAAAATATTTTTGTTGGAAATGAACAATTGAAGTATGGGGAATTTGACTGTGCAAATATTTTTTTTTTGTGAAAGTAGGGAAAATATTTTTATAGAAAATGAACAATTGGATCATGGGGAATTTAACTGTGCAAATATTTGTTTAATGAAACAAGGGACAATTAGTTAAAATTTATTATTTGGAAATAATGGGGATGGGGGTTGTTTTTTTTAATCGTATTTAAAAAAAATAATTCTATGTGTGGCTTTGCATGAATAAAATAAAAATTAAAAAAATATTCTGCAAAAATATAATTTTTGGTACAATATTAATATTTATTTATTATTTAGAGGGATGGGGTGGAGTCTGAAATGTTTTTCTTTTCTCAGTTATTAAGGGTTGTATGGGGAGTATATCTAGCTAAAAATAATTATTTTTTGGGAGGGAGCATTTGGTGAAAATTAAGAAATAGAAGATATAGGGGTGGTTAGGGGGTTGAAATATTTCGGTTTTGTTTCTAATCATTAATCATCTATTATTAAGCGTGTGGTTTATTTTATAATAATTGTTTAATACGTGGTTTTAATTGTTCTTCTCCATCATTTATTATATATCGTAAGGTATAAGTAATATCCTTTGTTAAAATTGTTCTATCCACCTATCACCTGTCATTTGCAATCAGTCGTCTATCATCGGTCATCTATCATATACCGACTAGTATATATACCTTAAATTGTTTTATTAGCAATTGTTTTCTTATTATTTTTAATTCCAATTTAATTTATTGCATTATAAATATTTAATATACAATTTTTTTTATCATCTATCAACTATATTCTATCAATTATTATCTATTGGGCATTATATATTATAAGTTGTAAAGTAATATTCTTTATTAAATTCTTGTGTCTATGTATTATCTATTATCTCTCATGTCTTCTATCATCAGTCAACTGCCAAATATCAAAATCAACTATCATCCATTACCATCTTTTAAAACTATGTTTATAGTACAAACAGCTTTCTAGTTTATATTTTGTTTCTAATTTTCTTTTTTTTTTCTTCTGACTGTGTATCATGTACAATTTGTTGTATGTCATGTCGTAAAAATCGGTTAACACCATATATGGACTAAAATCCATTACAATTTTATTAATATTTTTTATACAAATAGCTTTATAGTGTGCATTTTTCCAATTTTAAGAATTTACTTTTTCGCTTCATAGGTTTTCTGTTATATGCCATCTGTTTTCTGTCATTTATCAACTATTGTCAGTGATTAGTTGCCTGTTAAAATATCATTTGACAAATTTTGGATATATTTTGTTTTTTTTTCTAAATATTTCTTTTGATTTTAAACATTTTATTGAATTTTTCTTAACAACAATGAAATGTCACTGTGATATCAGGGTGAAAATATAATGAGCGCAATTTATTCGCTAAATAATGCATTTTGAAGCAAAATAAAGCCAAGATGGCAATTGGTAGTATGCAAGTATGATCAGCTGAAGATCTTAAAATGCAGCAATGGACTGGAGTGGAAGAATTTGTAATATATTTATTTATTGTGAAAAGATCAAAGTAATAAATACAAATTGTTATTGTTTTATTGTCAATTGTTTCCTGTTTATTCTGTCAATTTTAAATTATTTTATGATAATATTTTTTCACCTATCTACTGTCATCTTTCATAATATCTATAATCTTTCATCCATCATCTTTTATGTAGCGTATGGTATTAGTTAATATTATTTATTAAATGGCTGTATCCATCTATCTGTCATCAATCATCTATAATTTGTCATCATATATAGCAAATATTGACTCTCTGCTATCAACTGGCATCTAATGGGTGATTTTTTAGTAACTTTCTTTTTGGCAACACTGTTTTTGGCAGCTCAGCTGTTTTCTTGTAACATGTCAACTGTCAAACATGTTCAGTTTGGTCTATAATTTAACCATGAATCGACTTACAAACGAACAACGTTTGCAGATTATTAAATTTTATTATCAAAATTCATGCTCGGTTAAGAAAGTGCATCGTGCACTTATTCCACTTTATGGTCAGTTTGGGCAACCTTCTGAGGCGGCTATTCGGAATATTGTGACTAAATTTCGCACCAAATTTACATTATTGGAAATTAAACCACCAACACGCATACGTAGAGTGCGGACAGAGGAAAATATCTCAGCTGTATCCGCCAGTGTTGTTGCTGACCGTGAATTATCGATTCCGCGACGTTCGCAGAATTGGGCCTCTGTTACTCCACTACGTGGAAAATTTTGCAGAAAGATTTGGGTGTAAAACCTTTGAAAATACAGCTGGTGCAAGAATTGAAGCCACGCGACCTACCACAACGGGTAACTTTTGCTGAATGGGAGCTGGCAAAGTTGGATGAAGATCCACTTTTTTATCGGAAAATTGTGTTCAGCGACGAAGCTCATTTCTGGTTGAATGGATACGTGAACAAGCAAAATTGGCGTATTTGGTGTGAAGAGCAGCCAGAAGCGATGCAATAACTGCCAATGCATCCCGAAAAATGCATTGTTTGGTGTGGATTATGGGCCGGCGGCATCATTGGACCGTACTTTTTCCAATACGACGAAGGCAGGAACGTTACTGTGAATGGCGAGCGTTACCGTGCGATGATTACAATTTTTTTTTGCCCAAAATGGAATAGCTGGACTTGTCTGACACGTGGTTTCGGCAAGACGGTGCCACCTGCCACACAGCACGCGAAACAATGGCCCAATTGAGAGGCGAGTTCGGTGAACAGTTTATTTCACGTTTGGGGCCGGTCCATTGGCCGCCTAGATCGTGCGATTTAACGCCTTTGAACTATTTTTTGTGGGGCTATGTTAAGGCTTATGTCTATAGGGACAAGCCCGTAACGGTTGACGCACTGGAAGCCAATATTGAAGAATTTATTCGTGAGATACCGGCCGATATGTTGGAGAGAGTATGCCAACATTGAACTCAGCGTATGAATCATTTAAGGCGTAGCCGCGGTCAACATTTACATGAAATCATATTTAAACATTGAATTATATAGATCGTTCTATCGACTCAAATAAAGATTTCATACGTTTCTCTAAATTTTATGTGTTTTTTTTTTAATCAAACCCGAAAGCTCTTAAAAAATCACTCTTTATATCTATATCATCAATCATTTATCTTTGTTATATGTCAAAATATTACTTGATACTTTTCGATAGATTTGTTTTTCTTTCTAAATATATTTCTTTATAAAGTATTTTTCAACGTTTACTAAAGACGTTTTTTTTTTAATTTAAATTTTTTTATGTATCATATGCTCTTGCGTTGAATCATTTTGCTTCCGACCAATAGATGTATACACTTGTATTTTTAACTAACAATCTCTGGTCCAATAGTCTAACCTAAATATGTTTGTCAGGAAACACTTCAATTATCATTAAAAAAACAAGTGAATCGATTCAGTAGTCTTCGTAAAGCAGTGGTCGAAAGGTGAACAAGCAAACCGGAAAATATCGCTATATTTTACTGATTCACTTCTAAAAAGGTAAAAGCACAACGCAAGCCTATAAAAAGTTAGGTGCTATGTACGGCAAATATTGCTTAACAGAACATCAAAGCCAGAATTGGTTAGTAATTTCAATGCCAAAAGATGAATTAAATTCTCACTTAATCCACGGTGAAACAATTTTATGTTAATTAGATGATTAATTAAAACACTTTGTTTTAGTGAAACTAGTCGGAGAAAATAAAAACGTATTTTATTTAATCTTTTTAATAATGTCAAAGATGTGCCACGTTCAAGAAGGCTAGTTGAAGCCGAAGACGATGAAATAAATGCATTTAACGAAACAAACCGCCTTTACTCAACTAGAAAGGTCGCAGAAATATTTCTCAAACGACTGTGGAGATATTTGTACAAGCTGGGAATTGTTTGTAATCTCAATATTTGGGTTCTACATGAACTCAAAGAAATGGATAGTTTACGACAACGTCGTGCGAAAACGATCATGGTGTAAGCCCGGTGAACAACGTGCAATCATTTTGAAAGCAAATATCCATCAAAAGAAGGTTATGTTCTCAATTTGGTAGGATTACAAATGCGTAATGTATTTTGAGCCACTACCCCAGTACCAAACCATTAATATTTTTAAATTATTAATTTACCGTATAATATCGTGTTAACATTTCAAAATACACATTAATTATTACAAAAATTTAGATCACAGGACTTGCGAGCAGGGTTCACCATGTGTTCTACCAAAGAGAAATAGCAAGACAAAACACCAAAAGTAGGTCAATTACTATATACTCGAACAGCCAGGCGCTGCTAGGAGCACTAAGCTCCATACCGGTCGAATCTAAGCTAGTGTGGGACTGTATACGTGCTCTTAATGAACTTGGCTGCCACAATAAAGTAACAATCACATGGGTCCCAGGACATGGAGGACATTCGGGGAATGACAAAACAGACGAGCTGGCCAAACAAAATGGGTAGAGACACAGGCCCATACCTGGTAGACGAACTCACCAGGACAGAGACAGGAGAAACAGTTCCTTAAGAAATAGTCGCCAAAAATTCACGACCGAACTTCTGAACCAAGACAGAAAAATAGTCAAAACAATAGTAGGTCTGATGACAGGATACCGCAAGCTCATCAAACATATGAGCAAAATAGGCCTGGTGAAAGAAGCACCATGAAGATTCTGCTTAGAGGAAGAAGAGGACTCGTTCCACATCCTATGCCACTGCGAGGGCCTAGCAAGTATTAGATATCAAAGCTAGAACTGGTCATCTGAGATAAATAGGGATCCACAATAAATCTGATGAAACAGGCGCTAGTGCCAACCATATAACATCTAATCTAATCTAAAATGTGTTCTACCACTCAGTGTTTTCACCATTTAGGCAATGTTTTTGCCATTATTGGCAAATTTATTACCATGGAGATATTTTAATGACATTTAATTATCACATAGATTACATAATAATATGGAAGTGAACTGTCGCCAATTGGATAAATTGAATGAAGCCATGAACGAAAAGCGGCTAGAATTTGCAAATCGTAAGGGTGTTGACAACACACAAGGTTAATGACCCATCAGAAGTTATTGGAGGTTGTATAGGAATTGAGACCTTGCGCAGTCCGACTACTCTTTGTTTTGATATTTACAAAACTCTTCGAATGGTAAACAATTAAATTCAGGCAATAGTATCAAACAGCACGTGTTGTATTTTTGCCGAAAAGACCAGAAGTTCTTTAAGCGTGGCGTCATGATGTTGCCCTAAAGATGGCAAAAGGTAATTGAAGAAATAGCCTTTCATTATAGTAATAAATCAAAATGACTTAATACTGAACCCTATATATCTATGACCTATCATCTGTAATTTGTCTATTGTCTAGTATGTATACTACTTATATGTTGATAAAGAGAAGATCGAACAGGTTCGTAAAAAAAATGTGATTGTAACAACATAGTCTACAGTTAGAAAAATTCATTGTCTATCTTTAACATTACTGTGTGATTTTCATTAATTTTTTTGAACGTTTTGAAATTCGATTGTTTTCTGATTGATTTTTTTTTGTTTTCTTTTTAAATAATTTTTAAATGGCAATTTTCATGTACTACCTAAAAAGATTTTTAATTCATTTTGGTTTATTCAGCTATTTTAATTTAAGTTTTCGGATAATTTTATGATATTTTAGTTTGATATATATTTTTGTCTTAACCATTCACCCGTTTTTCTCTAAAACTTCTAGAGATTTTGAGTTAAAATTTTGTTAATAAATACTAGTTTTTTATATTAACAAACGGCCACTTTCTCAATGACACTTGTGGTTAAATCTCAAGAACAAATGCAGTCCTAATTTTACCGTAAATAAATACTTTTCGAATAAAGATTTTACGTGTAATTTTTAGGTGTAAAATAATACCGGTGAATGTTTAATGCGTATAATGTACACATCAAAAACAGAGTGCAGGATAAATTTATTTAGCAGTTTCGTTGAACATTAACGTATTACGTCAAATAAATCATTCACGGGCAAATAGCTGGAAAATGTATTGCTAAACAAATTGCGTTGCACTAAAATGTTGCATTTATAGATTAAATTGTAAAGCTCCTATGTACATACGTGTGTTTAAATCAACAAGGTTAAACTGTCATTTTCAAATAAACGGTCCAATGTATAATTTAAATAGATTATATTAACGTTAAGCATCATGGACAAACCGTCTTCTATAAGAGATCTTAAATATTAAATCTAAAATTTAAATATTTCTATAAGAATAGTTATTGAACGTTTTTATTTGTATTAAACGATATATTTTGTAATTAATTGTGTTTACTATTATTAATTTCTTTGGTTGAATGCTCGTAGAGTGTTGTTGCTATGCGTTTATTAAAATATATATGACGGCTAAAATTGATTTTAGCGACTATCGATAGAAATTTCAAAGGTGGGATTATATTAGAGTTAATTGAAACGTTTGTGGAGAGTATTTAATAAACGTCGGATTTTAAAGTTCGTAAGGAGTGGCTCCCTAACTTGGATATTCTTGATATTAGAGTTGAAGGAGTTGGAAACTAGAACACTGCCATGATGAGCGTTTAAAACATGTAATTAAAAACAAAATATAAACGCCAAAAACTTTAAAGGATGTAAGAAATATAAAACAACTAAAAGTAAAAATATCAACCCGATCTTGTCACTTAAATCAAATTATTAAAATTGAAAAATTAAAGTCGCTAATTAAAATTAGAATAAACACAATAACAGCAAAGCACAAAATTATAAACATTAACTGAGTCGAGAGACCAATGGTTCACAAATTAATCATAAAACGTTATTATTATTATTGTAAAAGGGAAAAATGCGAATAAAGATATTTATTATTATTATTATAAACATACAAACTCTCCTATATCATTGAAATAAAAATTAAAGCAATGATTGGATTAAGTAGAAGAGAACTTACAATGGTTATATTAAAAAATATAAAAAATACTTTGGCACGATTCGTAAAATTAATAAAACGATATAATACTATTAATTATTGTAAATATATAATATGCGTGTTCGAAATGAATTCAATTTACAATTAATAATGAATAAAAATAAACATCTTTGTTATTATACAAATATATTTGTAAATTATTTAGATTATATAAATAAATGCTGATTAATTTATCAACGGTATTAAATTATGATGAAATTGTAGCAAATTTATAATCAATTTATAACCACATAATATTGTTTATTATATAATTCTATTCGTACTCGACAACAAACAGATTGATAAAGATAAACTAACTTTAATTAATTGGTAGGGACATTAAACGGCAATATTACTATTAATTCGTGTAACTATATATTTCAGAACGAAGTATTATTAACAACAATAGTGCAGATATTTGTATAATAAATTGAATAATTAAATCTGCGCAATCGATTAGGATTATCGCATCACGTTACCGACCTTCATATCCGAATCGTCGGATCGCATTACCGCAAATAAAAACGTACATCAGCGCCCGTCACACGGATTTCTGTGGGCTGTCAATAAAAATTTCTCTCCGATTTCAACGATATACGACCCCCACCGTCCCCAATCCACTAACATCTAAATGTACGTGTGCGAGGACTGCGGAGACGTGCCCCCAATAAATTCTACCTCTCGAAACGCGCCGCCCTTTCGTTCCACTCGAAACCAGTGAGCGACGCCTCACCTTAAATATAAATAAACACCGCAAAGGGGAAAAGGAATGATTGGGGTTAACCTGCGTTTACTTAAAGCAAGAAAGAAAGAAGTTAACCCCCTTAGGGTTTTACGCATAAGTGTATTGGGGGTAATAGAGCAAGGTAAATGTGGTAGTTATTGTAGTACAATATTCTGTTTACTAAATATTAATATATGGCACGTGATAATCATTTAAAACATGTTACTTTTTGAATTTTTTAAACTTAACCCTTTCTCCTATAACCACGAGTACGACTCGTGTCTAAAAATTTAGGCCAACCGTATCTTAAATGAGCGTGACTCGTGTCGCAAGCAAAGTGCATCGCGACTGTCGCATGTTATCGGACGAGACAAAGTAGGTCAAACGGTAAAACCGACGATCTGCGGTAATGATCCTACCGACTACGCCGAATGAAAAATATGCTTTATTAAAAACAACGAACAAATATAACAACTTATAATTGATGTAAGGTTAATATATACTATAACGATATGAAATTGAATTGCAAATTTAAATATAGAATATACATGTTGCAATTAAAACAGTCAAAAGAAGGGAAGAAACGCGAATACGATTTTAATCAGTCTATTAAATAAAACGAATTCGTTGATCGCACGGCGTTACTAAACAGCAGTTTTGATTTCAATTGTAATTTTATTGATATTGTAAACATATTTCCAAATTCCAAGTGATACGAGATATCATGTTACAATCAATTTTTGCTAGAGCTGGATTATTCAACGTTCAAGAGAATGACTACGAAGTACCAACTCTTACGTCATCTACAAAAAACATAATTAAATGATTTAATTTGAAACGTAACAGCTATTTTTAGATAGAAAAAAATGTATAAGACGAAACAAATCAACTACTCCCACTTATACTTTTGTGAACTTGTCTAAGGTGTATCATATAGAATCCTTATGCAAACATTATTATGCTATAATATACAACCAAATAAATTGTTGCTGTTCAAATGAGACACCAACGAGTCATTGTGTTTATTAGGACAATCATAATCCCTTTTTGGGTCATAAAAGGCCATATTTGAAAAATCACTTGATAAACTGTCATCAAAAAAATCTTCATGGAGCAGAACTTTTGCCAGAAGAATAGAGGGTGAGAATGGAAGAACACATATTTTGTGAATTCATTGTAGAGAATTATTATGTATAATATTGGATTATTTATGTTAGCATTTTGGATAAAATAGATAATAACTAATATCTAATACCTAAATAGAAGCCAATTTGTCAAAGTCCACAATTCTAGAATACGACGTATCACAGTGGTAATATTAGGCCCAATTTTATTTGTAATTCACATTAATTATTTAGCGATCTTTCAACAGGATTATTAATGATATGATATTAGTGAATATGAAAAATCAATCCCCCGAAGAAAATAATATTTTATTTTCGCTATCAAGGACACTTGACTGGTTTGTAGGTAATAAACTTAAAATAAATGATGACAAAACAGGAAAATTCATTTTGAAATTATTCAAAAAACCCAGCCTAATATATTTCATATAGTGAATGTAAGATTTTACTTAGATGAAGAATTAACTTGTAGTTCCTAGGAAAATAATTGTATGAATTATATGAGCCCACTCCAGTATAAGATTTCAGCTATTTCGGATCCAAAGAAAAGTTTTAAGAATATACTATAATTTCAATTATGGAGGTGATTGTAGACTAGTTTTCAAAGAACATTTTTTTAACATTACCTTCTTCATACATATAAATATTTAATTTATATCACGAAACATTCTGAATTGTAAAATTGCAATGTAGATATTTACAGTCATAATACAAAGAAGAGAAGTGACAAGTGACGAGTGCAACAAGAATAGTTAAATATTAAATCGCTACAAAGTATTATCTTAATTAAATTAAAATGCAATCAAGAAGTTAGTAAAATTTATTTTATTTAAACAGGCATTTTATTTTATACTTTAGAAGAATACATCAATTTCGATTTCTCAAGAGTAGCAAATAAGTTACTCTCAAAAAGACCAGATATGTTAAAAAAAAAACAAGTTGAGAAAAAGCCTAGAAGGTGATTTTGAAACTTTCGAATAACAAAAATACGCGACTGCAGAATCTGAAACTTGAAAATAATTTACAACCTGAAGGCGATTTTAAGAGACTGAAAAAGGGAATCAAATCAGCTGAAAGACCAAAACAAAAGAAATAAGAAGATAATATTAAACGTCCTATAAACCAGGCTACTGACCTTCCCTTAAGAGATGACCAGATAATTTTTAATTGTCTTGCCAAAAGAATTTCCAAATCTAAATTAAAATACATTTAGTTAATAAAAACTATTTTATTTGAGCAGCCATTTCATACTTTCGAAAAATACCTCAAGTTAGATTTATTGAGCGTAGCAACAACTTACTCCTAAAAAGACCAGGAAAAAATCCAACGCTGAAAAAAAAAACAAAGGATAATCCCTGCCCAGAAGGTGATTTTAAAACAAAAATACGTATCTGCAGAACGCAAAAAAATCCTGAAGATAATTTACACCCTGAAGGCGATTTTAAGAGACCGAAAAAAAGATAATCAAACCAGCTTAAAGACCCAAACAAAAGAAACAGGAAGACAATATTAAACGTCCCCATAAACCAGGTTATTGACTACCCGAACGCTTATCACCCATTAAATCTGGAGATAATTTAAAACCTGAAAGTGATTTTAAATGTCCCGAGAAATAGAAATTTGGCCTTGCCGACCGTCCACCCCTATTAAACCAGGAGATAACTTGAGGCCCGAAACAATCAGGTTCTAACCAGTATAACGTCCTAAGCAGAAGAAACAAGAACTTAATCTATGCCCAGAAGTTGATTTGATTCCATTTGTCAGGAAGCCAAAGGAACCTGATGATAATTTACATGCAGAAGGTGACTTTGAAAAACAGGAAAAACATAGTCATCTTCACAGTGAATGTCCTTTACCCATTAAACCTGGAGATAATTTACGGCCAGAAGATGAATTTGATCGTCCAGAGAGTCAGAATTATAATACAAGGAACAGAAGTGAGATATGAAAAATAATTAAATATCAAACCACTTCAATATATTATTCCATTAAATGTTTTATTGCCTTGCTAAAAGAATTTCAAAATCTAAATTAAAATTCATTTAGTAAATTAATAAAAACTATTTTATATTTAACTAATTGCTCACTTAACCCGTTGTGAAATATATTTGAAAAATCTTGATTAGAAAAAAATAAAATCTTGATTAGAAATAGACTAGTTTCGGAGAAAAATAATAAATATTCTGTGAAACAAACTAAGTGCTTTTAATTTCTAATCAAGAAAACTATTTTTTTGAGCAGGCAACTTACTCAAAAAGGACCAAATATGTTCCAGGAAAAAAAACTGACAAAAAAACAAAGGATAATATCTGCCCAGAAAGTGATTTTGAAACTTCTAAATAACAAAAATACGTGCCTGTAAAACGCCCTAAGCAAAAGAAACCTGAATATATTTTAGGTCATTAAGGCAATTTTAAGAGACAAAAAAAAAACACGAAAATCAACTGAAAGATTCAAACAAAAGAAACTGGAAGGCAATATTCATCCTGAAGGTGATTTTAAACGTCCTGATAAACCAGGCTATTGACCAGCTGAACGCTTACCACACATTATACCTGCAGATAATTTAAAACCTGAAAGTTATTTCAAATGTCCCCAAAAATATAAATTCCGATCGACCATCCCGTATTAAACCAGAGATAACTTGAAGCCCGAAAAATCAAGTTCCAACCAGCGTAACGTCCTAAGGAGAAGAAACCAAAAGCTGATTTCATTTCACTTATAAGTAAAACCTGATGAGAAACCTGATGACAATTTTCAAGCAGAAGGTGATTTTGAAAGACAGTAGAAACTTAGTTATCGTAGTGAACGTTCTTCACCCATTAAACCTGGAGATAATTTACGGCCAGAAGGTTACTTTGATTGCCTAGAGAATCAAAAGTTCCGCCCAGCAGAAAGATCACTAATTAAACCTAGAAATAATTTTAAACCTGAAAGTCTTTTAGAACACTAATAGAAGCAAGCCGAGGATAATTTGTATCCAGAAAACGACTTGGAAAGCGTAAACCAGATGACGAGACAGACAGAACGTTTCAACCGAGGAAACCTGACGATAATCTATATACTTAAGAAGACTTTGAACGTCCAGAAAAACATAAATAGAGTAAAGCTGAGAATCAATCTCCAATTAAACAAGGTCATGAAACTTTGAGCACTTGAAAAGACAGAAGTTTAGACTGGCAGTCCCCTATTAAATATGACGATAATATTAAATTAAAAGGAGTATTTGTACATGTTGAAAAGACTAAATTCGTTCCAGCAAAACGACCGAAGAAAAAGAAACCTGAAAACCTCTATTCCGAAGGTGATGTCCCTAAACGTTAACCAGAAAAGGCAGTGATATAATGTAAACTGAAAGTGATTTCGAACGATCTGAATAATCAAAATCATTCGATAAAGGTTATGTCGTTTATTCGCCTTAACCCCGATACCAACAAAAACGAAACTGGTAAAGTTCACAAGAAAAAGAAAGATCAAGGATTTCAAGCAACCAAGTTTTCAGGGCGATGAACTCATCCTAAAAGAAGAAGTCAAATACTTGGGCATCTAGAGAACTAAACTGGGATGCCCTGGATGACGGAGAGATCTAAAAAAGCATGCAATGCAGACGAGCTGTGGGGAAAACATGGGGACTATCTCTAAAGGTAGCCCTATGCATCTACACGGCCATTGTGAGGCCAATGTTGGCATATGCATCAATAACATGGTGACCAAAAGCGACCACGAAAACAGCCGTAAAGCTCGTAGATCACGTTCTACAAGCGCTCTTCTGAGCGCGACAGAAATCATGAGATCAACACCAACAGCGGCTATGGAAGCCATGCTGCACCTGTTACCCCTGAAATATTTATCAGAGAACATGTAGCAGAGGCTTCGAGCAACAAAGGGTTGGATTGTAAGCAACGGAGGCGGTAAACACTACAAAATCTTAGACGATTTAGGAAAAGAAATCCCGAAATTATGATGCCGATGGACAATATCCCTCGAAAATACGTATTCACTAGAAAGCTTCAAATAGACCTGAGATACAAAGACTCAGGAGTAAGAAGCAAACACAAAGACATCCATATATTCACTGATGGATAGTCAACGAAAGCAGGGGCAGATGTAGGAATTTTCCGCAAAAACCTGTTCCTGAAAAATAGTACTGCACTAGGTAAGATAATGAGCACACAAACAACGGTGGATTTCGTGGATATACTATATGCAGCAAAGGTAATCTCTGACAAGAAGATCAAGAGAAAAATCATATAGGTCATAACGGATAGCAGAGCAGCAATTTGTCCATTGCCAGCAAGAAAATTACCTCAGTATTAACGCTGGAATGTTGTGAAGCCTTGGAAGAAGTGGCTCGTGACAACAATGTGACCCTGTGCTAGGTAAAAGGACACAACAACAACAGAGGTAACAGAATAGCATTGACTTGATTAAACTATTGAAAATTGCACCAATCAGATGTGACAACACACCTGGCTTCGTCGCAATGAATACAAAAACGGCCAGGTACTGTATGCAAGTATCAAGAGAAAACTTACTTTAGGTTGTAGGGTTCCTAACAGGACACTGTAATTTAAGATCGTACCTGAACAGACTGGGACTACAATCTAGTCCTATCTGCAGAGGAAGAGGTAACCCCCGAGTATGTTCTTCTACACTGTCCGGTGTTATTCAACCTGCGTGAATCCACAATGGGAGAGGGATGTCTAAAGTCATCAGATTTCCTAAGAGTCCCTCTTGCTGCGGTCCTGGCGAATGTCATGGATTTGAGTTGGTTTGACCATAGAAAGGAATGAGAGCTCAGATGGGAGAATGTACAAAGGGCCCACAGGACCTACGTGCAGTAGAACTCTCTGCCTTCCCATCGAATAAATCCAAATCCAACCTATATCAAGAGAACCTTGCAGAAGAGGAATCGGGGAAACAGAAGAAGTAATGATTTTCAAGATTGCAATCTTCGATTTATAGCAACAAGATACCGATTTGCCAGTACCAGATCAATTGCTGATCTCTGGTTAGCTAATGAAGGTAATCCTGTAACTCTTGAAAGGGTTTACTCTAGAATCAGTGTTTTAGAACTAACGGTTCAACATTGACAACGACTTTTTAAGTGGTGTGGATTAAGACTGTACTGGAATCTAAAGTGGCATATGTTTAGTGATAAATCCAAATTCTGTTTGGGGATGCATAATGGCCGCATAAAGATCAGACGAAGACGTGCAGGACGGCGCTACATAACAT
Organism: Ontholestes murinus; assembly: GCA_963969525.1. NCBI lineage: Eukaryota > Metazoa > Arthropoda > Insecta > Coleoptera > Staphylinidae > Ontholestes > Ontholestes murinus. The sequence continues at coordinate 33,509,885 of OZ018388.1, forward strand.
ATTTTTTCTTTTGAGAGCCGTGCGTATAATTATGGAAGAGGGAAATAAGTGGATGTGGTGATTGAACCCCATATTTTCCGTTTATCCCAGCAAGACAATGCTCGTTCCCATATTGTAAAAGTTTCTTTGCCAAGGATAATGTCAATATATTGCCATGGCCACCCCGATCTCCTGATCTTTTGCCCATTAAGCGACATATTGCAGGGAGAAGACTAAATAGCTTACATCGTCCTCCGCAGACGCTGCAAGCTCTTCACTACGAATTACAGGTTACTTGTGATACAAAACCTCAAGAAAATATTGACCAACTGCTGGAATCGATACAACGAAGAGTGTGTAACCAATAATAATTGGTTAATATGCCTACTTATTATTAATAAAATATGCTTTTCTTTCAAATTTTTAACAATTTAATTCAAGATTTTAATAGTGAAAAAATCCTACCCCACCTTGGTGTTGCAATTTCCATATCACTGAGTATATTTAGTATATTTGCATGTATTATTATGTATTTATCTATTTTATTGACCTAGACGCAAATCTGTACTTTTATGATATTATATGATTTATGTAAAAAAATCTATTAAATACATAATTTAAATAACAAAAATATATATTACTTCAATAGTCAGATCCTATCTACTGCGACAAATTAATATATAAATTATATTAAAATGATTGGTTTTTAATTCTTGTGGACAATAGTGAAAGAGTAATAACAAGTGGGGAAAAGTGATCCTATCGACTGAGCCATAATAACGAATTATTTATATAATTACTAATATACAATTGAGTTGTACATACAATTAAATTATAAATAAACAATTAGTGGATATTAGCATAGCCCTTAGTTCTATTATTCAGATTTGTAATTAAATAACTCCATATCGCCAGAGGTGTTAATCTGCAAAAGTACACAATATGGCCATGAAGACCGCAATGCAGTAGATTACCTTCACGAGTACATTGTGTGTTCAATACACTTAAAAATAATCAAACATTTAGACCGAAGCCTTTAGTAGCATTTACAACAATATTTGTATTATATAAAGAAGGCGCTGCATTTGAAATACATTTTACTATCTAGGTCCGAGTTACGAAATGGGCTGTAATGGTATGCAATTATTGGTGAATTCTAAATCGTTATTCAGTGCACGTAACTGTGGAAAAGGTCCTGTGCGGAGTCACGGTACGTGCATATTTCGAAATTTACATTCAGCACTAACTGCTCAGATAAAATTTGCATTCGGCGCTCGGCGGGAGTTAGAAAAGGAAGGGGAGAGTGCCCGCGAAAGGGTTTGAATACACAAAAGAAAAATATTGCCCGGTTTCCGGTTCGATGGACCAATAATGGTGGTCAGATAAAGGACCGCGAATAAAGGAACAGCGAACGTCATTAATGTATGCGCGATACAATCGACTTTATGATAAAGCGAGTTACGAAGAAGTTTTGAAAATTAGAGTTTCCAAGTCTGAGAATTCGGATAGAAGATTTTACAACATTTCTAGAAATAGTTTTACACAATTTCTTTGTTAACTGTACCACACATTAACAAAGAGATTTTGTTTATATAATAGTTGTATTTTCGAATCAATAAATGGATTATCTAATCCATATTGCATGTTGGTGTTCAGTTGATTGAAGTGATACTCAAGTAATTTTTGATGTGTAAATAAATACATTTAATGTATTAAATATACATATCTATTATTATATCAGAAATTGTTGTATCACTTCCAAGTTTATTAATTAAAAATAACCACCAATATGGAATTTTGTACACATCATGTTATCTATCAATTTACACGGATTGTCGTGACATGTATAGTAGCGTACTCTTTTGTTATATTAATCTATTGTTGTATACGATTACATTTAACGTATGAAAACAGATCGGCGTTGTGATGCTATTTTTTCGGGCCTATTGTTGAAAAGTGAAGTGGTGTTGTTTTTTAATCATGGCTTTTAATCCAATGGTTGGCGGCGGTGCCGTGAAATATTAACTGGGGCATTAGGTAAACTGTGAGGCGTGGATTAACGCAAATCCGGGATTAATATTGAATGGATCGTGCACGATTTTAATCGTTTCCATTCCGTCCCTCAAACCCGCTCCAATTCCGGTGTGTTGTTAAAATTGAGAGTAATGTCCGTTATGCTTAATTATAATTTCGCCACCATTATTTTTTTCATCATTAAGGGTATTATGTACAGAATAATCGTGCAAAGTCATTAGGGCCTATTGTGAGGAATTAAGTCTTTAATATGTATGTCAAATCCAACATAAAAATTATTACATTTATAAAAAATACGCATAAAATGAACGCTTCATAGGAATATGATTGTTCTAAAAATACATTGTAAAGCACGATTATGTAATTATAATATAGGACAGGATACACACCCAAATTTTATATCATATGAATCTGCAAATTTAATCCCAATTAATTAATTAGGTTAATAAATTTTATGTCATTACGTACTGATAATTAAGTATGTATTTTATTATTATGACAAGTTTGTTTCTGCTCTATGTATAATATACCTCTCTTTCTCTCTTATTCTGGGCTATTGCAAAATTACACCTGCAATAACTCTCAGCGGGAGTGGAATTCCTTACGCTCGACACTGCTTGATGTAATTTTCAATGACCAATTACACACAAAGCGTGATTGTGCAAAAACGAAAACAAACGTAAACTCGAGCAAACTTTGGACGTTAAACGGAAGCATCCGGCAAAATAAATGCGACAGTTACTCTCGAACCAACTCTCACGAAGTTTGCATGAACGCCCTGCAACTTTCTGTTTGTGCATCAGAGGAGATATTGCGCGTCCCCGTAACAGTTGTGTTGATATTGTCTGTTTAACCTGAACGATGAAAAACAAAATACTATAACAGTTTTGGACTATTTTTTTATATTTAAAAATACAATTTGAATAATGGAACATTAATAATGATTATATTAATTTAATTAACGAATATCAGCATGAAGCAGAAAAATCTTCAATTACAAATATATATATAGAAGGTGAACTAATAATTGATTTTCATACATTCACCTTACTGAAGAATTTTTTTTTAATTCATTTGGGTAAAAATTAAAAATTTCACCTAAATAACTTTAGGTTTTATAATCCAGTTATGAATATACAAATGTTACAAATAAGGATCCTAATTTCAAAATACTAACAGTTCGACTGAAAAGTTCGTATCGTTTCTAAGAGATGGCGCTACTAGAATTTTTTCTATATGATTTTCAAACGATACGTGCCAAAATTTGACACGATATACAATTTGTTCGTGAGTTATAGCTTATCTTTTTGGGCAACTTTTGTTTTTGGAAAATAAAAAAATTGTTAATAAAAAAAGTGATTGTATTTTTAAAATATTAATTCGAATAAATTTTCTCTGTTTTCAGGTAGTCCAGTTTCTCTAAAGAGAGACGCAGGCAAGGGAACGGTTGCAGGTAAAAATTATGCGGAGTATTTGCTCCGCCCTAGAAGACCCAAGAAGGATTTAGGTGCCTGTGCGAAGAGGAAAATCACCATGGCCGCAGGTTCGTATCACGTGGCACAACAGACAACACAAAGAAAACACACCCGTCGAGGAGTGCCCAATAAATAAATCAGAGGTGTTTAAATCTAGATAAAAAAATAAACAAGAAAAGTGTTAAAGAGGGGATTACATGGACGTGGATGGATTACAATTTGTTGGGCGCCAAAAAACTTTAACGTGAATAGATTACCTTAAATAAATTTTTCCAATAATATATCACCTTGACAGCTTCACTTTGTTTGCAGAAATGAGCAATTTGAGTAATATTAAAAGTCATTTGTTCAATTAATTATTTTTAGAGATGTTTATGATTCATTCATGTTTACGTTCAGTCGTATTTTAAAGTTTACGGCTTCCTATGTAACAGACTTTTGTAGTTTATTATAACATTTCATTTTATGAGCACTTAAAAATTATTAATGAAACACTTCTCCTGATATGTTCTATGGATTAAACTATGTTTAACAATAAAGCAATAGGTATAGGCTACAATAATACATTAAATTAAAAACGTGCTAATAGTTTAGAAGAGTGTAGGTTATTAAAATCGCTATCAGCACTATTCAAATAGCATAATCTAATTGCTTATCGTAAAAATAATTATTGTATGTCGAGAGCATCAATGAATTGCCTACAGATGTAACACTACACACTTTCTTGGTAAATGTATATAAATTTTATTTATCGTATTCATGTGATATATAGTTGTTAAAAAGATTTAGTCGTTGACACTTGGCGCCCAAGTGCAATACACTTGGACGCCAAATATAATTATCTGGCAGCACTTTTTAAGTTTAATATAATTAATAGCATTTTATAACAAATAACATAATTTGAAAAAATAGATAACGTATAATATATAGCTCCGCATAAATATTTAAAGTAACATATATCCTTGTAAGATAAAACATGATGAGGTTTTTAGTTCCAAATAAATTAGTTTTTTCGATTGTTCATATATTTATTTAACTCATTTCTTAAATAATTTGAGTTTATAAAAATTGTAAAATTAAAATAATAAAAGAATAATACATCCCTCTTAATTCGAAAGTTGAATATTACCTTTTAATAACTAGAAGCAACAGTTTTAAGTAATAGTATTAGCGGAAAATTAATAATGCTATAAAATTATATCACTGCAATCACTTTCACTCCGTACCAATTAGGCACACAACAAAACCCAATCTCGACATTACGCACCTATTTACGTCAGTTCGAAGAGAAAAACTTAAAGTATGGAGGGAGGTGTAGCGAAAAATTTGGACGATAAATCCTCGTGGGGATTAATTAAGGGCGGTAGAGACGCACACGGCCGCCAGGTGGCGCTCTTTCGAGCACCGCAATTACGAACCACGCAGACAATAAATTAAATTCTACCCTCCCACTTGCTGCCCCCGCCGCCCCTTCAGTCGTTAATTAATCCGCCAACATCTCGATCGATTCGTCCCTTCTCTCTCCTCGTTTTTTTTTTTTTTTATAACAAAAACCTAATTACATTTAAAGCTGTTTCCCGCATCGGAGATTTGAACCCGCCGTGCTTCAATACAACGGCATCGAATGAAAATTTTGATAGCATTTGTAATAACGGTGGCGCATTTTCCGGCATGTGAGATTTGAGATTGCACAGTATTGGGATATTATAAAGTAGTCAATTAAAACGTGAATTTCAAGCATAACTGCGCTCGAGATGTTCTTCAGCCGATTACGAAGTACGAGTGACTTTACATTGCAGGACTATAATGAGAAATAACAGTCCCAAAGCGGTATGTTGATTGTCGGATGATTGGAAACAATAATTAATGCATACATGCGGCTCTGAATTTAATTGGATCAAGTTTAATTAACTCGACGAATGGTTGTTTACGATTCATAATCTGAAAGAAAAACTTAAATCACTTAAATGTTACAAATCTTTATTTAATTAATATTAAGTGAAAATAATTATTAAGTTGTGTTGCTTCTTACTGATTGTATTTGTGCTCGTAGCCCTACGTTGGGCACCACTTTATATCCAATGTAAGGCGTTAATGGAAGTTAAGTTCATTACCCGTTCTCTAGATATTGGCTTGAGGTGTTAATTAGCGATTAAACACACTGAAGGCACTAATCGATGAGTTACGACGTTGAGCGCGCTGCATATCAACAAGGAAAAGCTGCTCTCTAGTTAATGGTAATGCTTGCGCCGGACTACTATTCTGCATAAAGGAACTTGCAGTGTTATCGGCGTAATTGTGAATTTCGCATTTTGAGTGATTAAATATACATTTCGTAGGTACTCTTGAACTAAAATGTGAATGCTTCTTTGTTTTAAATCTTTTAATTATAATTTATATACAGTAGGTGAATATAGACGTTAAACCGTTATTAATATTGTTGTCAGGCTTATCTTTGTCCAGTTATATGGGACATTTCGGTTCTCTATTGCGAAGAAGGCTTTAATCCCTCGGTGCAAGTCGTTATTATGTTGCCTTTCGGGGTTGAGTGTAGGGTGTTAATTATCCAACAAAACAGGACACCACTTGCGCCGCAAAACACAACCATCAACACAATTGCCCGGCGAGTTATCGTCTCCGTAATTCACGCTCTCGTGAGCAGCGACTTGGAATCTCTGCAGTATTCGCCATCAGTGTACGTAGATAATAAACAAGAATTGACAAATTACTGCCGCCTCGTTTTATTGCCGCCTCGTCTCTGTCCAGTTGTAATTTACAATTCATTAGAAATAACAAGCATGTACAGACTGATTTTATTTTTCATTGTCTCACAGTGGTCTCCTAGTTAATCAAAGTATACTCCTTTGTACGCTTTTTTTTATATTCTTCGCGGATCAAGGAATTTCTCAGTTTTACATGGATTTCCAGTGGGAATAAAAAATACGATTGAATTATTTTCAGACAAATCTATAGGCTGTTACATTTCTACGGGAATAACTTGTAATGAATGAAAAAATATTGGCCCAATTCCACTCAATTAGGAATACCAGTGCAACTTTTATACAATAGATGTCATCTTAATAGAGTCTCTATCCTTAACGGAGAATTTGATTATGAACACTGCAGTAACATTCTCTTGCCTTCTCCCTTACTGCGCTGACGAGAACGGAATGGGCCGAAACTAGTCCGTAGCTATTGTTAACAAGAAAACAATCGTTTAAAGAAATTTTAATCGAAAACGTTTGTAGGTGAAAATATTAATTTTCTTTTTTAATATTTAAATATTTATTTTATTTTAAATTACAAAATTAAAAATTGTTACATTAGTAAGAGAGAAAACCAAAATCATAAAGTTATAAAATTAACCCTCATTGATTTTTCTCATACATTTTCATTGTACTTTTTATCCAACGCGGAGATTTTGATGAATGAATCAAACGGTATTACGTGAGCGGAAAATTGCCCGCACGGTTTTATTATTTCATTTTTACGACTAGAGCGTTCAGAGTGCACGTGTGCATGTATTTATGTGTGTGGAAAATCCTACTGGGATAGAATCGTAAAACGGATTTATGACGAAACCGTAACGCCGCACAAATTACGGCGGACTCTAGATGGCGTTAATGAAGTGTAAAAATGTCGTGCACGAGGAAATGATTGCTATCTCGTAAAATGCAGAATCATTGATGTGAAACAAAAGAGTTACACATGAATCAGTGTCGTATAACTTTGATTACACTCAAATAAAATAAAAACTTAGAACTTAACGATTTCAAAAATCACAATGTCAATCACTTCATAACTCTTTATATTCCAAAGAAAGGACCAAAATTAAATGCATTTGGAACAATTACATGCATATAAGGGTTTATCAATTTCGAACTAGTATGGTGAAACAATTCAACTTGAAAATGCTAAAGCACATTTTATCAAATCATTACATTGTGAAGCATCATGAAGGTATTAGGTATTAATTATTTTATCCAACAACTGAAAAATTAAAATTAATGCTGCTTATAAAATATGTAAAATATTTTTTCGTTCTCTATCGGTATATAAAGGCATCTTATTCAACTACCAGATTTTTTTAAACTTTTTAATTCAAAAACATTTTCTTCAACTTTTGTAGGTGAGAAAATTGGTTGATCTCTTTTAGATTTAAGGATGTTTTCTTCAACTTTTGTAGCATTGGAAATCGGTTGATTTGTTCTAGATCCAATAGAACTTTTTGAAACTTTTGCAGTGGAGGAAATTGGTTGATTTTCTTTAGTTTCAACGGCATTATCTTTTGCAGATGAGAATATTGGTCGATTTCTTTTAGATTTAGTTATATTTTCTTCATATTTTGTGGAGTTGGAAATTGGTTGATTTCTTGTAGATCCAAAGGCGTTTTCTTCAACTGTTGTAGAGTTAGGAACTAGTTGGCTTCCTTCAGATTCAACATCATTTTCTTTTACCTCTATTGCTACTAATATCTCTTTATTATGAGATTCATTCAATTTACATTGATGATGGCCTGTTTGATTACTCAAAGATTTCTCGATATTAATTTGATTTGTAGATTTACTACAAATATTGGCTTTGTCATTATTTAATGCTAACGTATTCGCTTCTAAATCAGCATTGTGATCATGATGAATACCATTAGATACTTTTGATTTCAAAGGAATATAATTTTGTTAACTTCTTCAGTAGCTTTGGAAATTACATCTTCGCATGTTTTACCTTTTACATTTTTTTCTTTGACTTTAATTTTCTTTCCAATCGAGTTCCGCAAATTCCATCAAAATTCAAAACATTTTGTTCAGGTCTGAAGATGCCCATAAAAAAATATGTTAAGTTAAAATCAAAAACTCTATCTTGATTTATTTTATTCCAGAACTTCCCCAATGCGTTCCTTTCTCATCTCTAGTATACACTATATTCTGTTTCGATATTTGCAATTCTGATCCTTCTCTACTGCAATCCTTCAAATTAGCAAAACATATTGCGAGGCAAGCATTTTAGAAATTTAACCTACAAAAATTTCCGCAAAAAATTTATAATATGATCTGCCTCGCTAAACACCTTGCGACGACGAGTCTGAGAATGAATACGCCGAATTGGTCTTAATAGCACATTTCAACCCATATCAAGTGAATGCACACGTATAAAGAAAAACAAGCTTTGAATTCAGCTGAAGATCGCCAATTTATGAAAGGAATTATAGTTACATTAAAGAGAATGGTCTCCCCCAAAAATGAAAGACAAGTGCTGATAAACAAGGTCATGTCCGAATTGTTATTGAAAAATGTGACTTATTTTAATATTAAATTAAAATGAGGCAGATACATGATGACAGCATAATGCATTAAAATAAAACAACACAGAAAAGTTTCACTTTTATTGTTGATCCAGTATTCATCTAGCTGATGAAGCCAAAGTGGAACTCTCCCAACAGAAAGGAACTAAATTCCGTGCTGCCATAACTGATAAATGATTGACGATTGCTAAGATACAAGTCATGAGGGTTTGTCATTATCTAAGAATACGCTACTAATGTCAAACTAGCTGAATAAATTTTTCCAATTACAACAGCACGTGCTTTTTATTAACGCAATTTTAGAAAATCAGGCCACCTATTCGATACCCTGGGTGAAGCCTCTCTCGTTCTCTGGCTCGAGATAGATTTATGTGTTGATGAACATATTACCTACTTTAAAGGTAATTTCATTGCAAAGCAGTATGTCAAGAAAAAAAAACGACGAAATTGGAAATAAAACGCCTAGTGTGCATTCTGTATTACTTTAATATCTATCAAGGTTCGACACCTAGAAATTCTGCTAAACTGAATTTCCGTTATGCTTTGGCAACTAATTGAGCAATTATATTTTTTTGAAATACTTGAGGAATAAATAAATAAGTGGCTAATGTCATATGACAATGACAGTGTCAAATAACAAAGATGACAGATGACAAAAAAACAAGTGATACATAATAATGACAAATGACACCAAAAAGCAAGTAAAATAAGTGGCTAATGTCATATGACAATGACAGTGTCAAATAACAAAGATGACAGATGACAAGAAATCAAGTGATACATAATAATGACAAATGACACCAAAAAGCAAGTAAAATAAGTGGCTAATGTCATATGACAATGGCAGTGTCAAATAACATAAGGCAACTCACGTATGATATTGACAGATAACAGAAAAATAAACAAGTGACAAATGATAATAACAAATGACACAAAAATCAAGTACTATAAGTGATTTATGTCACATGTTAATTACAATAAGAAATAACAAAAGGTAACTCACATGTGATATTGACAAATGACAGAAAGAATACAACAAATGACAAATAATAATGACAAATGACACAAAAAGCAAGTAACGAATGACAACGAATAAGAGGCACATGTCATAATAATGACATATGATAAAAAAACAAGTGTAGAAAATGGTAATGACAGATGATAAAAAAAAGTATCTTATGACGATGACAAAAAATAAGTAAATAATATGATAATAACAAATACGAAAAAACAAGTGTTACATGATAATGTAACATGACCGATGATAATTGCAAATTGAAAAATTGAGTGACAAAATTCGTAACACGTGATAATGACAAAGCTATGAAAAAATGAAATGTCAAATGACAAAAAAATTGAAAAACGTGGAATCATATAATAGGCGACTATTGTTAAATGACACACATTAGATACATGACAGTGATAGTTAACCTTTTTTCTGACAGTTGACAGATAAGCAAAAATTAAAATACATTGTTTTTAACTCCAATTGTTTTTAATACAATTAAATTAAATTAGTATAATTTTTTATCAAACGAAAATATTTAATAAACGCATAATGATAATAATAACAGTTAAGAGGTAACATATAGTAGCTGACAGTTGACAGATGGTAAATGACAGTTAGCAGATGGCAGTTGGCAAATGACAGTTGACAGATGGTAAATGACTGTTAGGTTAGCAGATAGCAGTTGTCCAATGGCAATTGACAGATGACAGCTAACAGATTAACAGTTGACACATGAGAGATTGGAGATGGCATTTGACAATGAATGTTGGCAGATGACAGTTGAGAATCAAGACATTAAGTAATAAATACCAAATAGAAAATAATACAGGATATTGAGAAATAACAAAAACCTATTGACAGATGACAAATGACAACACTTCATCAGTATAAATGACATAATGACATGTGGCAAAAACATAAATGACATATTATAATGACAAATGCCAAAAAAAGGTCAGATGAAGAAACAAATAATAAATGTCAAAGGACAACTGGTAATAATAATAATAATAATAATAATGTTTATTCACGGAAGCCATTTAAAATACAATTGCTGATTAAAAACAATTACAATATAAATAATTAAAAAGTTAAAAAAACAATTACAATAGAATACCTAAATAGTTAAAATAACAATTAAAATATAAATAATTAAAATAGTTAAAATACATAAAATTATAAATAATTAAAATAGTTAAAATACATAAAAAACGAAGATAACAACTTAATTAAGTAATCGACGCAAACTATTGATCGAGTCCGCAAAAAAATCAAAATGAGTGACTGTGTTAGCGTGCCTTAAAATCCTTGTTGCAGCCGAGTGCAGGGCATAATCCGTCCTTTGGAAAGGGATACTGAATGCAGTAGTATCACGTAGACGACGAGATGGTACATGAATGCCTATTAAATTGAGCAGGTCAGGACAATCTATAATATTTTGCACAATTTTACATACAAGTAAAACATCCGCTCGCTTAAAGTCATAAATAAGTGCGTCCGTATTGTTTAGCCATACGTTTTCATGTGTATTTTCCAACTCCATGATGATATCTAAGGCTGGATGATGAGCATCACATGGTAAAATCGAAGACAAAGACTCGGTGAGATTTAATTTCCGTGCAATTTCGGAAGGCACAAAGACAAGATCTAACATAACAGAATTAATATTATGTACATGATTTATTTGTTGTGAGTTAATATAACCAAATGTGTTAGATATTATAGTTGCTTTGGTACAAGTGGAATCAGTCCTAACACCATATTCATCATTAAACCATGAAGCAGAAGGCAAGTTGTAATCACCAAACATGTATAATTTGTTAAAATTAGAAACTGATTCCACCGATTCACAGTGGGATTGATAAATTTCACAGTTCGAGTTGGGTGGTATGTAAACAGCCCCGACTATAATTTTGTAGCTACCGATATGGATGCATACGTATAATTCTTCGTGAAGATTACTAAGACTATACACTTCGTATGAGGAGTACCTATTTGTTACTGCAATAAGAACTCCCCCTCCACGACATTTAGACGTTACAACGCTGTTGCGGTCACAACGGTAAACTTTACAATTGTTGAAACCTAATTCAGCATTCGAGATTGAGCTAGTCAACCAAGTTTCAGTGAGAATGAAAACGTCTTGCTCAAATAATGGCATACTAGTGTTTAATGCAAACAATTTAGAGCGCATTCCACGTACATTTTGGTAGTACAACCACAATTTAGAGTGTACTGATGGTTTTCCAGACAAATGGACGGGCAGCGATAATGGCGGTTGATTTATGTCTACTGTTGAGCTGGATTGTCCGCCGCACGTTGTAAAAAAGTAGACTGACTCACATCAATAGGCGCATTCAACGGTTTGGGTTTCCGCCGACGATTTATAAAAACACGTATAGAAATACCTTTCGGCCATTTATCAGCCAACAAAATTTCGTCAGTAGCGGTAGCAACAATACCTACTTTAAACGAAGAATAAACTTCGTTTTTGGTAAGCGGTATACAGATGATGTCGCTAATCTGTAGATTATTCCTGAAGAAAATTCGGATGTCCTCTACAGTAGTAGAGGGCGCACAATTATTTATATGGTAAAAAGTACGTCGTTGGGCAGCTTGAATGCCTATATTTTCAGCAGTTCCCCTGATTACCGATTTTGTTTGGTGGAACGTTTTAGGGATAGACGCCGGTTCCGACACAATATCTAATGCTGAATCCGCTGACGGAGAAGTGGAAGAAGTTTCCGCAGCTGGAGGGGAATTTGACGCGACGTCGATCACAATAGATGGGTGATTTGTAATGGCTTTCCTAACATTAAGATTATTCTTGGTCTTGGGAGCGGGTACAGAAGTAATGTTTCCATCCACCGGTATAGGGGTATGTTTGAAATTACTGAGTGAAGAATTGATTTCTGACCGCAATAATTTAAATTCGTTTGTAATTAAACGTTCAATAAGTGACGCCGATACTGACGATTTAATGTCGATAATTTCACGCTTCAGATCCATCACCTCCTGTTTCAAAGCCCGTAATTCGAATTCGAGCGCGGAGCATTCTGGTGATTTGCATTGATTCGCGCATACATCGACGCGCATTTGCGCCTCAGGAGAGGGGCTGGTGGGATCACTAACAGATGAACTCTCGCCCGGCTCGGACCCGTTGCAAGACGGACATAAAGAGACATTAACAACGTCGGACTTTAAATTTGGAAATCCTTTGTAACGTTTCATACAACTACGGTGCATTAAACCATTACAAGCTAAGCATTTAATACCGGTTGTGACATGCGTTTTACATCTATAGCAAATCATATTTCAAATTTAAATTATAATTCTGATAAACTGCTACAGCGGATGAAACAGAGGTTAAACAACAAAATAAAATAGGGAATAGACAGTGGACACTCGCTTCACAACACTGGGCCCGTAGTGTTGACTTATAAAAAATACGTCACAGGTTAAAATAGGCCACGGTAAGATGGGAGAATGAGTAGCAATAAGAATAGCTCCACGAGTGATTTGATGCGGTGCGGATGTTAAGGTTATGTATGAAGATAATGACGAATGACAGACAAAACATTTGGCACATGATAATGACAAATAAACTGATATTGATAACAGAAGATAAACAATATGATATGATAAAAGACAGTTGACAAATGGCAACTGACAGAAGATAGTTAACAGATTAACAGTTTTCTGATGACAAATAGAAGATAGTAGTTGACAATGATTATTAATAGGTGACAGATAAGCAGATCAATAAATTACAAATCACACATGACAACTAATACATGATAATAACAGATGACAGATGACAAAGGAAAACAACGCTTGGTAAATATAAATGATATAGTATTAGGTGGCAGAATGACCAATGACAAAAACACATGACAGATGATAAAGGATTAATGACACATGGTAATTATATGACATATTGACAGGGGGCAAAAAAAACTGATGGCATATGATAATGACGAATGTTAAAAATGACAGATGATTATATATATATTATAATGACAGATAACAGTACAAAAAAGTTACTCAAATAACAAACAAATAATAAATGACAAATGGCAACTGACACATGATATTTCATGCACAGATAGACTGGATAGATTAAAGGCATCAATATTCTCCTTGGACAGCGTAATAGAAAAAGGCAAATGGTGCAAAAAAAGCGTGGTAATGGCCTTAAATTTTTAATCTATTAAAAATGGTACATTTGTTAATGGTGGACAAGGTTCAAAATGAGTTTTTGGATGTAGCTGGGCTTTTTCATAACCTTGTAAGGCACGTTTATCAGATCCAAAAATTGGCTTTGCGAATGTTCGCACACGTCATAGATATTTCATGCGTCAATGCTTAGATCCAATACAAACAACAAGAAACATCTGAGACACTGGGTTTTCTAACAAAGGATATATTTACCTCTTGCAATTTAATGCCTACACTGCGTAAAGTTATTTAATCGAAAAACCATTTTCGAAGAAAAAAAAGATAGCCCTTGGGCTGAAAGACCGCTGGTCGATAGCCATTTAACGGACTAACCCACTAACATCATCTATCATATATGTATTATATTTATTGTTATTGTAAGTTTGTCTGTTAATAAAGATGTTGTATATATAAAGATAGCCCTTGTACTTGAGCGTCTTCTTCCCCATTGCTACAATCGAAATCAACTCGCAAAAAATCTTTTTTTCTCTCCAACAGGACAGTCGAGTCCCACAATATTTAGGGAGATTCAATCAATAAATGATGTCTGATTTGGTCAGACCGGTCGCAATTTTCTTCGTAAAGCAATTTTCTTCGTCGAGAAATAAAAATTGCTGGCTTTGGTAGTCAATTTCGGGTTTAGTGAATCAAAAGTAATATTCACCTCTGAACTATCAAACCAAAAATTGTTAGTAGGAAGATTGTTTTTATTTTGAATAAAATGCCAATTTGAACTTTGATTTCGACTTTCATCGATTTTACCCTCGAATCATTTTGCATTCAATTAAACACGCTTTGGTGTTATCCAAAAATAAAAATAATAATTGGTGCCAAAAAATTATATTCTAGATACTGAATGTATAACTTTTTCTTAGATTATAAAAAATAATTAAGTAATGTTACAAATAAATGTTTTCCTAATGGTTATTCATTCAGAATCATTAAGCTTTATTTAAAAAATTGCTTACTATTTGACTCACTCTCTCCTATAAAAGCGCTACTTGTCGAAATAGGGTGTTCGTGTCGTACTTTAAGTGACGCTGATGAATTGCAAACAAAACGGTAGAGCTTTAATGGGATGAGCTGTAGGGGCTTTAATATTACTTACATGCGATTAAATTGCTCACACTAAATCCACGTCTCTCAATTTGCGGGGCACATACCTGAAAGAAAAACATTAAATATTAAACTTATTTCGAAAACGTATCTCTTATATAAATATTTAAATCTATTTGTACTTTAATTTTATTAACAGTGTTAAAGTTTAACATGAATGAATATTAAGTCATAATTTTGGCCTGTAATATGGCAAATTACATTAATATTACGAATCGTAATTTTGACTGATGCCGCAGCACGTCTATTTGCGATTTCGCCTTTTTTTCCATTTAAAACGGCAACGAATGAAAAATGAAGTCCCATCAATTATCACCCTTAATCACCTCCCCCGAAAATGTCTGTAAAAAGGACCCCATACTTCTGGCAATAAATTAAGCGGATAATGAAGTGCGAGGATGATTCTCGTATTTCCGCCACCGTAACCCCATCCTCCCGCCCTCATTAATAATCACCCGTTTCGTACGGGGGAGGTCGCCCTTCTCGGGCCAGAAAGGGTGAATACGGTGATGGATCGCACACGGAGACAGATTTATTTCTTTATACGAAAATCCTGAGCATTGTACAGAAAATGCGAGACATAATTCGAATATATATTTGGTTAATAAAAAAACGAAAAACCGCAAGAAGTGATGATAAATGGAGCGTTTGGTTTAAGCCTAATGGATACAAAGAGTGAAAAGAATATTATATTTTGGTGATGTGTTTTCTTAATGTAGCCAATAAAAAAATTGAAAATGTGTAAGAAATAATTTGCAAAATAAACAACATAGATATTATAATAATATAATTCAAATACTGAAATTTACGTTTATAAAATTTTATATAAGAATGTTAATTAACTAGGATTTGTAGCAAAACATATTGTAAGTTTTAAGGGATAACTAATAAAGCGTCTTGAAAATTCAAATAAAAACGTATTTTTTTTATCATTATAATTATTTTTAGTGTTTCAACTATCGATCAGGGTAAAAATTTCGAATAATAATTAGTAAAAATATAATTAACTTTTGGCAATTAGAGTTAAAAATCTGATAAATTAAATACATCCATGGATGCGTTTAAAATATTGTTATTAACAAAAACGTTTCTATCATACAAAAAATCATTGACAAATTACTATTAAGATAACTATTTTCAAAAAGTCTAAATGCAAGTAATGATTAGAAAAACGCAGTGCGACACTTTTAAAAATGGTCATTTTCTTTCTTTGAAAATGTCTGAGGTGTTAAATATCATAGTTAAATTTCATTTCCTTTTCTTCAACTGTGAAACGCTGATTATTATTATGTATTAGTCTGGCGTACGGTTGACCTATTTTATTTAATAATACATTTGGTCAGCAAATTTAACAAATTACAATATGCATTGATGTACCGTACTAATGACCAGCATCAATACTTTTTTTTTCTTGGGTCTTAACGGCGTTCACTTCCTGGTACATTTTAATATTAAAAATAAAAAAAACACTTTTACTTTTTTATACCACTTTAAACTTTATTTTCAGTGACTAGTTTCGACTGTACTACACTATTCAAACTTAGTTTGATAATGATTACCGTGTAGTCGAAACTAGTCACTGAAAATAAAGTTTAAAGTAGTATAAAAAAATAAAAGTGTTTTTTTTTTTAAATTCTAAATACATTTTGTATAAACTTGGCTTTTAAAATAAATAATTCTTTTCAAATTTTAAAAATATTCTAAAAACTAAATATACAGGGTGAGTTTTTTTCGATGTTCTCTATGGGGATCTCGGAAACTATGAGAGATAGAGAAACGGTTAAATGGGGAAAGAAGTGTAGATTAACGAGACGAATAAAATTTCACTTTCAAAGTTTTCAAAAAAGTCAAGGGTAACTAGATATTTTGAAAAAAGTAAAAAGTGTCAATTTTTTCAAATCAATATATCTCGGTTATTATGACAGATAGAAAAAAACTGTAAAGGACAAAGTTTTAGATAATTTTATGTAGATTAATAAAAAATAATCAGAAATTTTTTATCGCCATTATTTTCCGAGATATGACGCAAACTTACATTTTTTTAAATGGAAACCATAGTTGGCTATGGCCTCATTCAAAAGGTATTTTTTTTCTCTTTAATCCAATATGACATACGACATAGTTATTTCTAAAAATAAGTGAGTTATAGTCATTTTAAATTTTATTATAAATAAAAAATGGGTAGCCATGAAAAAGATGAAAGTAAAACAATTGCAGTTGTTTATAATAATAGCAATATTGTAATTATTAGTTCTACAACGTAAAATAAAAATGAAAAACCAGCATAAGTATAATAATTTTGTAATTATCAAATGGCCTTCTGTATGTGGTATAAACCCATTTGTCAAGAGCATAATACGTTTCTTACAAAAATATTATGAACAGATGATGATACTAATTGTGGTATTTTTAATCGCCACAATGAGCATAGATGAACTTAAGAGAATCCACGAGAAGTTTTACAGAGAAAACTACAAATTAAATTTGGGTTTAATCCATGGTGTTTTTGGATTAATAATTCTCGGTCCATATATTTTTGAAAGCTCACTAAGTGAAACTGATTACTGTAATTTTCTTCAGAAAACATTTGAAGATACGCTCGATTGTTTAAATTTATCATTACAAGCATGATTAAAATGGTTCCAATATGACGGTGCTCCACCTAATAACATGTTAGCTTTACAAATTATTTAAATGATGCTTTTCCTAAGTCATAAGTGGGAAGAAATAAACCAATCCCAGGGCCACCTAGATCTCCCGATCTGCGCGTTTTAGATTTTTTTCTGTGGGGTTATGTAAAAAACAAAGTATATGAAAAATCATATCAATCTGTGGAGGATCATAAACTAGTTGTTATTGAAACATTTAATTCAATTTACATGAGAATAGTAAAAAAGCGATAAATTCAATTTTAAAAAGATATAATTTATGTCATAATAGTATCAATATGGGGCTCTTTGACTCTATTTTTTAATATTAAAATTTATCTCCCATTGATATATATTGATAATTACAGAATTACTTTATGCAGTTGTTTCATTTTGATTTATCTCTGTAAAACTAATGATTACAATATTGCTAATATTATAAACAACTGCAATTGTTTTACTTTCATCTTTTTCATGGCTACCCATTTTTTATTTATAATAAAATTTAAAATGGCTATAACTCACTCATTTTTAGAAATAACTATGTCGTATGCCATATTGGATTAAAGAGAAAAAAATTACCTTCTGAATAAGGCCACAGCCAACTATGGTTTCCATTTAAAAAAATGTAAGTTTGCGTCATATCTCGGAAAATAATGGCGATAAAAATTTTCTGATTATATTTTATTAATCTGCATAAAATTATCTAAAACTTTGTCCTTTATAGTTTTTTTCTATCTGTTATAAAAACCGAGATATATTGATTTGAAAAAATTGACACTTTTTACTTTTTTCAAAATATCTAGTTACCCTTGACTTTTTTGAAAACTTTAAAAGTGGAATTTTATTCGTCTCGTAAATCTACACTTCTTTCCCCATTTAACCGTTTCTCTATCTCTTATAGTTTCCGAGATCCCCATAGAGAACATCGAAAAAAACTCACCCTGTATACTTAATGAATGCAAAGGTCTCTTCAAAAACTATAACTAAAATATTTTAAACGTTTGCTTTGTTAAAACAAATATAATTAAAAAATGTTTTCTATTCAATGTCAATGAATTTTTTAAAATGGGTATAATAATTAGTGATGGCCAAGATCGATCATCTGAAGGATCGATCAATCAATAATCGATCAGTTGAAGTATCGAGACGCTCGATCGAAATAATCGAGCCGCTCGATCACTTGCAAGGATCGAGCAGTCAATCTTTTCTGATCGATCTTGCCCATCACTAATAATAATTTTAGAATACGACAAAAAAAAACATGTAAAATAAATAAAATTATCGAATTTAACTATTTGAAATGTTTAATAGTACAAAATTCAAGTCTTGTTAAAAAACAAACTGTATCGAGGACTACTTTCATGGAGTAAAATATATAACGAATAAATCGAATAAACGCATCCTATAGATTACAGCATATCAGCAACAGATTTAATGCTTTCAAGTAGAATTACAAAGAAAGACATACAAATAACTTCTATTGGATGTAAATACGAGGGTAAATCAAATATAAACCGGAATTTAATAAATATAAGTATGATTTATTTCTTCACTCCGCTTTTATGTACAAATTTTTCCCAGCGAAGTGGAATCAAGAAGTCCATTATCGAAGAATGTAGTCGGTCGTGTCTGCAGCCAATTACTCACAAACGATTCCACATCTCGGTCACTGTGAAAATGGCGTCCTCCCAATTCGTCTTTGAGTAGACCAAAAATATGAAATTCACACGGGGACAAGTAGGGGCTATTGGGCGGGTGTATATTTCCTAACGAATTTTCTCTAATGTTTCACAGGTCAAAAAGCAGTGATGTGTGACTGAACGTTGCCATGAAGGAAAATCACACTTAGGATGGGCATGCCTCGTCTTTTTTGTCGATAAGCCAGTTTGACTTCATCAAGGAGCTTGCAATAATATTCAGCTCATAAAGGAAACCAACAAGCAGTATATCTTTTCTATTATATGTTTCTATGTTTATACATATAAATCAATATATAGATAACCAAACAATTCTTTGTGATAATCAGTTTGGTTTTAGAGCAGGAAAATCGACTGAATATGCAGTATTGCACTTGGTTGACAGCATTTTGAACTTTGAAAACAATGAGCACTGTTTAGTAAGTCTATTAGAGCCCACGTAAGCTTTTGACTGTGTAAACCTGCTAACTAAATTATTGCATTATGGTTTTGATCGTCCCAGTATGAAATTAGTTGGCTCATATTTAACAAACAGGAACCAGATTGTTAAAACGATGAACGGAGTTTCAACTACTCTTAAAATTAAGTTCCGCAAGGTTCCATTATGGACCCGCTACTGTTCCTCATGTATATAAATGATTTTATAAATTGCCAGAATTTGTGTAGGACAATACTATATGCGGATGGCACATCTTTGCTAAATACAAATTCTAATAGTATACAGCTCGATAAACAAAACCTTAATGCAAAGTAAATCTCATACAACGAACGAACATAAAACTACCAATATCATATTGGTGGTGTGAAGCGAGTGTCCTTTGTGAATCCCCATTACCAATTATATTATCCTTACATTAGATTAATATATACTAAATTATTAGTAATTTTATAATTTTATATTATTGCGGTATTTGCGACAAGGGTGTTACACCCTATACTACTTCAATTAAATGTCAAAAATGCGTGAAATACATACATATAAAATGTACGAATTTAAATGATGTAGAACTAACATACATTATAAATACTAAATCTAACTGGTTTGGTCATATTTGCGAACCTAATAATGCGACGGAAGCTGAGCCCGATAGCACTCCTATAACATTGTCAACAATCAATCAAATGTTTTCTAATAAACTTTACCAAATAAATAACAATTTAATAAGCTTAATATCAGAACTAAAGATTGCAATAGAAAAAATATTTGAAGATATTGAAAGCCGCCTGACAAAACTAAAAAAAAAAACAATTAAATGATCAATCCACCGGAGAAGCTGAATATAACAGCGCTCAGTTTGAAGATACACTTTCCGAAATTGATGATAGGCATTAGAGAGAGTCCAAAGTTGTTTTGTTTAACGTGAAAGATGCTTTGGGAGAATAAATAGATCAAAAACATGATATGGCAACAATTAATGAAATACTTGTTCCCTTAGGCATCGATGTAACCGCCAAGCAGAGATAATATTCAAAAGACGTGTATCCGGAGTAGCAGAAGAAAAGGGATCAAGGTGACGCAGGCTGGAGAATTAAATATCGCAATAATATGCCGTATTTGTCCAAATCACGCCATAACAATACGCCCAAGCCTTTACTACCAAAATATAAGCGGTATGAAAACAAAAATTAAGGAAATTATGCTGAATATCAATTGTTATGACATAATTATACTGACAGAAACCTGGCTGAATAATGAAATAAAAGACTAGCATGGAATAATTATAATATTTATAGATGTGATAGTAGTGTTAATACTAGTAGTAAAATGGAAAAAGGTGGTGATCTTATAGCCATTAACAAAATATTTAAATCGTGTACTGTAGACATTGAAAATAATTAAATTGAACAAATATTTGTATCTGTTGCTGTAGGTGATACTAAATTTTTAATCGGTGGGGTTTATATTCCACCTTCATATGATGTTAAATATCAGCAAGACTGTACAACAGTTAAACAACTATGTACTCAATTTAATGAGCATTACTTTATAATATGTGGTGATTACAATTTGCCCAATATAGATTGGGAATGCGAACAGGGTTATCGTATTCAATCGAGCCAAGCCCAAACTGTAGTGGAAACATTTGAATTTCTAAATTTAAGTGAAATTTTGAAGATTACCTAACAAAAATTATGTATATTTAGACTTAATATTTACTTACATACCATCTTTAAATGTGCACAAAGCGACTGTTCCAATATCCAATGCAAGTAAACATCACATTGCTTATAGTTTTGATATAGAAAATATTGCACCATTTAAGTCACGGTACGGATACGGAGGAAAGGATTTACATGTACTGCCATAGAAATTATGCCGATCTGAATATTTTCTATTCTTTAGTTGACTGGGACTGCGTAATAAATAATGATAATTTTAATGCTAGTGTAGATAATTTTTATGCAGTATTGAAAGAAGGGATTGAGTCCTACATTCCATCGAAAATAGTAGAAAATAGAAATTCTAAATATCCACGATGGTTCAATAATGATTTAATTGCTTGTATTCGCAGAAAATGACAAGCGCATACGATCTATCAAACAAAACCAAACCAAAAACAAGCCCTAAACAAAACATTATACACTATGTATATAAAAAACGTTGAGTGTTCTATAAAGAATAACCCCAAATATTTTTGGAGCTATGTAAAGGCTTTACGGAAAGAAAATTGAATCCCTGCTACAATGAAATTTGAAGATAGAAGTTCTAGTATGGGCGAAGAGATTGTTGAACTGTTTGCTGAATATTTCTCATCAGTATATATTAACGACCCCGGAAGTGATCCTTGGATGAAGTATTTGACGCCCTATCTCGATTAAGTGATTCTTGCTCCGAAGGACCTGACAACATTCCAAGTATCTTATTAAAGAACTGTATATGCACATTAGTAAAACCTATTTTTAATGTATTTTCAACATCTCTAAATTTTTCCTGATTAATGGAAATCCAGTTACTTGGTGCCTATATATAAGCCTGGTGCGCGTGATAAGGTCGAGAACTACCTAGGCATATGTATTCAATCCGTCTTGCCAAAACTTCTAGATGATATTGTTGCAACCAGAATTGCAAAAATGTATAAAAAGACAATCTCGGCGAAACAACATGGTTTCATGCCTGGAAGGTCGACAATGACAAATCTAATGGAGTACGGAACATTCTTATCGAACGCCTTATAAAATCATTGTCAAGTTGATAGTGACTACACTGATTTTTCTAAAGCGTTCGATCGCGATAATCACAATTTTTTTTTTTGCCAAAGCTTCATCGGGTATGTTTGAATGCTGGTTTGGTTCGGTGGTTCTCGTCCTTTTTATATTTTAAAATCGTATTCAATATGTGCGTATCAACAATTTTATATCAAAAGAAATAAATGTATTTTCAGGTGTGCCACAAGGGTCACATAGTGGACCGATTTTGTTTTCTTTATTTATTAATGATATCGCGGAACACAAAAATAATTGTGGTTTCTTATTATTTGCGGACGATCTGAAATTGTTTAGAATCATAAATAACACTAATGACTGTTCAAAAGTACAATCTGATCTTAATAGTATATATATAAATTGGTGTCAATGTAATAGACTTTTCCTCAACATAAGTAAATGCTCTGTTATATCTTTTGTAAGGAGCAAAAATTGTATACTAAATAAATATTTTCTTAATGATTATGAATTACAACGTGTGGATTGTATTAAAGATCTCGGCGTTATTTTTGATTCTAAATTATATTTCAGAAACCATGTTGACTATATTTGTAAGAAAAGTAAACAGTTATAGGGTTTTTTTGGCGATTATCTTCACCTCTGGGTGTATCAACCTTACGAACACTGTTTTATTCATTAATTGATTCTATTCTTGAGTATGCATCCCCTATTTGGATTCCTTACTTAAAAAGATATATTGTTGAGACAGAGCGTATCGAAAATAAGTTTTTAAGATGTGCTGAATATAAAACTGGAGTACAAGAAAGGAGAGTAATTAACGAACTACTTTTATAAATATTACATAAATTAATCAATGACTCTATTGACTTAATACAACTTTTGTCAAGGATTACTTTTTATGTACCTTCTCATACGATACATACCGCTATTTAAATTAAATATTTATTCCTCAAACTTTGCCATGAATAATGTAATTAATAGATTAATGCGCACAGCTAACTCATTTTGCCATTGCCATTGGTTTGAATTATTTAATTCTCAGCACCATATTTTCAAAAGAAATCTACATTTTTATTTAGATATAAATGATTTTTAACCTATACGTTTGTTCTTTCCATTTCTGTTTTTCTTTTGTATTTAATTAACACTTAAGGTTGCTTAAGTCGTACCACTGCTTAAGTCGTACCACATGTATTTAGTACACACTACAGCTACAAAAGCGCACTCGTCGGTAACCAAGTATACATCTGAGTCAACTACGTCGTGTGACGTATTATTATTTGATGTAAACAAACCACTTTGTAAAATTTGACAGCAAGTAAATTTATTTCAATTTCCTTATAATTTTCTGCATATTTTTGCTAGTAAATCTTGCAAGTAAATTATTGATAAAATTATTTTTCTTCATAAATATAAGTTCAGTTCAATTTACATAATCGTTTTGTCGGAATGAAATTGTGTTAATTATATTCAATAATAAGTTATATTTAGTTTTAAATTTTAATGTGTTGTGTCCTAAGTCGTACCAGTATGAGATTCCTAAATCGTACTGGTACGACTTAAGAAATGATTATTTGTTTTTCCTAATTTAATGTGATGTTTTCTACATTCTTCATATTTTAAGCCCTAATCATGTCAACACAGTCAAAGCGAATTTATAATTGATAGAAACTAGAAAATATGAACGAGGCGTTAAACAAATTATCGGAAGGAGTTTTCGGATTCAATTAAGCTCATCGACAATAAGACATCCCTAAACCAAAGTTATGTAGTCGTTTTAAAGGATTAAAAAAGAATGTCAAATTTGGGAGGCCTAAGAATACAACTGAAAATATGCAGGAGTTGTTTGCACACATTCGCAATTTAGAATCAAGCTCTTTTGGGATTATTGCAACTGATCTAAGAAGTATTGCTTATCAGTTGGCGAAAAAATTTAAACAACACAGTTTCAATAAAGAAAAAAGAAATGCAGGGAAGAAGTGGTACTATAAATTTATGAAGAATAAACCTTGTTTATCTTAACGTATTCCAGAGGCAATATGACCAGGGCCAGGGCTTTCAATAAAAAAAGTGTTTATGGATTCTTTGATAAATATGAATCCATATTAGATGAACACAAGTTGACTTCTAACCATATAACGTTGACGAAAGAGGATTATCCACTGTTCTCAAACCAAAATAATTACTCAGAAAGGCAAACATCAAGTTGGTGCACCTACAAGTGATAAAAGAGATTTAACCACTATAAGTGTATGCTGTATGAATATTGCGGGTAAATACATAACTCCTATGTTAATATTTAAACGCATACGGATGAAAAAAAATCCTTAAAGAAAGGAGCACCTCCGGGTACTGTATTTGGATGCTCTAAAAACGGGTGGATAACGTCAGAACTTTTTGTTCAACAACTGGAAGATTTCATTATGTTTACAAAGTTGGAGAATAGTAACAATAAGCAAATACTTCTTCTTTTGGATGGACACACTACCCAACAAAAAATATTGAAGCTATAGAACTAGCTTGCAAGCATGGCATTATAATGTTTTCATTTCCTGCTTATACAATCCACCGTCTTCAGCCTTTGATAGATCTTTTTTAAATCTTTAAAACCCAATGAAGCTTCTTATTCTTGGTAAAAAAGCAAATTCTGGTAACATAATTAAACAAACTTCTGTGTCAGAACTATTTGAAATTGCATATTCAAAATTAGTTCGTATTGCTTTGAATGGTTTCAAATCTATCGGTATTTGGCCATGCAATAAGCATAAATTTAATGACGATTTTTATGCTTCTACAGTTGTTATTGAAGACTATTTACGCACTACTCCATTGTACATAAATAATCAATAAATAAAACTGCAATTAAATACTTTAGCTCTGATTCCAATAACAAACCAAAGCCAAGGGTTCCATAGATGCTCTATCTCGTCAGTCGAAATTACGTCCACGCCGAATATAGAATGGATAAAAAATATTGGCATCCAAAAATAAAAAGAAGAAAAACGATTGGTATTGTTTTATTTGTGGAAAAGATCGGTCGGAAAACATGATTCAATGCTTGAAATGCAAACTTGGGTGCACGATGTTTGCGCTGGATTGAACAATAGAATAAAAAGATTTGTTTGTAATGATTGTACTAACTGAATGCATCTGTGAAAATATGTGTTAATTTTTTTTTTTTTGATTAAACTCCTAATTACAACTTAGACCATAGGTGGTACGACTTAGGTTATAGGTGGTACGACTTAGGCTATAGGTGGTACGACTTAAGAAACAAGTTGACTTAGTTGTATGGACGTTAATTTTTAAAGATTTATTTTTTTACGTGAAAACGAATATGGATTCTCTAGTTTCGTTATGACACATAATACCAAAATTAACAAAGGTCTGAATAACATATTTAATTTCTATGTATCTGATAAGTCCTAAGTTTTGTACAGTCCTGTTCTTAAGAGGTACGAATTAAGTAACCTCACCCTAATTTAATTTTTATTTGTAATGAATCTTTAAGCAGTGATATATATATATATATATATATTTTACATTTCTCACTTATAAACTTGATGTACTTTGTATTCATTATATGGTAAAATGGAGTATTCCCTAAATACAGTATTATTATTATTATTATTATATTTTCATTGAGATCATTTGAATACAATTATGACACCTGCCAAATTTTTGGGAATAAAGTAAAGACTCATCTTTAATTTGCACTCAACAGTGCAGACTGCAGAGACGTGCAATCAGAATTATAGTCGGGAAGAGTGCAGACCTCTCTTCAAAACATTAAAAATGATGACACTACCCTTTATATATATATATATATATATAAATGCCAACCAAAAAAATAATATTTATATTCAGTATTCACGGCTAAATAAATCACGGGATATGCTAGATACTGGGGCTTCAAATTTTATAATAAACTATCCGTCAACATTAGTTGTTTAGAATTTGATCATTTTAAAATATAACTGAAGGATTTTTTTGAGTTCAACATCGTACTTTACATGGGAAGAGTTTCTTCAGGCATGAGATAGTTGGTGGAAATAATACCTGTCAACTGTAGTCAAATTAGTTTGTGTTTTTTAAACCTATTTTATAATTTTTTTATTTAGTTAACATCTCCTATCACTCAGTTTTAATGTATCATTAGTTGGCTTTATAACCTTTTTGTTTTATTTTTTAAATAATTCCTTCATTTAATTTTGTGACAAGAGCCTTATAATTCCGGTTTATGTTTGGTCTACCCTCGTACAATCAATTATTGTGAGATTTAATTTCATGCAAATAAACAACTCAAACAAAACGACTGCATTTTTTTTCTTGCAAATATATTATAATATGAAAAAAGAGGAAATGAACTTCATGTTTAAAATGGCGCATACAAATAAATCCCAGTAATTCTAAACTATTTATCCCATTCCATAAACAGCCCCCTATAATTATAATCGACAGTATCACCTTAGTGATACTTGTAAATACCTAGTCATCATATTCGACACAAAACTCTCCTTCAAACTTAAATAAAAAACAGGACCCTGCATTTTAGATCATCACATATAAGAAACGCATATCTATAAAAACCGAGACACATATATAAATCCTAATAATCCACTCTATAATTCATTCAACGACCTCTTGTATAAGACTACACATATTACACCAATGTCCCAATGTATTTTAAAGGTCAATACTAAATTTGCAAACAACCCATCAAACAACAAACATTTTGAACTGTTAACGGTGGAGGCTTCTACTTTCTACTACGTAATACATTATTCTTCACAAATAAAACACTTTTTAACTTTGTTTGTATAACACTGACTTTATTAAGTGACTAGCTAAAATTGTCGAAACTGTAGTCACTTAATAAAGTCAGTGTTATACAAAGTTAAAAAGTTTTTTAATTATGAACAAAAATTTTGCATTCCTCGAAATATCGATTCTAAGTATCAGCATCCATTATGTTTAGGTTAAATTCAGACAAGACAAAGAGACTGAAGGTCTAGAGCCCAAGCGGACTAACATCACACCACATGTGTATTTATGTACATATTAAATGTAATTTTGTAATTTTTCCGAATAAAGATGATTGTTTTTTTCAACTCAAAAATTGAAACAATAAACACGTTAAAATATTAAAATTTTATTATTTCAAAATTTTTGCTATTACTCGCATAGTTTAAACCTTAGTTTGGAATTTGTAGTATGATGTTATTACCATCCACAATCTACATATCATTGTTTTATCGTGCGTTATTAAATTATCAAATATATCACTTATATAAATGATTAATAGTTTTTGTCCTAAAATACTGCCCTGTGGTATAACTGTATTGACATTCAAGATATAACTCATATAAATCAAATGCTATTCTTCGAAATCTGTATTAATTTACTTTATTTAAAAGTATTTCGTGATCTACACGATTAAAGGTCTTTAATAAATCTATAAATATCTCTAAAGGAATATTTATATTATCCAAAGCATTTCCAATGTATTATATACAGGGTGTCCCATTAATGCGGGGAAATGGTTGGACCATAGATTCCTGGGGTCAAAATATGATGATTTAACACAACTTATCTATATCCAAAAATTTACGGTTAAGCCGGAATTTGTCCTCAAAGTTTCAATTTTTTTTATTTCTTTTGTTTATAACAATTGAACGCTCTATTTGATTTGAATGAAATTAATTATTAATAACTACCTTAGTATAATACATCATTTAAGTTATTATGGACATTAGTGATTAACAGGAAATGTAGAAAACAGTAGTACCACCACTTAAAAACTAAAATATTTTTTTATTGGTGCATCCAATAAAAACTAAAAAAAAAAAAACTAATTAAAAGAGAATTTGATTTAAAAACTTTTTTGTCTCTTAATAAAATTTAATATCTTGTACGGTTTTCGCACAAAAAAATAAAATATATTTTTTTATCTAGTAAAAACAAAATCTAGTTTTCCATCAAATCGAAAATACATGTTTTTCGTGGCCGCCTTTGTTTAAAAAATGTAAATTATGTAAAATAATAATTACTGAGTGTCTTTAAATCATTTATTGTTAACTTTATTATAGTTCATAAATATTCACATTTGCAGCAAACAGATTTCTTGCTTGTATTAGGATTTTGCGAAGAAAAATGTTTAAAAAGTGTTAGATGTTGTATTGATTTATTGTATCAATTTATATTATTTAATTTTTATTCAGTTGAATAAGTTGATTTACTTATTAATGAGTGCAAATCTGCATACTATATCCATATTTTATTTGTTTGTGCCAAAATCGTAAAAGATATCAAATATTATTAATATACAAAAAAGTTTTAAAATTAATTGGTCTTTCAAGAAATATTTTTTTAGCTTTTATTGGATGCACCAATAAAAAAATATTTTAGTTTTTAAGTGGTGGTACTACTGTTTTTTATACTTCCGGTCAATCACTAATGACCATAATAATTGAAATGATGTATTATATTATGGTAGTTATTAATAATAAATTTCTTTCAAATCGAATAAAGCGTTCAATTGTTATAAACAAAAGAAATAAAAACATTTGAAACTTTGAAGACAAATTCCGGCTTAACCATAAATTTTTGGATATAGATAATTTATGTTAAATCACCCCAGGTATATATAGTCCAGCCATTTCCCTACATTAACGGGACACCCTATATATATTATATATTACCACTGTACTATTGTTATTGTTGATTTATTTTTAATATAGCCATGTTGAGACTTTTATTGGAATTCCATCATATAATAATAATTATAAATAATAATTAGAAAAAAACACGAAAATATTTCGTAAAATCTACAACAAATGAGTCTTATTAAGACTACAAAAACAAACCACTTTTGAAACAACTACTTCTCTAGCTAATACTTCGACAGACATTGAATAATACAAAAGTAATTTGCGTGTTACAAAATAGCAAGGCTATCAAAGCAACACTAGTTTGAACGTATTTCTTTTTGTAAAATGAACTAAAAAAGATTGAATGTACGTTAAATAATTTGTGACTGACTATATTATGACAAATTTGGAACAAGAAATTAATTTAGGTTGGTGTAATTAAAAATGATTATAAATGTTTGCTTTGGTTTTTATGATTGCCGTATTTCTCATACAATACTCTATATAGATCTATATAAGTTTTATTTTTATTTTCATTGCATTTTTCTCTCGTCCTGCAAAAATAGCATATAATCCCAATCGATACATCAAAAAAAAAATAATCTGCGCAAATTACAGAACCCGTTATGTTTAATTATAGAACGTCCGGTTTATCCTATTGCAATCCTGCTTGCATTCATAACGACAGTAACGTTTATGGTCGACAGTATTTGACCGTTGCAGGTTTAGTTGGTTCAGCAGGGCGCAAACCGACCCAATTTCAGGTTAAACCGCCAGTCAGGCACACACGACGCCCGTGTCCCGAACAGATGTGTGCGTCGCGACGCCAGCGTCCACTCCCCAACCGACGCGACCGCCTCGCCTCACCCTCCCAGCAATCCTGACAGGCTGAAAGAAAACCGATACGCAGGCCAATACATCACGGAGCCGTCCACAACTTCTGACAAGTTCCGCACAGAATGTGCCATAAAACTTATATAAACATGAGGAAAGTGTGCGGCGGGAGGAAAAAAAGCGAGATTCTGCAGAAAGGGGCGCCTCCACCATTTCTCAAGTCTTCTCCACGCTGACGTTAATGGGCTGTTGGCGATGTAATGCATCACTCATTTTACGATATTGCAACAAATGTAATTATTTGAAGTCGACATCGTTTAGTGTAATATAAAATATATTTCAATATTTAAAACAATTCTTAAACAAAACATTTAAGTTCGACTTGTATAAAACAAATAATATTACTTAATAGCATATTTAGATATTTCGGAGGCTTTTAATATAACTTGAAATAATAATAATAAAATACATGTGAAATTTGTATCTATAACTTTTTATTTATGTATCTGAACTGTAAATATATAGTAGACAATTGACCTGTAATTGTTTTATGCAGGGTGAATTTCTTTTCTTACAAATAAAACACTTTTAAAGTTTGTATAACAGGAATTTTATTTTTATTTTTTTAGATATTGTCTATGGGAATCTCGGAAACTATAAAAGATAGAAAAACGGATAAATCGGGAAAGCGATGTAGTTTTAAGAGACGAATAAAATTGCACTTTCGTAGTTTTCAAAAAAAGTCAAGGGCAACTAAATATTTCGAAAAAAGTAAAATCAATATATGTCGATTATTATGAGAGAAAAAACTGTAAAAGACAAAGCTGAAGATAATTTTATGCAGATTTATAAAATGTATTTAGTCAACTATGCTTTTCATTTAAACAAAATGTAAGTTTGGATCATATGTCGGAAAATAATGGCTATAAAAATTTTCTGAATATATTTCATTTAACAAAATAATTATGCAAAAGTATTTTGATACATTAATCATTTGGTAATAGTTTTTGTGTTTTAATAATTTTTAAGGGTATAATGGAAGCCACCTATCGATATTAAATATACATATAGTATAATGTATGTAATAAATATATAAAATAGCTTTATTTTAGATTTCAGACCATTTTTACTGATGATAAAAATATAAATACAGTATTAATAACCCATCCAATCATGAAATATAATATGTAATTAATGTAGGAACACCTCATAAATTCCTCCCTTCGCATATATTCCCTTATTAGCACTTAACAATTAACGATACGAAGTCGCATTCAAATGTGAATTATATTAATATATATTCCCCCACGTAATCGCTTTCAAGTTTCTGCGCTCGTGATGATTTGCGGTGTGTTTCAATATCCGCAGAGGAAATTAATTAAATGTATAAATCAGGTTGCGATAAAATTAATCGAATCACAAACGTACACACGTGTCCCGCACGGTCGGACCCGAAACTTTCCAACTAATTTCTGCGGCCTCATTATTTAACGTATAAGCGCAGACCGCTTATCCTAAATATAAACTCGAGTTAGGGACCCCGAAAGTGGTTTTTAACTTCGTTAAAAAGTGGCCGTAAAGAATCGCCGATTAATTATTTAGCGGTGAAATATGTTTGCGACCCGGCGCCTTCACCATAAATGTATACCCGGTTTTACGAACTGGAAGTATTGTGTTTTGAATCGTGTTATTATTTATTTACATTGGATACGATACAGGAATAATGCTTTATATCTAAAATTATTTAAAAAAATATAGATGAAATTTATATGAGTAAAGTGCATGATAGTAAATCAATATAAATATTTTATTTCACTATTAGGTTTCAAAATGAAAATAATATGTAATATTATAAGTTATATGAACTAATATGTAAGTAGCTATTTTTTTTATATAAATTATAGCCATATTCACTAAATCTTAAGCAAATTTATATTATTAATCTACTTTTTTTAATGCAATTATATACACAAAATTATAATTGAATGATGAATCCACTGTGTGGCGAAACAATTCCGACATTAAAAATTGTGTAAATTCAATCAGAACTCTACTTACTACACATATAATGGAATTTCCCCAATTCAATATATATATATATATATATATTCGTATTATTGTTGTTTTTAATATGTACTCGAGATATATTTTATGTTAAATTTTCATCTCACATTACTGTGTTTAACGGCATGAATGTAAACCGTGTATTTTCAGCGTGTGTGTATTACCATGTAATCTAGAAGAATTGAATTTCATCCCAAATTGATCGATTGGCAATTTTGACGCGCCTTATCTCGCAAGGAGCAATAAACAGCATTAACATTGATCGATCACTCGACTGACTGACGCATTATGTTTTCGAATTTAGATACGCGGCCCCTTCTCATCCCTTATCGACTTACGACGAAAACGTTCGCATTACCGTCCCGGATCTTATTCTTCGCTAAAATTGGTTGTGTAAAAATAATTTTCGATCATCAACATCTGCTCGAGGATTAGGTCGAAATAATAATCTGCAATCGATGTATATAATTTTTTCGCTTTAAAATCGATTTGCAATTAGTTTTGCGCATGGATTGAATCATAAAATAAAGTTAAATAACTAAACGGCGCGATTGGGAAGGATAGAATCGTTTTGTCGACCGCCAGGAATTTCCAGGCAGGAATTTCGGCGCCTCCAACAACTTCGAGGGTTTAATTTTAATAAAATGTTAAATATGGCTCAAAAGGAAAATTCATAAAACGCTTTTTGGTTTTAATCGTAGAAAAAATTTAATGAAATGTTATTTTTAATAATACTAATAAAACTATTTAAATATTACATTATCTCTGTTTCATTGAGTTTGGATTAATAGTAATTTTAATGATGTGGATACTCACTTTGTACTGCATATTTTGTTATTTAAGATAAATACACTGTATTGCATTGTATTTTGCTTTTTAAACGCTTTAATCAATTTTTTAGTGGGTTTAAAACAAAGTGTATATTTTGTAAATTAAATGTTAATTTACAGTATTATTAGTATTATGAAAATAAAAGTAATAATAAGGATTAATTATCTTCAGCATTTCTGCACAGTATTTTAACATTATTACAATGTAAAAACTACAAAAACCAACTATCACAACTTTTCAATGCGCGTTCAACATAATTAATTCTAATTATTACTTTTATTTTCATAATACTGCATCTATAAATCAATATTTAATGTACAGAGCAGGCTTTTTATCTGTGGTGATATCGTTTTTTGAACGCGCCTTGAAAATCTAACATCAAAGTTATGACAAAGCTGCACTAATGAGCTGTGATACAGTGAAACACGTGTCTGCGGATAGTCATAACAATTCCATGACGTGGTTGGGAAATGGTGACACCACAAAAATTGTTACATACTGCTGAATATAATTTCATGGAACGACAACTAACAATTATTCTAACTGTTAGTTGATGTTTGTAGTTTTTACACTAAAACTACGGTGCAGACACGCTCAAAATAATTAATTCTAAAGTATATATTGTTTTTTTTAAATATTTTTTGAATTATTTTTTGTTACAAATCTAAGTAAATAAACAAAACAATTGTTTTTGATAAAATAACAAACTGACTTGAGAAAAGTTTAATTGTTTTCTAATTATTAAAAAAGTAACGTTTTTGGTAAATTTTACTTTTTATAAAGTAAGCGAATGCTATTTTTTTCAACAATTTTTTAAACGAAAGTTTCAACTGCTTTAATAAGTTTACTGTCGAAATTTCCAAAAGAATGGTTAAATAAATATAATTAAATCTTACGAAAATACAATTGAAGCTATAAAAACAAAATCAAATAAAACAGATAATATTGAAAGAAAGAAAAAAACAAAAGGGCAAACAAGAAAACAATTGAATTGAGGTTTTTTTTTAATTGTAGTTGAATATTACCAAAAAGAGTTGCTATTAAAAATAAATGAAGGGTTGATATTGAAGAAACAAAAATATACGTGGCCTTTTTAGAAAGTTTCCAATCCTTTCAATTGTTTTTCATTCTTTTTATTGTAATTATTGTAGAGCTTTGCAGGTCATTATCAAGTGTTTCTTTTTAGCAAAATTTCCGATGTTTATAACTGTTTTAAATTTAAATTGGCTAACCATTAGACTGAATTTTTTAAATGTTTAATCTTACTTAGTTATTAGATCTGAAGGTTACGAAGTCCACTGGGCCCGATGGTTCTCAGAGAATGCGCATTTTCTCTCAGTAGACCCATCTGGCTTCTATTCAGACAATCTCTTCACCAAGGTGTCTTCCCTTTGTACTGGAAGTGTGCATTTATTACACATAGTCATAAGGGCGGCCTAAGAAACATTGTCAACAATTATCGTTCCATATCAATTCTTTGATACGTTGTAAAAATATTTGAAAGGATTGTTACTTGTTACTTGTTACTGGTTACCTATCTAGTTTCCGTGGAGTCTTGGATGCTCAACCACGACAAACCTATTGGTGTACGGGCAGTACATTATTGGTGCCTTAGAGAAAGGAGAGTAATTTTCATTTAACTTGCACATTGTAAATATTAGCAGGAAATCATTGTAATTAGTGGAATATGTTTGGTCATATGTCAGTAAAAATGAAAGGGTCCAATATGTAAAAACTTTATACTGTTCACTGGTAAGAAGTGAGTTGGAATATGCCTCAGCTGTAATAACTCCCTTTACTATAGTCAACATCAATTGATTAGAACTGCTGCTGAAGATATTTTTTTTGTATGGAATTTAGAAGTGGCTTTCAACATGTTACCGGCGAATATGAAATTATAATGAAGATGTTGGGTATTATGAAACCTGAAGGCCGTAGGAAAATAACTGACTTATGTGTACTTCATAAGATAATCAACGAAACAATAGATTCTCCCAATTTGTTGGGTCCAAATTACATTTCATATTCTATATAGGGTGACGCACTCAAATATACTATTTTATGCGAACACTTACAGAACGGAATCTAGAGATGGACTTAGCCAATCAGTAAACAAAAATCCATCGTTTGACATTTTCAACGCATCGATTTCCGTTTTTAAACACAAATTAAATACTAAGTTGATGTAATTTATACATGCATGTGGTTCAAAATTTCATTTTATGTAATTTTATTTTACAATTGTATTTAATTTACCTATTATCAATTTTTTGTAAAGGTCGTTACCGGTAATAAATGTATTATTATTATGTTGACTCAGTTTTCACTGATTTCTCTAAGGCATTTGGTACTGTTGATCATAACATTTTGCTAATTAAGTTGGCTCAATTGGGTATCGGTGGTATATTGTAAAGTGGTTGAAATCGATCTAACCTTGGTTGTATAGTATCTACAGCTGTCACTTCTGGGATCCCCCAAGGCTCCCATTTGGGGCCTCAAATCAAAGATCTGGGCATTCATCTTAGTAGTAATTCGTGCTTCTCTTAACAAATTTCACATGCAGATAGTGGGTTCCATTAAAAGGCACTTTTACCAGTTCATTAATACTTTAATCTGTTTATAAGAAACTGTCGTTTGTCCCTATTTAGAATACTGCGGGCTAATATGGTCTCCTTATACCGTAAAGGATATATCGGTGCTCGAATGAGTGCAGAAAAAATTTATCAATCACGTTTGCTAATGGGTTTTCCAATAAGAGGTTGCATTTTGATATTAAAAAAAAAAGAGAGTATATTTTAGGAAAAATCAATGAATATTTATTTCATTATAAAGAGAAAGGTAATGGAAAACAATATTAACCAAATGGCCGTCACGACTACGGTTGCAGCACCATATGAAATTTTCCATGACCAATTCGCACATTTGCGGTTGTATGTCGTAACTTCACGAATTCCATCTTTAAGGTCTTGAATCGATTGTGGAGTATTGGCATAGACCTTATCTTCCATGTGGTCCTAAAGAACAAAGTCTAAAGGTGTTAAGTCAGAAGATCTCAGGGGACAATTGTGATCACCTCTTTGCGAAATAACACGACCAGGAAACTCTTCTTGCAAAACTGCGATTATTTCGTTGCTTGTGTGGCACGTAGCGCCGTCTTGTTGAAAATAAACGTCGTCCATATGAATAACTTCCAATTCCGGCCATAAAATATTATTAATCATAGCTCGATAGCGTAATCTATTCACCGAAATGGTTGCACCAGCCTTATTTTCGAATAAGTAAGGTCCAATCACACCGCCAGTCCAAAAACCGCACCAAACAGTGACACGTTGAGGATGGAGCGGCTTTTCAATAAGCATTCTTGGATTTTCCGAGCCCCAAATGCGGCAATCTGCTTATTCACGTAGCCTCGTCACTGAAGATTATTTTTCGATGAAAATCCGGATCATTTTGATGCATTTCAAGGACCCCATCAGTAAAGATACGACGTTGCTGGTAATTGCCCGGTTTGAGTTCCTGTGTTAACTGAGCTTTAAAAGCCTTCAAATCTAAGTATTTGTGCAAAATTCGTTGTAATGTCGTTTTTGGAATGTCTAATTCCAAAGATCGATGAGAAATCGAAAAACCTGGGTTTTCGTTAACACTATTGGCTACAGCACACCAATATTCTCAATTGTTCTTGAGCGATGCACACGGTTTTAATTCTTCACATCACTAAGTTGTCCCAACAGTTCAAATTTTTTATACAGTTTTACTATTGCTGGCCGAGAAGGTGCTTCACGACGACCCAAAAGTGCTCTAGTTTGGAGAACTGTGATTACAAAATTTTCACAATTTCCTTAATGAATTTTAACAATTTCTATGCGTTGTTGAAGCGTGTATCGTTGCATTTTTAGTAATGGCGTAGTTTTTACTTGTCAAATGTAAAAAGGTGACAGCTGAAAAAGTGACAGCTTCCCAGATAACAGGCTATTTAAAATGAAACCTCTCATTGGAAAACCATTTATAAATTCAATTTGACTTCGATTCATGAAATCACACCTTATAATATTGGGTTCCTCTAAGGGAACGTAAATTACATACTGATATTACCTTCTGCTTTCAACTTGCGAATGGATTAATAAACTCTTCAGAATTAGTTCAGTTCCTTGGACTGCATGTACCATCAAAGGACGTTAGAACAAAAAACATACCTTTCATGTCCTCTTCATACGGACTGATTATGCTAGGAATTTTGTCTTATGTAGGATAGCCCCAACGCTAAAAACTCCAAATATATTTTTTCCAGTGGAGACCTTTGTAATTTACGCCGGTATCTTAGGCGTTAATATATTTGTTCTATTTTTTTTAATATTTACTAGGTTCTACATCTATTTCAGCATGTATTAAGTTGTTCCTAGATTGTATTATATCTAATTCTATTAAGAAGAAACAAAAGAACAATTTAATTATACAGGAAAAATTATTAGATTAAGGAAAACAATCAGAAAACAGATGAATTCTACCAAAAAGTGTAGATATATGTACAAATGTTGATATGCAATACAACGCCTTTATTGAAAGGTTCCTGCAACACTTAAACAATTGTTTCCACTTTAAATCCGTAAGTAATTGAAAGAAAAGTAGTTTTCCAATTTCTGATAAGATTACTAAATGTTTATGATATTGTGGCATTCACCAGTAGTCAAACCCACCATGCGATTTTATAAACAGCAATATAATGCCAGTTTAAAAGAAGTCCGATATAATTATTATAATAGAAATATTGCAATGCCATCAAGCAAAGAAAAACTGCTTGGAGCACAATTAGAGATGATAGTACCACAATGTAGACGCTTCAAATATTATAAACACCTTAACTGCGAATAATACTACAAATGAAGATAAAGTATGTAACACAATGTTTTTGCATCCAATAACTGTTAATGAGGTTAAAACGATTGTTGAAAATATGCCATTAAAACATAGTAGTGACATCGATAATATATCCTCATATGTGGTCAAACAATCTACAGACCACTGGATAGGAATTAGGAATGATACACTTGCTCTGTTTCATATATATACTATCAGTTTCCTGGCATGTGATTCGGCGATTGCTCGCCATTCTCAAAGAAGTGTGTCAGGAAACTGATAGTAAATGTACAGAACAAGTGTATCATTCCTAATTCCTAACCAGTGAGTTATATGTTTCATCAAGAGTGTGGCAAAACAGGTATCAATCATAATCTATAGATCTGATTGCGGATGAATTATGCTTTTAAATAAACGATTTTTTTCAGAATGGTATATTTTTAAAACAACTAAAGCTAATTAAAGTAGTTCCACTATTTAAATCCGGAGATCCCGACAAATATGAGTAATTTTAGACCTAT
The DNA here is from genome assembly GCA_963969525.1 of Ontholestes murinus. NCBI lineage: Eukaryota > Metazoa > Arthropoda > Insecta > Coleoptera > Staphylinidae > Ontholestes > Ontholestes murinus. The sequence continues at coordinate 33,548,285 of OZ018388.1, forward strand.
AACTCTTATTTCAACCTTTTCAAGGTATTTTAATACCCAATCGTTAAGCAAATTAAAATATGTTTAAACAAAAATAAGATACTCTCAATCAATCGGCATGGTTTCACAAAAACTGAAGTACAACAATTTACCAATTCACTCACTTCATATATTCATCTTTTGAGGATGAACAATTTTCATGCGGGATACTACTTGATCTGTCCAAGTCCTTTGATTAAATAAATCACGAACTTTTACTCTCTAAATGACATGATATGGGATTTAGATGGGTCGCCTATAATTGGTTATACTCATATCTCACCAAGAGAAACAAATAGTAGATGTAAAAAGAAGCACTGGATAGTGCAGTCAGAGGTCTTGGATATTTTTGAAGTACCGCAGGGAAGTATATTAGGTCCTTTATTATTCAATCTCTACATCAACGATTTATGTAAATTAAATAGAAGTAGCTTCTAAAAATTAATAAACTGTTCCGATGATACAAATATTTGTATTAAGGGTAGAACTATGAATGAATTATGCCAAAACACAAATGAGGCTTTGAATGAAATACTAAATTGATTCAAGACCAATGGACTGCTTGTTAATAAAGCAAAAACGAAGTGTATTTTATTCAAGAAAAATTAAGTCATTTTTACTCTTAATTACCAATTTAAGTCAATTATGTCTCAATTGTGGTGATCTTCGTTTGGAATTAAAAGTTTTACGTAATTATGAACGATAAATTAATATGGGCGGAACACATAAACAACATCCTAAAAAATTGAGTAAAACTCCGCACATTAAGAGACTATATCTCGATAAATATTTTAAAAAACGCCTATTATGCAAATTTTGAAAACATAATACGATATTCTTTGGGGTAATTTTAGCCAAATTTATAAAGATTTCACCGTCCAGAAACGAACACTTTAAGCAATAATTGGATTAAAACCAACTGCTTCGTGAAAGAACATACATATTCAAAACGAATAGATTACTTACGGTATTTGGAATATACATTTTCAAATGTCTATTGCTCATTTGGGAATAACGACAGCTAATCATGAAAAACACAAATACTCCCCCACACGACACAAGACATAAAAGTAACTATGCCTACCGAATACATTAATATACAGTATTCTAGTATGAAATTTTAAAACATTTTACCAAGAAAATTAAATCAGCCAGTAGCGTGGATACATTTAGAGGGGTGATTGTTGAGGTGTTGTTGGAGAACCTTACAGTGTAGAAGACTACTTAGGTTTACGTAATATATACCTGAAGAAGCCACAGTGTGGAAAAACAATTGATGCGTTTTAAAAAAAGTAATAATAAAGTGTTTTGAAAATTTAAGTGTTTTTAGCTTAATAACCAAACAAGTATTATTTCTATACATTTATTGACGTTCTTTCCTACACTAAGTATGAATACCTGTATGTATGTGTCGTATTTTTATAGAAATAAAGAGATTATATATTATTATTGATGAAACTAAATACATCGTCCTGTTTAGAACCATTTTAGCATTCTTCGTAAATTGCCAAATGTTTCTTTAAAGATACATTGTTTAAAATCTTTAAATATTTGTTCTCCTAATCATTAAAAACAATTGCTTATATACTACAATCTTCCAACAACCATTTATCTGTTATGTCATAATTTTAATGGTTTCTGATTAAATCAAATAATTATTTCAAGGACATTATATATTATTTTTAACCTATATTATTTCTATTTTCAACTCTTTTTATAAAAAATTCTAATTGCAGCACTTTAAAGGTGAAAGTCTTCATCTATTTTAGCAAATTAAAGTGAACCAAATTTTAACCGTTTTTAAGCTTATTATATTTATTATATTTTTTCTGCATTTCCAACGATTTTTGTTTGTTTTTAGTAAAATGTCAATTGTTTTTGGTAAAATAAAATAACCAAATAAGCTTTTTAGGTGTATTTTAAATTAATTTTAAGAAAATTTTCCATATATACAAACCACTTTATTGATAAATGGATAATGACTAAACAATTACACATCTTATATACATTTCAGATATTTTCAAGCCTTATTTTTATGCATTACAAGAAAACATGTTTCTTTCCTGCATCTCTAATGATTTTTAAACATTTTCTTTAAAATTTCCAAACATTTTTTAACAAAATTTATATAGTTTTTGATAAAATTAAAAAAAGATCAGGAAAAATTTTACATTGGTTTTCAAATGTTCAATTACAAAACGTTTCAATAATTTTTATAAAAATAATAAATTGATTTTTGGCAAAATAAATGTTTTGATCAAATTTTAAACTCTTGTTTAAAAAGTTTTTAACATTAACATAATTTATATTGTTCGACATTAAAAAATTGTCCCTTTGTTTTAAATAATTTGAATTGTTAATTGCAATAATTTTATTATTTAAAGCAATATTTTTATTTAGTTTTTAATTTATAAATAGTTAACTGTGTAAATTTTGGATTGTTTTTTTTGTAATAAAGTAAATTTTTCTGCAAATTTAAAACTTTTAAACTGATTAAGGTAAATTATCAAGTTGTTTCTTTACGACATTTTATGTATGTACTCTTATATTAACTAATCTAATACAACATAAAACATAATAATTTTAAAATATAAAAACATTCCGTAAATCTGCAACTATGACTCTAAGACTACATGTAGTCATAGTAAGACTCATTGTTGTGGATTCTCAAAACAGTTTCGCATTTTAAAATTATTAGTTAATTTTTTAGGAGGTAAAGAACTTAATATTAATTTTAACATAAAACATGTTTATATAAGTATATTATTGATTGATTTTTGAATAAAATTTTTTAATAACTTTTTATTAATATTTTAACCATTTGCATGTTTTATAAATGCTTAATTTTTTCTTTTTTGAAACTTTTTAAACAGTTTTTCAATTCTCGTTTGGTTTTTGAACACTTTTCGATTGCTTTTTACTAATATTTTAATTATTTTTGTTTAATAATCATGGGAATCTTGAAAATCTATTTGCAACAATTTTTTGTAAATAATTCAATTAAATTTTATTTCGACAAGGTATGACTGGTTTCTTTTTGAGAAATTCAAGAAAATTTTGATGTTTTCTTTAAATAAGTTTATAAATGTTTGCTTTTAAGTTTTCAACAATTGTTTTACCACTTTGTACAAATTAAATTCTGAATAACATTTTGAATTTGAAGAAATTTTATTTATCTTATCACCTCAACGCCCTATGAATCAACCTAATATTTTTTTCAAAACTTTCAACGGTTTTTGGTTAAATGAAAACTGATTTAGCGATACTTTCAAACAGTTTTTTTTATCAATATTTTTTAAAGAAAATATTGATATCAATGATGAAAATTATTTTGAATTGGTTCCGTTAAGTTATATTTTATATAATCGAGTGATTAAATAATCCAGGGCGTTATGAAACATTGACAATCCCAAGGCAAAGGCAACGGCATTGTGGAAAGTTTTATGCGATTGTCTAAAGCTAAATTCTCTGAGAATTTGTCTCATCCTCTCTGAATCTTCCGAATTTTTACCATGAAAATAGAATAGTGCTGAAATTGTTTCGTATTCGTATCTTTTTGTGCAAGTTGGTTAGTAGGTTCTTTCTTATTTTAATTTCTTGTCCATAATAATAGGCAAGATGGAAATGGAAGTAAGTGATTCACCTGACGAAGTTCTGCATATAAGGAGGACAAATAAATCAAGATCTAAAATATTCTCTTCATATTCAGATAAGGCAGTTCATATTCCAAATTTTCGACCTCCAAAGCAGTCTAGTGCGGGCCACCGGTGGTACATGCCGCCCAACGAGAGTCTCGTGCGGACCACCGGTGGTACGAGCAGAAATGAACGTGTTAAACAGTGATAAGACTTATTTTTTGTCATTTAACATGTATAATGAAGGAGGAAACAAGATTACTTTCTTTTATAAATTCATTAAAAGGGGTAAAACAAAGTATTCTAGTATCTTGTATTTGTTTCTCATTTTTCACTTAGTGAAATATTATGTTAATATTAGGTTGTCGATTTTTTTTTAATTTCAACAACCTAAAAGTAATCTTGTCTCCTTATTCATTATATTTAAGATGTAACATAAAGTAAACACCTCTACAATTAAGCATTTAACATGTTATTGAATTATACAAGCTAATATGGTTTCTCTCCATTTGAAATCAAACATTTTGACTGATGATTAAATTCTCCTCAGAATATTTTTCTAGTCAGTCCACAATTATAATCATTACAGTAAATCATTCCAAATAATAGATATAAATTAAAAGAAATAAAACTCATAAATCCTGAACTCCAAACGACTGTCGCCTTAACTACCTCAACAGAAATGTGTTGTTAATTTACATTTAAACGAAATAATTAAAATTCTAATTGAATATTTATTTTTTATTTCACTTTACACTGCGTAAATATTCTAATAAATTTAATAACTTCACCTTTCAACATTTATTTTTCACGTTAAAGCCTTTAATCATCACCCGCCACGGAATTCCAATCCCTTGTCATTTATTACTTTAATTACCATCCCCAAACCGCACCGAGTCAAGTCGCCTCATTGTACTGGTTACCTATTTATTTTTAATTAACCTCCCTCCCTTTGCACACGTATCCTCCCGTCCTCGACAATTAGCTTACTATGGCCATCCAATTAAATTCAGTCTTGGCCATCATCCCGATACATTGAAATGTAACGGGTAGGTCTGTAAATATTTGTTAATAGACCCTCGTTTGATGTGACCGAAGTCTGCTGATTGCGGTCATCAAAGTTTGGACGTTTAATTCCTGTTTAATTATCGAGGTCACTACTGCCGCTTTATTTGTTCTATTGTTCGGCTGCGTTTAGTTGATTTATCCAAGTGAATTAGGAATTTCATTAATTGTGAATTGTTGTAGGAATAAATATTGGTTGATGTTCAGCTTATAATTGTATTAAATACTTTTGTATAAATAATTTTACGTATTGACTTTGTTGGCTTTTAAAAACGTGTTTGGATTCCATCCAATGACTTTTGGAATGAATCACATGTTCAATCGGAATGGGAACAGATTTGCGGATATTAATGGTTTTCGCGGGTATTGGTTCTATCGAAATTCAAAATTTCAATCTCTATTCCTGCTTGTGCCCGCATGTCTCTTTCTCTCTCTTACTCTACGTGTGTGTAAAACCGTTCCAGTTATCTCTGGCCGTAATTTTATCCGAAAACAATTAATCCTCGTCCCGTTATTGAAACGGCACACACACGCCCACACGACGATCAATCGGCCCGCCTGACGACTCTGGACGGACGCCACTGTACAACAATTGTTTTCAATATTTTATCGGGCGCCATGGGGATGATTTATTGCCGTTTGGGCGGCAGTAGAACTTAAATCATTACGCGCTTCGACGCGGGATAACTCAAAAATGCAAATCGCAGAAAAGCGTGAAATAAAGGAAATTACTCCCCTCGGGAAAATTTTTCACCTCCCCCTTCAACTGAAAACATATGCAAATTCAATTGTTTTTGCGCAGCGCGGATGTGTGCTTTTGTAATTTTTTTGAATTTACACAGCAGTTGAAAGTAGAGTCCAAATAAAACTTAAAATAACAACTAGGGAGGATATGGAATGGGATGAAGCTCGACATGTGGCGGGTAACACATGATTAATGAATTCTCGTTTGTATTTGGCTGTAACATGTAATATCGATATATCATAAACGTAATAAATAATAATATTCTACTGACGGTAAAACGATTCATCAACTAATTCTAATCCACAATTAAAGATTAGAAATATTTATTTAGGCTATAAAATTGACGCAGTCGGTAGTATTAATCGATCTTAGCATACGTTTTAAAATAAGCACATAGCTACATTATAGTGTTCGTTATTTATTCACCTGTGCGCAAATAAAGCACATCCCCTTTAGCCTAAATTGAAAAATACGCCTCCTTGCCTTCTTAGATTATTTCGGTCACGAGGCGGAGCTAACATGTTTTTCTACCTAAACTAACTTTAAAAACTTTTCTTTTACAACTAAGGCAGAGAAGCGGGCGTCGTGATGAAGTAAAAAAAGATAAAACGTGACCAACAAGTGACTAGAAATTCCTATGTTAAAAATATTCTCTTCCTTTTTTAAAGGGTTGTTAGGTGAAAGGGTAAGGCGATGCCACCTTCTCGCTTTACGTCCATTAACGGATGCTCTCAAGATTCCGATGCGTCTCTTAAAAACGCGGATGCGTGTTCCGTGAAAGCCCTGCAGGAAAATGCCAATTATTCATTAGACGAGCGATGTTTACACGTCAGAACTCGCATTGTCCAGAAAATTCGGCCCCCATTGTCCGCCGGGAGATTATTAATGGCCGAAGGGTAGGGCATAAAACGCGGGTCCGGATTTGATGGATCCGAAAATCATCCGGGCACTTCATTATTCTTTCTAGCGCGGCCCAGATGGGAGGGTCATTTCTCTATATATATATTGGAGTGTTTACAGGGATGTCTGCTGGGAATTGGGGAATTGTAATTTGAACGAACTTGTTAACGGATGCCTAATGGCATCGAAACGATTATATTGTTGCCATTCATTTCTATTAGTATTGAAGCACACATTATGTGGACAAAAAATTTAGCTGATAATACAAGTCGTTATATTGATTAATTATAAATAATATGATAAACAAGCATTGCAAACATTTCGTTGAGTAAGGTTAATTCATTGCAACTGGATTAAATATTAAAATCGGTACCCTTTGTTATTAGGATTTAATTAGTGGGACTTTAGTGACGGACAGATTTTTCAAAGTAGCAAGAACGAAGCTGTAGGGCACTTTTGGCGGTATTGACACATTGAACTTGACAGCAGGGAACGACAACCCCAATCATCTTTGATGTCTAGACGGATGCACCACGTCCTTCAAATGGCGGAGCACTTTAGCGTAAAACTAATCTGTTACACTCTAACCGTCGGGAACAAACTCTTTGTGGATCAGTCGTTTTGCATCAAAAAAATAATTAGTATGCTTTTCATTCGTGCTTTCTTGAGCTTTGGATATGAGGGCCACTTCGCACTTTGACGTAGGCCCAGGTCTCATGACCAATGACTTTATTAAAAAAACAATTGAATCTTCTTGCAAACGTTAAAGCATGCCTTTGCAAACAGTCAGTTGCCTTGCCTTCTGCTCATTCATCAGAATTTTGAGAACAAGTTTGGCATACACTTTTCTTACCTATAAATATTCTGTCACTAACTTGTAATACCAAAAGTTTATGTTGCGGTTTTCTTCAGATTCACAGAAAACGATTTATTTTCCACTCGATCAGTTTTCAACGGAGATCACGTACATGCACTTACTCCATTAGCCATCTTTGAACTTCAACGACTCGGAGATAAATCACGCGCATATGCTCCTTTAGATGACATACCCCACTACCTCACCTTTACGGTTGAACAGGTATACATGTACATCGATACTCAGAAATCAATCAGTCTTGAAACTTTACGAATAAACCCTGTAGTACGTGAATGAAAACTGTGAATTTTTGAAAAGTATACCTGAAGTATTTACTAAAATATTGAGTTGATTTGACAAAATGGCATTTTTTTAGAATATCTAGCGCTAATCTCTGAATACAATTTTAAATTTTATTCATTAAATGTTTGACAATGCATTGGTATAAAAATAATCAACTATTAACTTTATTATACTTCTACAGAAAACACCCTTAAAATGATTTTTCGACCATTCAGTCATATCACGTCACTTTAGTATAATAAATTAATTGTTTAATTGTGGAGGCGTTTACTTTGTGGTACATCTTAAATTTAATGTAAAAGGAGACACGATTACTTTAGTGGTAAAACAGATAAATTAATTATTATTTTTGCTGGGGACCACGCAGTTTTATGACAATGTATTCTCGGAAACAGTGCATTTCCCTGATGGTTACGGCGGTTTATTCTAGAAGACTGCGGTAAACCCTTTGAAATTACGTATGCAGAAAGGGAAATGTCGGGATTACACGCTATCTCAATTTTCCTAAAATGTACCGCCGTAACAGATATTATTAAAGAGAAATGCTTCAAAGAACGATTAGTGCGGTTTACAAACTAATGCTTAAGAATTTATTTAAAGAATAATCACAATAAACATTAAGCTCAAATAAAATTTTCAGCCCGGCATTAACTTTTATAAAATTTATCTACGATTTTGAATTTATATGTAGAAATTATGATATAATGTAATAATATTTAAAATAGACATTAGCTTTTCGAGCTCTTTAAGAAAAAAACGCGGACATTTTATTAAACAACATCAACGACCAGTGCAATTTATGAGGGTTTCAGATGAGGAAACTACTGTATTGTGATCTTTATGCATTTGATTGTATCTTTCATGGGGTTCTTTTGCCTAAATTATACTATTTCAATTTTAATCCATACAGCTGTTTCTATTTAGCTAATATAATAGACGAGCGAAAATTTATCAAGTGACTCTTTTGGCAAGCAAGGGATACCTCAAGGGTCAATTCTGGGACCGTTGCTATTTACACATCTATATACATGATCTACCTCAGCAGAATTGAGATAGTCTACTATCCCATTTGCTAATGATACGACACTTAACTAAGTCTCCCTCAAATGTGATGATATTTTTTTAATAACCATGCCTTTAAAGTTGCATTTGATTGGTTTACTGCTAATAAACTAACAGTGAATCCAAATAAGTCAACCACTGTAACATTCTCCTTGAAACAAATATTGTTCCAAGTGATGTTAAGTTTTTAGATGTGTATTTTGACCCGAAGTTAACTCGAATCAGACATAAACTGGAGACTGTCAGTAAAGTTTGTAAATATATATTTACAAGATCTCTAAAAAACTGTCTGTCAATATATGTCCTTAAACCTGCATATTGAGCCTATTGAGTTTGAATGCATTGAAGTGTTTTACATATTTTCAAAAAATTTCTAGTTCTAATTACGATACCAGTTCAGGTGACCTTATCTGGCAAGATATTTAAAAATGTTTCATCACGGGTTAAGTGAGAATTTAATTCATTGTATTTTGAGGCTCTCTAGATCTCGATACACTATGGTCCGATACTCTATAATAGTCTAAGAATGTAAAAATGTTATCACTGGAAAAGTTTAGTTATACACTTAAAACGTATTTTTTGATTGAATGATTCTTCTCAATTGAATAATGCCTACAGATTTTTTTTTAAATTTTAATTCCATTTATAGTATTATTTATTATTCTTTCTATAAATCCAATTATATTATTATAATAGTTCCCTTATATTGGGATAAACAAAGGCATTTTGATGCTAATAATATGTATAATAATTCAAAGCTCTAGTGGATTATCATGGTTCAACGATGAAATGCACAATTGAGTGGAACTCCTCCCGCCGGATTACGATCGAAATTAATTGTAATTTAATGGATATGAATTTTGTAAGTTTCATGAAGAATACAAACATACAATAATTTTCATTAAATATGAGATATTATCAAATCGTAATTTTTTTATTCGTTCAGCGTTTACATTACGAAATTTAAAAGCAAAGTGTTTTCCAATAAATAAAAGCGAGGTTTATTTTCTATGCTAGGTTCAAATAACTAATTAAAATATTTTACTTTAAATTTTCACTCACAGTAATCGCTTTGCTCGTGTACAAACTTTACTACGCAATTTTGTAATTACGCTCCTGCCACACTCATTTCGCAATTTAGTTACTGTTATGTAACAGAATAATAGTTTAGCGAACTTTCATGCTACAGACCATATGATTTTGAATATTTCGCGATTCATCGAGTATTCGCTTAAACACTTTGTGGGGTTTTCCATTAAATGAAGCCACCTCCGCGCTCAATCAATAACGATTTATATAAAGAAAGATCTAAAACGCAATAGAGAAAAATAACGAAATAAAATTGGGGATTTACAATCTAATAAGCGACTAAAGTCGTCTTATCGGCAATTTAAAAGGACAAATCTCCCAAGAAGAAATTTGATACAATTTAAGAATTCAATATTTTTAATAATATGAGTTTTTATATTATTAAACTCAATTATTACTCATATCTATAATAACTAATTGATTGGAAATGGTCGGGAGTTTACTAGGCCAATATAGTTTATTAATACATGACAATGAATAATTTATTGGGATAGGCCAAGAGTACGCTACTGTAATGAATTATTTATTAATCTAGCTCAGTAATACAATGAGGTAATATAGAATTCTTTAACATAGGTGGGGAGTTAGTTTTGAACCCATTTAGTTTGACGAAATTATAGCACCACCGTGATATCGACGTTAACCTTTGACCCTGTACCTTCAGTAGGATACTACTAATAAGGGTAGAGGTATTGTCGAAAATGTTTAAGACAGGGAAGAATATTTTCTTCGTCTTCTTCTGTTAAAAGTTCTGAGCTATATAAGGTCAAATCTAATCCAACTAAAAAGTGATGTCGGGACTTTTTGTAACCTGAATACTAAAATGAGCTTGAAAATCCGAGAAATATATCTGTGTTTATATAAACTACCAAACATTACCAATATTAAATAATTAATTACCAAACGTATGAACACACATATGAATGCCACAATCTCAATAAGCAAAATCAAAACTACTCCGTTCCCAATGGAATTGCATTTCCATTATCCGCCAAAAAAAGAAAAATGTATCGCCATTGGCACTATAGAAGTCTGGCTAATTTGCGAAGTTGCGTAAATGGAAGACATCGTATAAATCATTACAAGTAATATCTACTTAAAAGAGAAATTCATCGGCACACAAAATTCCGTGACATTATCTTCCTTAGATTTCTTTGAAAATGGTACTTTACTGTATAATGTTCGGTAAGAAGACTCGTGACCAGTCTTATCTCGCGTTTAATTAGGAGCAAGAGCTGTTTAACGCTGCTTAGCGAGAGGTCAATAAACATTTTGGATTGCCTTTAACTTGGTGTATTTAACCAATGCCCTGTTTTGCATGTTTTCCCACTTTTGGACCACGCCCTTCCTACGTGCTTTTGATAGCCCACATGTAGGCCTTGGTTCGATCATAGTAGTCGCTACCTACTTTAGAGTAAGCTTGTTTCCCTCGACCAATTGGTTCAAGGCTTGTTTACCGTTCTAATTAGTTTTGAAATTGAAGTTTATTTTTACGCTTTGAGGTTTTTAAAGTTGAGCACATCTTTCGATTTATTATTATTAGTTATTGTTTCAGCCTATAGGACTGATGAGCCTTAAATCTGTTATTACATTACAGAGTTATATTTCTGTTTTTTTGATTCGATTAAGGGTGTCTTGGTGAATGTTAATAATCACTTCAAAACGCGGTACGAATGCAAATTTTGTTTAGCCTCATCGCACTCATTAGACTTTCGTTTCTGAATTCTTCCTAAAGGGGAAGTAAGTCTAGTAAAGCTTCAGAGACGGTGATGCGTATAGCCCCTATGATGCCAAGACTCATTCTTTGAAGGGTCTGAAGTTCCTTTTGTGCCGTTGCTTGTTTAGTCTTGACCCACCATACTAGTTAGCCATATTTAATAATGGGTTTAATGTATGTATAAGTTTAGGTTTCAGTTCTTATGATATGCCAAACAGCCTACGGTATATCCATTATGCCGCAGTAGCTTTGCAGATTGTTCTTTCTAGTCTTGCGTGTTTCCTTTCGCTATGGTAACCGTTTCTGTTTTACTCCCTATATCTTCGGTGATTTATTGTTATGTCAATACCTTTCTTCACGTCATATTTTTCCGCGGTTTTAAAGGTTGTGTTGTTAAACGCACTTTAAATATTTTCGGAAATATCTAATAAAATCTCCTTGTCTTGCAGTGAGGCTTCGATGCCTGTGTAGTGCATCCACAGCAGATTTTTGCCTATGGATCAGATTTGACTTTAGGCCACTGCTTGTAAAATAGTTGTCATATTTTTCTTCGCGACTTTTAGGAGAAATAAGGTAAAGCTAATTGGACCATAGGATTTAGCCTTAGGCTAAGAGGTCGGTTTTTTACCAGTCTATACTTTCTTTACCAGTTATCAATACTGAGTTTATATTGACTAGTTTTGTTACTAAACGAAATACTGTTGAAGTTTTTCACATCATAAAAACATTGTTGGCTAGAATTTAACATGTTCATTTCTCGGATTCAAAATGACTTATGTTAATGTTTCTGAATATCTTGCTAAAGTCATGCATAATTTCCTTTCTTTTCTGAAGTTTTGTTTAAGATTTAAAATAACAATCTTTCCAGCGAGGGTAAAATTTGTGGATTTGGCTTTGTTTTCAGCACTATGCATCATTTACACTACCGTCATTCGGAGTGTAGTTCTTATAATGGTTCCCCAATGAGATTAATTCTGATAAACTAGTTCTAATAGATTTTATAAGAACGTTTTTCTTTAAAAAGAAAGATCGATCCTGAATATTTCTTTGGGGAGCAATTGCTTCGATAAAATATAAATTCAGCATCCTAGCTAACCAAAAACGTACACATCTTTTAGATAGAAATTTTGTTAGTTAAGGTAGACCCATGATGAATATCAGATAAAATTGATAAATTAGGGGAATTTATACATTTGTTCTGTTCCATCTTCATGGAGCATTAACCACAATGATAGTGTAATTAGGTATAACAGTAGACTCCTACACATTGCTAAACTCTAGTGTACGCAAACTTTAAAAAAAACATACTATATTTTCTGTTGAAAGAAAGTTGAGAGAAAAGGATGACTTTGACAAGGGAGGGAGGAAGAAATGGCGGGGCGGGAGATACGAAGAATGCGTGCTGAATAAGGACTTGAAGGATACATGGACTTATGGCAAAGGAATGTGTGTTGGTAAAAGAGGGTTGGGTGGCTGGATTTCTCATAAAAGGCTCGTGTTGATTGAAACTGGACAATAACAATTATACCAATAGTGTAATATCGCATGGTCAATTCTAAATGGCACACGTTTATTTGTGAGAAGTCTTTGGAAAAATAAAGAGAACCAACGGCCGAAGACACATCATTTTCCACCAGGAGCTCTTACATATAAGCTCAAACAAGAGATTTTTTGAGAAATGAAAGTGATAATGACTGATCGTCATCCGCAGTACCGCCCTGATTTAGCGCAAAATGACTTCTTATTATTCCCGCAAATCAAAAATAAATTACGATGTCAACGTTTTTCATCGCCTGAAGAAGCGGCTGATGGCTTCAAAATGCATGTTTTGGAGGTACCACAATCGATCAGAATGGAATAAGTTCTTCACAAATTGGTTCTAGCGCTTGCAAAAGAGTATTGATCTTCATGAAAAATATTTTGAAAGATAAAAAAATACGATGATTTTGTTTTTTTTTTCCTTTTTTGTTCTAAAGGGTGGGCCATCGAAAAGAATATTTTTTCAATATTAATAAAACACAAACGACTAGATGGAATTTCATGATCTTGCATTTGTTTTGTAGCCATGAGTATCCGTTTATACATGGAATATGACATTAGTCAAATGGCTGCCACGCCTTCCAATAGTCCATTCTCGCGACCCATTTTTTCAGAACATTTTCAACGTCTGCGGCTCTATCGCAGCGATGGTATTTTGGATATTGTTGCTGGATTGTTGGCATAACAACGTTCTTTAACGGCACCCCAGAGATTAAAAGGCCATAGGCGTCAAATCGCAGCTCCTTGCTGACCAATTCACATCTCTACGACGGGTGATTACACGATTTTCGAACTTTGACCGCAATAAGTTGATAGTTTCGTTGCTAGTGCGGCATGTCGCGCCATCTTGTTGGAACCAAATGTTGCTCACATCCAAACTAGCAATTTGCTCCCAAAAAAAGTTTGCTATCATGGTCCAATAGCCGTTTCCGTTGACCGTTTCACCAGATTCAAAGAAAAATGATGCCTCCGGCCCATAATCCGCTCCATAAAGTCACTCGTTCGGGATGCATTGGCTGCTCAACGATCACCTGCAGGTTTTCCGATGCCCAAATCCTGCAGTTTTGCTTGTTTACATAGCCCCCAAGGTGAAAATGCGCTAAGACCCAATTAGCAAGTTGTATCGAAGTGGATGGTCAACACTCTTCAACTGTTGTGTTATTTGGACCTTATAGGCGAATAAACCGATGCCTTTATGCAAAATACGCCTCATGGTAGTGCGAATAATGTTCAATTGCTGAGAGCGATGACGAGTGCACAAATTTCTTCAGAACACTTGCATTTGATGCATATTCGCACTGATTCTGCAATATACGAATTTAATTCAAAGTAAATTTTAACATTTTCCAACGTTTATCAAGCGTATAGCGTGCCATTTCGTTAACAGGGTGTTGTATACTGAAGAACTGACATACATCAGATGTCAAATATCATGACAGTAAAACTAAAGTGGTAGTTCAAAAAGATTCCAAGAGATGGCCCACCCTTTATATTCTTAAAATATAAAATGTAACCCTCGTAAACTTTTACCTGTGCCTTTTATAATTTTTTTGGCCATACTGCCTCTTTACCACGAATGCAGATATCCTCTTCTCTAAATACTTGTTTGCTTTGTCTCAGTTAAGGGTTCTTCTCTGGTCATGCATCTTTCGAATCCAATAAATTTAAACTATCTATTTATTATTGACGAACTTCAAGGTTTTCACTGGTTTGTCAATTAAAATTTTATACTTGTATTTTTCGTAACTGACCTCTTTCTGGACTTTTCCGCCACTGTGGCTCCTTACCGTAAACCCATCATCATACAATTATATACTTTTACAGTTTTTCCTATTTTTGCAGTGTTTGTTATTAGGTTTACCAGCACCTACCAGCTTTTGCGTTACCATTTTCAAGAGGCCGATGTTAATGGCTTGAACAACTCACTTCTTTACTTTACTACTTACGGCATCAGTCTCTCTTTTATAACTATTGTGTGTTAACAATGTATTAATTTTTCCTAAATGTTTACAGTTTCCTTGTAATGCTTTCTACATGATATTGCTTTTGTCGCAATCTTCCGCCTGACATATACTTTATTCCAGATTGCTCATCGCATATCCTTTACTACTTTCCTAAACAGCACTAGCATTAAAATATCTACATTTGCTCCTGATACTACTAGCTGATCCATGATTAATAACATCAATCTTTTCGCCATTTCATTCACGATTGAATAATTTTCTTGTTGGATTAGTACGTTTGTCCCACTGCTGCTTGCGATTCGCCTACTTTCTCCAATTCCTTTTCCTTTTTCCTCCTCGATGGTCTTCTTCTTCTCCTTCTCCGACTAAGTTTTCTAAACATTTTTTCCTCTTTCTCATTCTCACTCATTAATCAAGTCCCTTATATATTTTTAATATTTCTATCAAGAACAGTTATCGAACATAACTAGGTTCACTTTTGGCTGTCTGATTATTAAGGTTACAGCATAGGTGGCTACGCTCGAAGTTCATATATTTTAATTTTAAGCAAAAATATCCAATTCTAAGAAAAGAAAATTTTCCAAGACGTATGTAACTGAATAATGAACTGTCAATCAAATATCTGTACTTTCATTTTTTTGTTTTAATGCACCTATTACTTCTTTATATGTCTCTTAATTCTATTAATTAGAGCACCTTTATTCAGAAGAACATGAAATACAATTTTAAAACAAATGATAATCAAAATAAAAAGAAAATAAACTATAACCAAAAATGGAAGAAAAATATTAAGGAGTCTAATATAAGGGAGAACGAGATAAAATTAGATAAGAACACAAACATAAGGAAAAAGGAGCCTAAAACAGAAAAAAACAAAAATAGAGGAGATTAGAGCCAAAATTAAGAAGTATAAATGATCAAAAGTTAAAAATAGGGGTGAAAGTGAAGAAACGGACAAAAAGAGGACAAAAATACTTCCAAATCGATTATAAAGCAACATAAAATATTGCTTTAAGGATACCTGAAGACAAAAACTCCGTTTCTTCAACGGCAACACGTTGATAAGATTTTGTTCCGTTTTATTCTTCGAGTACAATTCTGTTTTACTATAAGTAAATATATTATCGAATATGGACCAGACAACAGGTGGTAGAACAAGCATTTAGATAATTGTTTTAGATTTTGTATTAATTTACTTTTTTAAAGCTGGTTTGGAAATTTAAATAATTCGTAATTTCGAAACGGAATAATCGACAGCTGTTAGAATAATTAAACTACAGTTAAGCTCAGGTAAACCCGAGGAGCGGTAACATGATATTTAAATCCCATCTGGGTAACAGCTTTACGACTCTTTAATTTAGTTTTACTGCCAACACTCTGTCCCTTTTTTCAATTACTTCATTTTAGGTGATTATTCCCAACAGATCTAACCCCATTTAAAAATAGTAATATGTACGTATTATTAAATCATCTAAGAACTAAAGTTTATGTTGTGCTTAGTACATTTTGCTACACAATCCCATATTTTGTAAATATACACATATGTTGAAAATTAAAAAACAGAGAGATAAAATATGAAACGAAATGGCAAAAATTCATGTAATGTATTATATGGTTATAAATTACACGAATTTTTGCCGTAATGAGTTTTTATTAATGCCGACGTTGCATAAATCTACATTTAATTCATAGCAATTTCTGACAATTGTACCTTGCATAATCGATTCTTCGAAGAAAAAAAAACGAGACGAACGGAATTCTCTCGTGGAAATTTAGATATAAAGAGTAAATAATTAATTATTTTCATGTAACACAACATACACAAATTACAGTTTTTATTTTCCATCGAATCAATATTTAATCTACATAAGAAAAATATATAACGCGCTTTCCTGAAAGGATTCCAATTATGGTGCATTGCTTTCAACGCGGACGTACAAAAGTATTGTATAGTTCTCAAAAGTATTTATGTTTTTAAAGTCGGCAGTATTAGGTTTTATAAACACAATCATTGCATGTGTTTGTTTATTTATTCATAGAACTTGTATGATTAAAGGAAATGTAAGAGTAATAGTTTTAAATATGTAACAATGGTTATTAAAAAAAATATATCCACTTATTCTTCATTTTACACAGTTGTTAAACAGATGACTTATCCAAAACATCCTTCAATTGACAATAAATACGCATATTTATTGCGCTGAGAAATCAAATCATAGCACTAACTTCACAACTTCAGGCGTTCTTCATTTTCACATAAACAACATAGTTAATACGAGCGAGACGTACAGATGCGCACAAATAGATGAAGTACAACTGAACATGTTATCACACATGTCAGCACTCCGTTCGGTGCGAACGGGTACTAGTTTCCTACTATCCCTCGTGCAATTGAAACGGTTAAAACATATAATTACTAGGAATTTCAGAGTAATGTCATGTAATGTAAATTTTATTAATATTAATTCAATTAAAAATTATGAACAATAGTGTTTGGAAGTCCTCGAAACGCTCAAATTTGTAATTTGAAATATTATAAAAACTACCCGTTTATGTTGGAAAAATGAATTCATTATTAACTTTAAATAATTAATAACTCATAAATAATTAATTGCCTATCGTTCATATTAATTATTCAAATTGCCTTGGTAATAATAAATGCACTAATAAACGCAGATAAAAATAATTATTATTTTAATTAATAAATGAAAACGATCTAGTATAAAAAGTATAAAAATGAAATTTATAATAAAACCGATTCTTCTTAAAACACTCAATCAAATAATTCATTATAAATTACCACGTAGTAACGGTGGCAACCATCATTATGATCTTTTAAAAACATTTTATTTAAAATGTTTATTATAGTAGCATTAATTTTTGTTTATATTGCCTTATTCAATTCGCCTAAAATTTTGATTAATAAACACGGGACTTATGGTTTCCCTAAACCAAAAACTTACAAACCATTAATTCAGTGTTGCAAATTGTCATAAGAGACGACCGGTTAACAAGTTGCGCTCGGCCTCCATTGAGGCGATGGCATGTGGAAGGTGTCCCAGCTTGTTAGAATCAAAGATTCAAAGGGTTAATAGTCAATCAGTTCAACACAGATCTCAAAAAGTTAAAAAGTTTCTCAAAAATAGCTAAAGAAATACTTTCATTTGGAATTATATTCTTGATGAAAACCTATAGTAAAACATTTTGTAATATATGAGCTCCACGGTGGTTGTTTGAAATGGCTTTAAGGGCTTAATAAGCAACTTTGTCTGTTATTCACAAAATCATTGAGGGAAAAGTAAACTTAATAATTCCTCAATTATTACATCACACAGATATTAATTTTGAATTTATGGTGTTTTATTAAATTTCAATTCATTTATTTAGTGCGAATTCTAAACGGTGACGATTCGCCAACTTGTAGGTATGAAACTTAAACTCGTGCCTTACAGAACATTGAACTGAAAAGCGATTAATATTAATTAAAGCCTGACTTGTTTCTGCACTCTGGGTTGTATTCTCTTTGAATTCTTGGGAATTTTAGAGGATCCTTAATACAAAGAAATGCATTAAAATTACTACACAAGGAAATAAAAGAACGACAGTCTAAAGGGGAAAACAATATAAGAATTAAATGTGTTAATGACAATCCGACCATAGTCTCCTTTGGGATCAATAAAAAACCACGAAATACGCCTCCCACTAC
The DNA here is from genome assembly GCA_963969525.1 of Ontholestes murinus. Lineage (NCBI taxonomy): Eukaryota > Metazoa > Arthropoda > Insecta > Coleoptera > Staphylinidae > Ontholestes > Ontholestes murinus. Next base: position 33,566,884 of record OZ018388.1, read on the forward strand.
CAATAGCACATCGGAAAGCTAACGTCATCTCAACAGAATACACTAGTAATAACATACCAGAGCATAAGAGGGGTTAATGCTAAAGCAGCAGATTTCTTTAACAATGTTGAATCTAATTATTTTGATATAATTGCCCTATTAGAGACCTGGCTAAAGGATCATGTTAAGAGTAATGAATTTTTTAGTAATAACTATATTATTTCTAGTGATGATAGACATTTACGTAGGAGTGGTGGTAAATAAATTCCAACTGAAACAGATTTAATTGTTTAACAAATACCTAATCCAATTATGGTAAATCCCCGAATATTGATATAACGATTGTAAAATGATTTGCTAATAATTATTTTTTGTATATAATATGTCCCTATATTGTATCAATTACTACCCATCGATAAATATGTTAAATTTTTGGAATATTTAGAGAATTTAATTACAAGTGAGAATGTTCTGTTTGTGGCGATTGTAATATACCTAACTATATCAAAATAGATGATCATCGCTTTCACTCAAATAAACTTGAATATCCTCTTAATTTTATGAACTTTTGTGGAATTCACCAACGTAACCATATATTAAATAACATAGGAAGACTCTTAGATCTAGTTTTTGTAAACGAATCTTTAAATTGTAAAGTTATTCATTCTGCAGATACACTAGTTCCTATCGATTTATATCAGCCCCCCTTTGAAGATTAACAATCGTTAATTCTCGGGCATATAGGCAATTTATATATCAATCTGAAGAGTCAATCAGTCATAATCCTAAAGAATTCTGGACATACATTCACAGATAAAGGTAACCAACGAGGATACCTGGCGCTGTGGTTCTTAATAATAATGTACTCAGATGTTTCAAAGATGTTGTTCATGGTTTTGCAACACACTTTAGTTCAATTTATCCTGAGCCATATAGCTACTGTAGTAGTTTAATATTGGCGAATGTTATGGGAAAATTTCAATTAAGTGAAATCAAGTTTTCGATAAATTAATGGACATAGACACTAAAATTACTGTAGGTGTTGACCACCTACCCGAATTTATTGTTAACCCTTTATCGGGCAACGGGTGAAGTACCCGTACGAACATTTTTATAATTAAAATACTGTCTCTTTCTGAATTTAATTTTTTTTATACATCCGGGGTGCCCTAATTAGCGGTAATTAGGGGTTTGATAATGTAACCATGTGGTAACATAGCACTACAGGAACCAGAGCTTTAAACTTTTGAAAGTGATGTTACCATTTGGTTACAATTCCCGATGAAGGGTTAAATATTACATGCAAAACCATTGACAAAAATTTATAACATGATACTGGAAAATGGAATTTGTCCTAAATTGTAGGAAAGGATAGATAAAATCTGTCCTGTCTTTAAATAAGGTGAGAAGTCTAATATTAAGAATTATCGGCCTATAGCTGAAATATGAAGTATCCGATCATATTTATTCACAGGGAAAACACAGATGAGTGTACATCAACATGGTTTCATGCATAAACGTTCTACGTTAACCAACATCTTATGTATTACTGAGAATGTGGAGTTTCTGCCAGGGGATGCTCTTTAACTCTTCTACAGGAAGCATAGGCTTCCCAAATTTCGCCGTTAGTTCTCATTTATACGCTTCCCAAGTACACAGTAGGTGTAGGGGAGTTTCCTCTTCTTTCAAACACCCACGGCTTTTCTCAATTCCCATCCTATGTTTGTGCTTATTCACGCCAGAGTGCCCAGTGACTAGTCCTGTAATTTTTCTTAGTTTCAATCTGCTCAGTTTTGACAGCATCAGCATTATCTCAGGTAGCGGACCATCTAGGAAGTCTCGTATGCCTCATTCCTATTTGGTTATGCCATGCCTTTTTATGCTCCTCTTCAGCCGCTGCCTCTTGTTTGGATAGCATGTTGCCCCCCAAGTGTCCAATAATTCTTTGGTCCTTGGGTATCCATACTAACTGTGTTTTCCTTGTTGTCCAGTCTGTGTATGCACGTCATGACCAGCCTGGACTGCACTATCGACGAGGCTAGCGCTTAGCGCTTTAATGGCTACCTGGCTGTCCGTCATAATGGTAATTGGTCCTTTGTTATGTCCCAACTACATTACGTGATGAGCACACCAGTCAATGGCGGCTATTTCGGCCTGGAAGATGGAGGCATGTTTCCCCAGAGTAATCGCGAATTGTTTGCTCCGGTTATACCCTCCATAGATACCAGCCCCGGCTCCTTCAGTATTTTTGGCCCGTCTGTATACCAGATTGTTCCTTTACTCGTTCCCGGGTATGTCCCATCTGTCCATTCACTCCGCTGTGGTATGATTCTTTTGAATCTGCGGGATGGGTGTACGATTTTAGTGAAATCGGACCTCATTTTTAGGATCTCTTGTTCTTGTAGTACTTTAAATGTTGTTGGTCTTGATGATCCCACATTTAAAGTGTGTCCATTTATGTGCATCCTGTCTAGCTTCCATCATAACAAATAGATGTAGTGGTGGTAGCGATAATATGTGTTCCATGGCTGCCGTGGGCGTTGTTCTCATTGCTCCAGATATCAGCAGACACACGTCTTTGCACTCTTGCAAGTTTTGATGCTACGCTTTTGGTTTGGGTCCTTTCTACCCAAACGAGCGCCGCGTTTGTCACTATAGGTCTTATGACCACATTCCTACCATTTGTGGCAAAAAGTCCTCTCATGGCACAGTTACAAATGGATGTTGTCTACGCATATGTTTCTAAAGCATTTGATAAGATGCCTCATTACTTGCTGTTGGAGAAGTTACGTAGATTTCATGTAAATGCTAATATTATTTCTGTGATTGAGTCATATTTAAAGGGAATAATTTGTAAGTATAAAGGGTGTCACTCGGATATTTACATCACAACCAGTGGTATACAGCGGGAGCCCTGCGAATGAACCTCTGCTTTTTTTACTTTTTATGAATGATGTTACTGATGTATTGTCTTGTGACTACCTTATATATGCAGATGATATAAAGCTTTATAAAGTCACATGTTCTATTACCAACTGTATTGATTTACAGCAGAATGTGTCTAGATTAGAAGATTGGTGCAAAAATAATAAACTAGTATTAAATTTTGAGATTTGCTCTGTTGTATCGTATACAAGAAAAACTTTTCATACATAATTAATAATTTAGTCATAAGCCGTAAACAACTTATTCAAGATTTGGGTATAACGTTTGATCACCACCTAACTTTGGTTAGTCATATAAATCAAACTGTGAGTGACTGTTATAAATCAATTGGATTTATAATTCGATCAACTAGGGCATTAAAAATGTATTATCATTAATATCCTTGTATATATCGCTTGTCCTATGAAATTGATTACTGTGCTGTTATATGGATACCAAATTATCACGTACATTTATGTAAATTAGAAAATATTGAAAAAAGCTTCTTAAAACATCTACGAATTTTTACTACAGGATATTATCCTCGTGAAGAAATCTCGTATTCATGTTTACTAGCAAAATATAGTTTTCAATTAGTAGCCGATAGACAAGAAAAATAATAAGTAACCACTCTCTATAATATTATTTACAACAAAACGGATTGCAGCGATATACTTAACAAAATTAATATTTATGTTACCTATTGTCCTATATGAAATGCTCTTAGATAGATGTTATATGGGTGGCATCAGCGCCTGTTCAACCGCGACCTTTTCATATCTTTTGTGTATCCCTGTTTATCTCAGATCACCAGCTCTAGCTTTGCCTCTTTGATTAGTCCTATTAGCCCTGTCAGAGGGGCTTGGGTATAGGTCTCCGCGCTTGGGTTTGTAGTGCCCAGCTTTTGATATCTAATCCCTGCTAAACCCTCGCAGTGGCACAGGATGTGGAACGAATTCTCTTCTTCCTCTAGGCAGAATCTGCATGGTGTTTCTTCCACCAGGCCAATTTTGCTCATGTGTTTGTTGAGGTTGCAGTGTCCTGTCATCAGACCTGTTTGTTGTGACCATTTTTCTGTCTTGGTTCAGAAGTTCGGTCGTAAATTTTGGCGATTGTTTCTTAAGGAACTGTTTCGCCTGTCTCTGTCCTGGTGAGTTCGTGCACCAGGTATGGGCCTGTGTCTCCACACAATTTTTTACGGATCGTTTGACTGCGGTTTTGGAGATTCCGCAGGAGGGTTCCGGGCCAATTACTGCTTGTGACGAGCCTTGTTTGGTCAGTTCGTCTGATTTGTCATTCCCCGGATGTCCTCCGTGTCCTGGGACCCATGTGATTGTTACTTTTTTGTGACAGCCGAGTTCATTAAGAGCACGTATATAGTCCCACACTAGCTTAAATTCGACCTGTGTGGAGCTTATAGTTCTTAGCAGCGTCTGACTATCGGAGAATATAGCAATTGACCTACTTTTGGTGATGAAATGATCTTACTTTTGTTTATATTGCTCCCCGAATAAATCGTCACGCGAATTCACCAATAATTATGATAAAACTTTACCATAGTATTCAACATACGGTTGATATATTTTGTGATAATAGAATCACATTTATAAAATCATTACGTTCTCTTCCATAATTATATTTTAGTTATGTTTATGCGTTTATAATTATTATAGAATGAATATTGTTTTATAACGATTAAAGAGACATGATTATATGTAGCGCTCATGCATAACTGTGTTTATTTTATAAGTTATTAATATTAGTACATTGTTATTTTGTTTCATTTTGATATATCTATATATTCATTACGTATCTTTTGAGAAATAATAATAAATAAAGAACTGGACAGCTACGATCAATGTTAAAAAGCAATTAAACTGAATCATTACTCGCAACCTTCGTTGTATATAAACAACAGCGAATTGTAACAATATTTCCAGACACACTCTTCTATAGGCATTTCAGACTTTATTTATTATATATTAAATATCTTAATTTATTTACACTTGAATCATTATATTGGGAAATAGTATGAAAAAATCAATATAAAAATTGTAATTTGTAGTATAAAAATGAAGTATATTGCATTATTTAAAAAAAAACACTTCACTTGCAAAAAAAATATTGCAATATGTTAGATATTGAAAAATATTAATATTCTTTTACAATAAAAAAAAAACTTATTTTAAGAAGAACATTACAATTCTAAGAACACTTAACATGCTTAATTAAGTTGATTCTAAGAGTAGTTAAATTTAAATACGGAATAATATCAATGTGACCACTCTGAATATGTTGGGCACAATTTTGATAGAAACATAGATACTTGTATGTTGGATATTATTTTTAAGTTCCATAAAGCGCTTCTTAACATAAACCAACAACGTTATACAACCCTTAAGAAACCTAGAAGCTTAAGTCACATGAGCTTGGTAAGAATTCAACTGAATAATTTTTCAATATTATAAAGCTTCTAATGAATTTTCAAAAAAGCTGCGGTCGCCTAGTTCATCGTGCGTATTCCATGGAAAAATTACTATAAAATTGGTGATCATAACTGAATGACACATGCCCAAGTCAAAATCCCGCTTTCATTCCCCATTCCTTAACCCGAAAATTGCGACTAACACCTTTCCTCTAAAGAAAATCCTAACACGCTTTTATATATTTTTGAAGAAATGTTGACAATTTCGTGTTGGATCTGATTTCTAAGTTCTCTAAGGTTCTTGGTTTTATTGACAAATACAGCCGATGACTTACATAATCCTAAAAAAAATCAGAAACTTAAGTCACGTGAGTAACCATTCAACCAAAACACATTTAAAGATTGTATGATTATAAATCGTCTACTTCAATAAATGAATTGTTTGTCTACAAGCGTAACATGAAGCACCCTCTAGATGTAATCACTGATATCAAGTTTATGTCATTTGTAAGTTTCTAATATGGTTCTCAAATAATGGTAGCTTTGCAATCATAATCATCGTTCGATGATAATGATAAATAAGGTCGTTCTTTTTTGATGAAATCAAAAATCATTAACAGAGTTAAATCAAAAATGTTTCTCAGAAAAAAATGAACGATCAATTTAATTGTTAATACAATCCAGTCCTAAAAATTTGCTTACATTTGGACTAAGAATCTCAATTTCCGAAATCGTATAATTGATTATTTTGTGTAAGGTAAGTTTGCTTAAGTCGTACCACATGCGTTTAGTACAGACTACAGCGACAACAGTAACCAAGTATACATCTGAGTCAACCACGTCGTGTGACGTATTATTATTGATGTAAACATACCACTTTGTAAAATTTGACAGCAAGTAAATGTATTTCAATGTTCTTATAATTTTCTGCATAATTTTGGTAGTAAATCTTTCAGTCTATCAAGCTTTTTTGGGATTACTGCAGCTGATCTAAGAAGTATTGATTATCTTATCAGTTGGCGAAAAAATCTAAATTACAACACAGCTTTAATATAGAAAAAGAAATTGCGCGGAAAAAGTGGTACTATAAATTCATCAAGCATAATCCTTGTTTATCTTTACGTACTCCAGAAGCAACATGACCAGGCCCAGGGCTTTCAATAAAAAAAGTGTTTATGGATTCTTTGAAAAATATGAATCCATATTAGATAAAAATAAGTTCACTGCTAACCATATAACGTTGACGAAACAGGATTATCCACTGTTCACAAAACAAAATAATTGCTCAGAAAGGCAAAGATTCAGTTGGTGCACCTACAAGTGGTAAAAGGGATTTGACCACTACAAGTGTATTCTGTATGAATGCTGCAGGTGAATACTTACATCCTATGTTATAATTTAAATGCATACAAATGAAAAAATCCTTAAAGTTTCATCTTCATGGTTAGAAACAAATCCTGGTAACACAAGTAAACAAATTTCTGTGTCAGAACTATGTGAAATTTCATAATCAAAATCAGTTCGTATACAACAAGCATGGCGATGGCGATTTTTACCCTTCTACAGTTGTTATTGAAGACTCTTTACGCACTACTCCATTGGAGATCAATAATCAAGAAATAAAACTGCAATTAAATACTTTAGCTCTGATTCCTATAATAAACCAAAGCAAAAGGTTCCTTAGATGCTCTACCTCGTCAGTCAAAATTACGTCCACACCGAATATAAAAGACGGCAAATAAGAGAAAAAATACAGTAATTAATAAAAAGGAATTGACACCCAAAAATAAAAAGAAGAAAAGCTATTGGTATTGTTTTATTTGTGGAAAAGATCGGACGGAAAACATGGTTCAATGCTTGAAATGCAAATCTTGGGTGTACGATGTTTGCGTTGGATTGAACAAGAGAACAAAAAGATTTGTATATAATGATTGTACTAATTGAATGCATCTGTAAACATATGAATAAAAATACGTGTTAATTATTATCTTTATTTAATTGAACTGGTAATTACGACTTAGACCATAGGTGGTACGACTTAGGTTATAGGTGGTGCGACTTAGGCTATAGGTGGTACGACTTAAAAAACAAGTTGACTTAGTTGTACCGATGTTAGCTTTTAAAGACTTATTTTTTACGTGAAAACGTATATGGATTTTCTAGTTTCACATAATACCAAAATTAACAAAGGTCTGAATAACACATTTAATTTCTATTTATTTGATAAATCCTGCGTTTTATACAGTTCTTTTCTTAAGGGGTACGACTCAAGCAACCTTACCCTACATTTTAGTTCAGGTATTTACAGTTGAATAGATTGTTGTGTTTCCCAATTAAAAACGTCAGTAGAATTATTAAATTATTTGCAAACTTTTTAAAATGACCCAACGGAAAAAATAAAGAGAATGGTTGTGACAATTTGATCTTATTAAGTTATTAAGTGATCTTTATACCTATGTGATCCATAAATATGAAGGAGGATATCCGACAGCATTTACACAAATATTTACTGAGCACCTATTAGCTGCTGTAGATGGAAAACCAAAGTAGGCATTCTTTAAGCCAAATCAAAGAATAAATTATAAAAATAAATGATAGTGGTTATCCTGGTACAAGCTTATGTGGAGGAATATATAGAAATTGAAGACGAACTTGCCGCTTGTAAACTGTTGGTCCAATTCCAGTTCAAGCTACTGAAAGCATGAAAATAGATACCAGGCAACCATCTGAACTGGTTGTACCTCCGTAACAGCAATAACCTTAGCAACCTTCGACTTAAAATGATGCTAGTCACTTGATCCTCAAGTCTTTCAAGCTTAAATTATAGAAACATGAAGATTGATACAAAATATCAAAATTCTACTTTCCCAGTTTGAAGTGTTTAAAGAATCCTACTTTTTAATGTTTTTATATCTTAAACTTTATTGATAAGAATTTCGTTTTTTGTTTGTTTTCGTTCATGTATATTTTTTTTTGTTTCAATATAGATCAATTGCACTGACGGATGGTAATTAATGAAACGGAGTTATGGTACATTTGGTATTTTATAGATTCACTTCGAGTGGATTGCGATGTTTGCCATCGCAATAATTGTTATACACAATACAGTTTTTTTTCCATTTCAACTCCATTTACTTTCTCTCGGCATACAACACTAACAATCCTAATAATCCTCTCGTTTCCTCTTCCACATTCCGAGATAAACTCCCCGAAGCCAAAAAAGCACGTCCCACGAATCCCTCTCCATCCTTTCCTCCTCGTTTCAACAATTAAGATCCGGCCCTGTTTGCACACGGCACGGCACGCAGCTACTGTATTTTAATTTTCCGGCGGCCCCTCCACTCAAGCCCTTCATCATCCCTCTGGGGACCGGTTTGCGCACAGCCCTGCGACATTTTTCTGGCGGCGCGGCGGCGGCAGCAGTCGGTGTGCCGAAATGAAATTCCTGCGGCGGACGCACGCAACCTTCGCTAAATGGTGATGGGGGAGGAATGGAAACCGGCTAAGCGGAATTAAAACTCGCGTTAAGAAATTTCTTCAAAAGGCCAGACACGACGCACGCATACTTGAAACACTTTTTCTGAGCGTGTAAAGGAGATGTGGAACGTGTTTAAAGTTGAAAAGTTCTAGTCAAAGTCGAAAGAAACTTCAATTAGGGCAAATTTTTGAATTGATCTAGAAAACATAACTACAAAAACGGGTATTTATCATTATAAAAAAATCTATAGACATATGAAATTTGCGTTACAATTATCTTAAATTAAATAGCAAGTGTTATCACTTTTATATTGAAATATTGAATAATTATTACTTATTATTTTTTTGTTTTTGTTTTTAATTAATTAACTGTCAATATTTATAACTGTGTAAATAGGGTTGTGGCCTGATACTTTGATTAATTTCCACATTGAATTCACCGAGTCTACTGTCAATTTTCGTTTAATAAAAACACCTGAATTAAAGTTTACATCCAGGTAAAAAAATCCAGCAGTTGCATCCCTGTTTCCATTAACTTCACGTCTGAACGTGACGGCTCACTCACCTCGCCCCGGCCACAAACTTTTGATCCAATTAAAAACTTTCCCTCCTCGTTGTTATAAAAGAAGGGAACCAGAGGGGAAAATAGAAACGAATTGTGGAATTAAATCTAATTCCAGAGATAGCGCCCCGGAATGGGGGGAATGGGGCGAAAAAAATCAAGTGGCAAGACGTCCGAAACGGAACTCGCTAATGAAAAGTGTTCCTCTGCCATAAACAGCGGGCCAACACCAGATAAATCGTACGCGCGGGGGATTAAACCTCCCCGATCGAACATGGAAGAAGCGAGCGGAAGGAGCCACCCTTGAACTACGGGTCATTGGCTTAAATAACTATATTTGAAATTAAACGGAAGCAAATGGTGGAGATATTGTTGGTTTTAATGGCTATGCATGTTATGAATGTAGGGTATTAATTATATTTGAAATTAAACGGAAGGTAAAGTTGAAGCCTTTTGGCCTTCTACAGTGGTAATTATTTCTGAAATAAAACGGAAGGGTCAGATAGAAAGGCATTTGGCCTTATAATAGTCACTATTTTATTTTAACACAAATAGTCTTGAATAATGTTTTTTTTACACTACGTTGTTTAATAATATTGTTGAATAATAAATAAATATTCGTATTTGGTAAACTCATATATTAAATTTTAATAATTATCTTTGAATTCATAAATGAATTTTCCAACGAAATTTTAAAAAAATGGTATTCTTTATAAATGAGTGTATTTTACAATAATCTGTTGTAGTTGGTGTGGGGGCTTAGGTTGACACGAGTGGAAAATTGGATTGAATTAAACTGAATGGAAACGGCTCAGGGGGTTTCAGACAGTTTGAGTGCGCGTTTTACATTTTACACGTGAATAGGGGACGGTAATTGCATATTTAACGTGTCCCGCTCGCGTACATGGAGTTTAGCAGGGATGAATTAGTTACGGGGTCAACTTTGAGAATGTTTGTTGTTGTTCAAATTAGTCTTTCGAATTAATATTCCAAACAAGCCCGACCGTGTAATAATAATAAGCAATGCTGCAAAATTTATGGCGTTCAAATAATTGGATTACTTGGATGAAAAACGCACCGGAGAAAAGTTATGTACATATTTACCCGGTGGGTCCACCATTTGGTGAGAATATTTAAGCAATGTGATATTTACTCCTAATTAATTAATGAATTACAGCTGTAAGCAAGTTTATTTTTTAAATCAGTCTTCTAAAATAGATACTATTCCAAATAAGTGAAACATAATATAAATTTTATAGTGTTGGTAAGTGGATTATTTCACTAAAGGCAAAGATGAAGAAATAAGAGATAAGGGTGAAAAAGAAGGGTGAAGAATTTGGGCAGTAAATTATTGACAACCCTGAAAAATGATACAACAGCGGGTTTTTATTATTTAACAATATCTCAAAAATAATGATAGTTCAAAAATTTCATACAAAGTATGGTAGCAAAACTGTCAAGAGATTTATTGAATATTTTAGGGAGACTGAATGCGTTGAAGACGCTAAAATACACTAGTCGTCTAAAAACAAGACGTTTAATGTCAATATCGAATCACTGCGTGAGAGTGTTGGTAAAAATCCAAGAATATCAATATGGGACCGTGGGCAAGAATTGCAAATTTCAAGAAGGTCTTTACAGCGCATATTTACAAAACATCTGTTTCTCCATGCTTTCAAAATCCAAATAAAAAAACAACTAAAAAAATAAGAACCACGCAACGCGCAAAAGAGTTCGTTTAATCGATTATTGGACGTCAACAAGAGGATGGTAATTTTTCATGCAAAATGATCCTAAGCGATGAAGTACATTTTCACCTTAATAGCTTTGTTAATCGACAAAATTACCAAAACATGTTGTTGTGTGAAAACAAATGCATCCACAACGTGTCACTGTTTGTGCGGATTTTGGGCTTGAGGCATAATGGAGAGTCCATGTTTATGTCAGAATTGATTATGTTGACCTCACAATGCAAAGGTTTCCTGGCTTGATATTATTACTTTGCCCAAAATTCAACTCGAAATGTTCAAATTAAATAAGAAATTCGTAAATAATTTAGGAAAAAATAATAAAGAGAACATATTCCCAATGTATAATATTTTGGAATAAAATTATATTATTATTAAATTTCAAGCAAAATTGCTTCTACAGGAATGTCTAACTATAAAGCAGCCACGCGAGTTGTAATAAAATGAATTTTAAAAATGCAAGGTTAAATATCTAAAATCCAATATTTTTGATAGAGTTTTTAATATACTGTGCTAGATGTCTACAAATTCAAATTACTTACCCGTTTTGAAAACCAAAAACTTGTATAAGCATTTAATGTACATTCATCTACACGTGCACCTTTCAATCTAAGAAAAAGTAAGCTCAAAATAATACACACATTAACTATCTCTTATCCATAATAAATCATAGCGCTTGTTAAACAACTCGTCTTGCCAAAAACTGGGTTCGATAAAAATCCTAAATTCATAATATGAGGACAAGGCAGTAGTTACAATTATATGCGGCGTTGAAAATAGATAGAAAGATTTCTGGTTGACAGAACAACAAGCCCGTATAAAGTCCAGAAAATGGGATCATTAAAAATCAGGTGACTACAATATATAATTATTGAAAATCAAAGAGATGGGTCTTAACCATAAAATAGGTTCACACATTCAGAGGAATCAACCGAGATTCAGATAACTTTAGTAATAGCAATAGATATTTAATAGATTAACAAGATGACAAAATATACCAAACAAAGCAAATAGAATATAAAGAAACTAAAAAGTTAAAGAAAGTACAATAAATTATATGACGAAATACAGAAAAAATTGGAGATGAATTCAGCCAATAACGATGTGGAGTAGGAAATGGGAACACATAAAATAATATAGTATCTTAAATTGTAGGTTTGATAAAGACTGCAGACAGGAAATTAAGGTACAATTCTTTATTCTATCTTGTCTTTCTCATTCTTCCGCTTGCCTTTTTTGGAGATTTCTTGAATTACTTATAAGCAAATATGCTGCATTTTGATCTATTTGTCGGATATTTTAGACAGAGTCATTCCGAAAATAAATATAATGAAATGAAAGTTATACTGATGAGATCGAGAGTCTATTATGTCATTTTGATAATAGTGAGCTTGAACCAAGAAAAATAATCATTCCCTTATGAGAAAAGAAAATAAGCGACCAAAACAGAAAAGGAAAAAATGAGAAAGTAGTAACACTTAATTAAACAGAATGCTTTACCAACACTATTCCGAAGGGAGAAAAAAGTACATAAAACGACGATTTCCAAACTTTTTTAGAGCCATACTGTTTACTCCAGTAAGTTCCAAGAGCCAAAACCGTTTTAATTTTTCTGCTATTATCTATAATTTCTAGACGCTTGCTAAATTCGCTGTCGCGGGCTGATTTGGCACGCCAGTGTATATAGACCCTTGGGGTAGAAGTTAACATTATTATTTTTGTGACTTGCTTAATAAGGAAACTTAAAAATTTAAGAAGTACTGTATTGTATTTTATCCTATTCTTTGTATCTCTTACTGTGCATATAATTAACAGAAGTTAGATAGATAATAAATACTTTTAAGTTTGCTATAAGGGATCATGGTGAATTCTAGTACGACGTTGTAGGTAGAAACAAAAGGACTGCCTACTTAAATAATCGAAATCAATTATTGAAAAACCTCGAATTCCGAGAAATTCTATAAACAAAGTGCTAAGAAAAAAAGGTTAAAATCGATTTAGGAAAAGCAAAGATAAAAAATGTATTTAAAATTTAACCCTTAGCTGCACCTGGGGATCCTGAGAGATCCCATCTTTTCTTAAAAGTACTTTTTAATTATTTATGTCTATTTATGTCTTCATTGCTGTGGCATTTATTTTTTTTAATTAAAAATATGCATTTTTTACATGGAAAAATCTTTTTATACATATGACTGTAGTTTTTTGCAAGAATATTTTTTGAAAGGAGCCCTTGTACTGTATTTATTTTTTTGAAATATAGTATAAAATACTTCATTACCTACAATTTCAAGTCTTCATATAACTAAATAAGAGTTTTACGAATTTTAAAGGAAAAATGCATTTTAAGAATATTCTTAACTTATTTTCTCAATGCTTGAGGGAAAAGAGTCTAGTATGGCTGATATTTCTAGTCCATACTGTACCAATTAACACTTTTGTTTCTGTAGTCCTATACAGAGGATAGAAGATATTTTTTCCTGGAAGACCCCATGTGCAGTTATGTTACAAACTTGAACTGGTGTAGCTAAGGGTTAAAAAAACTTATATATACAAGAGTTGAAAATCTTGTAAATTTGATATATTGTATTTATGTCATGATAAGCAAATTATTTTCGCGCCACTAATCTAAATTAAAATTCAAGATGTACACTATTCTACAAGAAGATACAACGCTGAATCTCTTAGTAGGTTCTGAAAAAGTAATATTCCGCACGAGCTAATTTATTGAATTCTAAATCTATAATATTTATGTAGAATTCACATTGCATTACCAATTCTTCAGAATTTAACCCTGCATTAGTGCAGCGGGGTATGATTCACCCCAGTCGTGTATTTTAAGTTAAAATTCTTACACCGCTGTAATGTTGGTACTTCAATATCTATTGACATAACACTAAAAAAAGGTCTATAAAATGGGACCTAAGTACGCCAGAAATGGTCAAATATTGCTTTAGTAGCCAGAATAGCTTAGTGAAAATCATTACCTGATGGAGCCGGGACAGCTGATTGTTTTCAAAATTCCATAAAATCTGACAGTAATGATGAATATGCAATGGATAAGAGGGTAATAATTATGTCACGGAATGTGGTGAAGATGACTTGACAGGAGACACCAGCATCTCAAGTGACGATGGACTAAATAGATTAAGCCTCGAACTGCAGATAAATACTTCGTAATAAAAGATCAAAAACAAAGTTATTAAAAACAGTTCCACCCAAGGATTTTCGGATAAGGAAAACCAATCTTGTTTTACACTTATCAGGATCTAAAGGAGCGGCTGCTATAGCGAAGATGGAACTGAATGTTAGTCTTGTTTTATTACTGATTAAATATTACGAATATTTGTACATTGAATTGCGGTAATTGGTTTATTATATGTAGCCAGGATGTAGAAAGCTCATTTATTAAATTTGGATGACTTGCGAGACTAGAATTGAATTTTTTCGTGTTACAATGAGTCTTCAACGTCATCGATTTCTATTAGCCTGTCTGAGATTTGATGATGTGATTATCCGAAATAAAATTGTGCAACAAGATAAATTTGCAGCGGTAAGAGAATTTTTTGAAGTATTTGTTAAAAATTATATCAAAAACTATATGCCTAAACAATTTCTGTCACCATTTCGAGGCAGATTCCCTTCCAGGCAACACCTTCCAAACAAACCATCAAAGTACGGCATGAAAATTTTTGCATTGGTTGACAGTAAAATATTTAATCTGTTTCAAGTGGGGGTATATTTAGGTAAACAACAACATGGTCCATATGAGCTTGATAATTCAGCGGCAGAAGTAGTCGAGTGGCTTGTGGTTCCGATCGTAGGAACGGATAGGAATATTCTATAAGTTTGTTAGATCGCAATTTGACTATGATCGATAAAAAATCAGTAAAAAATAAGAAGGAACTTCCTCCACCATTTGTCCAAAGCAAACAACGAGAAGATTCCTCAGTATTTGGGTTCCATGACTATATAATAGCTGTGTCCTTTGTTCCAAAAAACGGGAAAACTATTTTATTATCAGCACAATGCATCATGCGTTATCATTGGAACAAATTCTATGGTTAACGAATCATCGAATTCCTCATATGGATTTCAATCAAGTTCTGTCAAGAAAAAATGGCTTCATATTTATAGAGTGCAGCCAGATTTTGAGTCAAAGACTATTGCGAATCATGCTAAAAGGATTTTAAATGTTAATGCTGATGTTAAATGTTTCAGACTCGTAAATTCTGATCAATCATCATCATTTAAAATTGGAATTGATGTGCCTCATTTCGATACTTTATTTGATCCATCTAAATGGCCCCAAGGTATAGCATTAAAATAATTAATTCCTTCTCGTAAACACCATTTTCATATAACAATATCACAAACAAATCAAATGTGATCAATAATACCCAACGTAGCCTATATGGAATGTATCAGAATGTTAGAGGCCTGAGAACTAAATTATTTGATTTCTATAATTCTGTATTGGCTAATGACTATGATGTCATATGTGTTTCCGAAACATGGCTAAATTCTGATATCACAAACAATGAAGTTATTGATGATCAATATAATTGTACCGTTGTGATCGTAATCAGTCGACATATACCAACTCCAGAGGTGGGGGCGTTTTTATCGGAGTGAAAAGAATTTTCACGTCTTCCTTGATTGACTCTGCTGATCGAGAAGAAATCTGGATTTCTGTTAATGGTAATAGTACAATTGGCTGTATCTACATCCCTTTCGGAGATTTATGCTGGACATTTTAGCGCATTGTCTGACATAATTGATCAACACCAAGAGTCCGATATACTGGTCGTGGGTGATTACAATCTACCGCATATGAAGTGGATTATGGAAACTGATTGTGTCGGCTTTTTACTGGTAAATACGGATAGTGAAAGTGCGCGTCTCTTGTGTGATGGATTTATGAGTAGCGGTATACACCAATTTAATAACTATATTAATTGATGTGGAAATGTATTGGATCTCGTGTTCTCTAATGTTTCAAATTTAACTTGCACAAATTGCGATCCAATTGTTAACAGTGATGTTTATCACCCGCCATTGTATATAGATTTTAATGTACATTCTATTTCATCAATATCAGAAGAGTCATTTTATATAGATTTTGCCAACTGTGATATTCCCAATATTTGTAATTATATTAATAGTATTAACTGGATTGACACACTTAGGTGTAATTCTTTGGAATCAGATCTAGATGTTTTCTACGAGGCTATTGATAAATTTGTTCCTAAGCGTAAGAAGTAACAATCTCATTAAATTAAGATGACCGATAGCATACATTTTATTTTTTTGCAATTCACAGAAAAAGACATTATTGAATGCTTATTGGAAATTAATGTCAACACTGCACCAGGTCCGGATGGAATACCTCCATCTTTAGTAAAAGCATGTGCATCTGCTCTTTCCCTATCTATTACCATACTTTTTAACCTGTCTCTCAAGGATGTTTTATTTCCATCTCTTTGGAAGCCTTGTTTTATTATCCCATTCTTTAAATCTGGCATTAAGAAACTCGTGCCTAATTACCGAGCGGTTACTATCCAATCATGTATTCCCAAAATATTGGATAAATTGGTTGCCCAATACATGATGCTTAGTTTGAAATCTTTAATTATCTAGCAACAACATGGATTTATCCCTGCAAGGTCAACGGAATCTAACTTGTTTTTGTATACTAACTTTATTTATGATACATTTGAGGAAGGGACAATGGTGGACTCTATTTATACAGACTTTAGTAAGGCGTTTGATAGAGTCAGCCACTGAAGACTTCTGTATAAACTGCAAATGTATGGAGCGAATGGTTGCATGTTAGAATGTATTAGATCCTTTATAAGTGGTCGACATCACATTGTGAAGATTTATGATATGGTTTCCAGTACTGCAGTACATGCGACATCGGGGGTGCCCCAAGGGTCACACCTGGGCCAATCACTATTTATCCTTTTTATCCAATTTTTTACTTTACGCTGATGATATGAAACTATATCGTAAAATCGCTACTTTTGTGGATTGTTGCACATTGCAAGAAGGCTTAGACCATCTTATGATCTGATGCTGGCGCAATGATCTTTACCTAAATCCTTCAAAATGTGAACATATTCGTTTTTAAGGAAAACTTGGCAATGTTTTGCCCTATACATATTCTTTGGACAACCATAGGTTGAACAAAATTGATACTATCAAGAATTTGGGTGTGATTTTTGACACCACTTAATTTAAGGGAACATATTAGCTTGGTTACAGCAAAATCACTAAAAATGATTGGCTTTATACGAAGGATAACCTTAAAATTTAAATGTATTCGTACTTACATAACCCTGTATATGCTTTAATAAGGTCAATTACTGATTATTGCTGTATAATTTGGTCTCCCCACTACCAATACCATATTGATAGAATTGAAGACATACCGCGTAGGATTGTCAAAAAGATTTGTTTTCGAACAAACGTTTTTTTATGATCCTAACAACTATGTTTTACTTCTGTCTTATATTGGTTTACTCCCACTTTACAAATGTAGAATTTATTTTTATTTGTTTTTGCCTACCGTGTACTAAATGGATTAATTGATTGTTCTTCAATTGTGTCGTGTATATCTCGAAGGGTTCCGAAACGCACGACGAGGTGCCAAAAACTTCTTCATAGTGAATTTCATAAGACCTGGTATGGCTTCAATTGTCCACGTAATAATATGATCATACATATTAATTCTTATTGGGAGTCAATTAAAGTTTTTGGCATCTCATTAAACACGTTTAAAATAATGTGCCAAAAAGCTGTTGAGGACAAGACAACTTAATTGTAGTTAACATAATTATTATTTTTATACCTATTAATTTATTTACTTATTGTAATTGGTATTATCTTTACTTCTAGTTCTTTTTTTAAAATTTTTCTTTTGTAATTCTCTTATGCGTGCTTTTAAATTGTATATTTATTTTTTGTATTGTTGTTTTATTGGCCATCCGTAATAAATGACTATGATAGAAAGATAACTGAAAAGGTGGAAAACCTGATATAATTATCGAATACAATTCAACCAAAGGAGGAGTAGACATGGTTGACCAGTCGTGTCAGATATGATACTGCACGAAATATTAGAACATGGCCTATGACAATATTTTCACTCTTCTGAATGTAGCTGGAAGAAATTCATGAGTAAGTTATACTTTGAATAATATACAAATTGTCAAGCGCTGATTATTAATGAAAAATATTGATTTTGATTTGATTGCCGAACAATTGGCACAAAGAGAGTCGAAAGTTCACCCACCACGCTAACTGAGAAAAAAGTAGCAGGCATAAGAGGTACTAACGAAGATTGAACTCAAAACGCGTAAGATTAAAATTCTGAGTGTCCCGGACTCAAAGACCGAAAAACAAAGTAAAATTGTAAAGCCTGCCATAAAACGCTATGTTTGAAGCATGCATTTATTTTGTGCAATAAGTGATGTATTGCTTTATTTTTATTTTAGAAATAACTTTTATTTTCTTAAGCAATTTTTTCTGTTACATTTGAATTAACTGATATAAATATCTTTTGAAACATCAGTTTTATTTGTTCAACGATGTTTTTCTCATTGGCTGTATAGACAGATGAAAAAATATTTGGGTAGGGCACACACCCCCACCACACTAACCATGTAACATTTACTCAATGCAGGGTTAATGAAGATACATTAAAGAAATTCGTAAAAACTAAGGTATAAAAAATACTAATGAGAACATTTTCTTTGCGTATAACTTTTTATCAAAATTTAGGCAATGTTATAAAAGCTAGTTTGAAGGGGGGTGTTGGTATTTGAGGGCATGGAGGAAAAACTGAAAGAGTTTGAAATATCAAGTGACAAGGATAAGAATTAGAAACACTGCTTTGTCAATGACTTACTAATTATAACAAAAATGAAGAAGATTGGAGTAAAATTGAAATTAAAATTAGAAGCTGAAATAATTATTAAAAAAATAAGCAATCTTGGTTTGGAGGTATTAATTAATAACAAATGCAGTTTGGATATCAAGACGAAGGGCGGGAACAATTATTTTTGTTTAATTTTCGTTCTAGTAAGTCCCTATTAAAAAATGTCATACTCAAAAGGATAAGAAAATGAACAGAAAACATTCTTAGAGACTCTCAGTGAAGATTTTAAATAAACCGGTCATACATGAACAGAACTTACACCAAAACCAAATAATACTTACATGCCGAAGAAGGTAATTAACTAATAAAAGTAACACTTGTTAAAACGCAAGCGGCTTTTGTAATCCAAAATTAGAAAATTGTAACTTTCAATATTATCTGCGGAGTTAGGGTGCGCTATTCAACATGATTCTATATGCGACATTACATAAACTTTAATAAAAGGGCTTATACGCAAATGATATAGTTATTACACGCGCAAAAATCGACACATTCCAGAGTTTCGTTGTGAATACCAATTTTAATTAGGGACCATCTTTAGAATTTAATTAAAAAATTCTTTTGTCGACACAAAGTGACATTTTTTTGCTTATCGCGCCCGGAATTATGAGACCGTATAAAAGTTGACGCTAATCGAATACAAACGAAATTATCCACTTACGAAATTATCTCATCCAGGAAAATTTGTTCGGCGGCTTCGTGCGATATTATTAAAACTTCGTCCTAATCCAGTTTGCCATAGTTATGGTGGTGTTTGCAATTCGATAAAACTAGTTGTGTTCGCGCACAAACATAAGCTCGAAGTTCGTCTTGATGGATGACAACATTAGTTGCTGTATTTGCAGAGGCGCATACACTAAATCTTAAACTTCAATATGCCGCGTACTCAAAAAAGTTAAACAGTTAATCACGAGACAATTTAACAATTCAGTTTCTATTTGATTATTTGATTTATTATTCAGTTCGTAAAAATATACTGATCTGATAAAAACCTTTAGAATTAAATTTACATATTGTATACAGGATGACCTACTCTATTTGTTTATAAATTTTAAATTGATTAAATGTGTCACGTGCGGCCTCTCATAAATTAAACAACACTTGCCTACTTAAGATTTTCTGGGTAAGCTTTTAATGAAACTTAGTTAGTATGCGAAAACCGCGCGATCAAGCGTAAGCCACTTACTTACCTCCAACTTCGCGTTGCGGAAAGGGCGGACGCACAAAGTATTGAATTTATGAATTTATTTACGAACGTAATCCCAAATGAAATACATTAAGGGCGAGCGGGTATATTTTTTTAATAACGTCAACAACGGATTTTGCGGCGTGAAATTTATCGTGGAAAATAATGGAAATAATGCAACGCGAGCAGCGGACCCTCGCTGGGAATTTATTATTCACGCATAATTAATTCGCGCTTTTCTATTTGTAGAATCCGCGAGTAAGTACGTTTTTGTATGTGTGTGTGTGTGAACAATATTTCATTTGTAAACAACCCATCTGTATATTTATAATATAAACTAAACCTATCTCCATTTCATCTTTATTTACCTTAATGTGGTATTATTATTTTGAGGGTTGTCAGGGTAGTCAATTTCAATGTGCAACCGCCCTGAGATGATAACTTTTTCTATATGTTTCCGGTTATGTTTATGAAGGCCTCAGGCAGGAAAAGCGCCCTTTTCGCGGAATGGACTGAGCGAACCCTGAGGGTAACGTTATGAAATCCGCGCCTCCTCGTAGGACACATTTTATGACCGGACGTGAATCACTGATGTCGGTAGTGGGGCTGACATACAATAAGCTCGAATGTATGAAATGAGGCGAAATGCGGGGAGAGTTTCCGCACAATGGGGAAAATTTTAATTCGGCAATAAAGACAATGAAAATAATATTTGTTGCAATACTTTCCATTATGCGAACGGAAATATTGTATGGAAAGAGTTAGAGTCCAATACAAATATCAATTAGTGCATGTTTTTTATTTAACTTTATTTAACATGTCCTTAATTAGAATCATAAACGTGTGGTTAGTAAATAATTCAATACTCTATGGTCATGCAATTAAATTAATTGTACATATTATAACATAATGTTGGCTAACTCAGTTCCCCAGGAGATCTAGAGTTTCTAAAGGATAAAGTTGAGGCAAAGCGTTTGAACAGAAGGACATGCAAGCGAGAATTAAAACAGCAGCTAAAATTACTATAGTAATATTAATTTAAAAACATTGCATATTTTAGATCCTATAAACTTATATCCGTGATATTATTGACATTTTCTTGTAATTGTGCAATAATTCAGGCAATTAGTGCAATAATTCAGGCAATAGGTATCACCTCAATCTACTTTTACCAATATTTTGAGCCATAAAAACTCGTTAGTAACACTCTGTTTACATGGTTTCAAATGCACTACGCTGATGAGATCCAAAACAGATCGAAACTGATCCATGGCTCTTTTTATTTTTAAGAAAAATATGTAATAATTTCATTACTTTTTAACGTTGATAAAGTAAACAAGGAGGCTTAAATTTAAAAAAGCAAAAACCATTAATAAATATAATTAAGTACAATATCGTTAATTACATTTATATCAAATAAATAACAAAAGCTTCTACCTTAAAATTCCATCCTACTTTTATTACCCCCTTTCCGCTCTTCCTTTTCACGATTGTCCGGAAGTCAGACAGCTATTCGTGACACACTTACAGATAATTACAAAGAGTAAAGGCGTGCATTTTTCCTCGCGCGTTCCTTCAACTGTGTAAACAGGCTAGATCCAAATTCGGTTATTAGTCGCAACTGTGCCCCATTAATCATGCAAAAACTTTTCCCAATCGCGGCGCAATTTTGCTCACGGACCGCCACTAACTGATAGCGAGTTTCCCCCCTTTTGAAAATAGTCACGTCATTCCACAATTTTCCGGAAGCGGTGCGCCTAGTTGCAGCCATAAATCAGCCCGGTTACGACCTTTTCCCCCCTTCGTCCGCCCCAGCAATGAATGGAACAAACACCGCCCTCTCGAAGTTAATCAAATTTATTGTTGTTACGTCGAGTTATTGATTGTATACAGCTTAAAATTAATGATGTAAAAAATAAATAATTGATTAATAAGCTATTGTCACCATCAGTTACCGTCAACGAACTAAGCGCACAGTATTTATTCGGGTTTGCCTTTTGGGGGAATTGGGACAGATGGGGTGGGAGCAAAATTGAATGACGGTATACATTATAACTTGCTGTAATTGCATGTGAGTGCATAGTGCATAGTAATTAAGAGTTTTCAACAATTTATTATGGAAAGCATATTGTAAACTAATTACATTTCCCCAACGATAGAAGTCAAAACTTGGGTAAATGTAAAAAAAATTATATAGTTTGCGACTTAATTGGCTCTTCTCTTCTTTGGCCAAAAATGTTTTCCGTCAATTTAATGTCATTGCAATTATCTTTTTTAATTTGTATTTGTACAACATCTAGGTTGCTAAATATTCAGCTGCGAAAAAATATTTTTGTTTATATATAAAACTGCAACTTAACTACAAGTTTTTTATCATGTGAAATACATGGTTATATGTAATAAAATACTAAAGATTTATTGTATGTATCCTGCAGATGTTATTTTACTATTGTGCAGAATAAACCCGTAATATTTTAAACATCCGCCTTTTTTAAATATGTGTTTTAAATTAAACTTTACTTATTTATATTAAGTCCCTTCTTGCATTTGATATTGCTAATCTATTTCCAGATTAGTAGTAGTAGTAGTTTAGCTTTAGACCACATGGTCCTTCCCGTGTTATTTGTGTATGTAAATGAACTTGTTAATTTAAATGATCGCCCCCATCACTATAAAGCGCCATTGTATACCGATGGCAAATGGTACCGGTCACCCATCCAATAGCTGACGCGAAGTAACGCTGCACCTTCGCTATCGCTAGGTCGACCGCAACCGTGTTGAAATTCATACTTCAATCCTCCTAATAAAGGTCCAGTGATTCAGGAGTTCAGTAGCATATATTTTAGCTCCATGCAATTCACAGAAACTTTTGAAGGCCTCCAGCCTTAGTAAAGTCATGTGCAATTGCTCTTTCTTTCCCTATAACTATACTTTATAAACTCTGAGAAATTGATCGTTTCCATCTTTTTGGAAGCCATGTTTTATTATGTTTTTTTTAATTCTGGTATAAAAAATGCTTGTCATTCAATCGCGCAATTCTAAAATGTTACCAAAAACATGTGATTACTTTTAGATTTAGAACATCATTTTATTTCCTGCAATAACAATTAAATTATAATATTATATCCTCAGATATATCATTTTTAAAATGAATATAATTTTATAGTCTTAAAGCTTGCTTCACCAGTACAATGTATTGATTTAGTTGTTTGTCGTTTAAATATTGGGAGGCATGTTCTAAATATTGTTTGTCTTTAATAGGGGGACCGGAAAGTAATGTCGTTTCTGCGCATGTCGATATTTGATTGTCATTTGTCAGCTCATTGTGTGTCTCGAAGACATATCAAAGTCATTTTAAGGTTATTGTATCTTATTCCCTTCTAAATAATTCAATATCATACTTTTTTTTGCAATTTGGTCAGCCAAATACCAGAAACACAACAGTTCCGACCAAAAACATTTGCGATATTTATCCAAGTGCATTAGACGTTCGTAAATGCCATAGGTGGTTCAAAGTTCAAACTCGGTAAGTTTGATCACTGTGACTCCTATTAATCAGGAAGACTAACAACATTAGACAACGATATGTATAAGGACAGAAGTGGAAGCAAATCCATATCAACCAACCTTGGTCGACCATCCAAGAACATTTAAAGCAGATTGGAAAAATAAGCAGAGTTGGTGTTCGGATTCCCCATAATCGGTCCGAAGAGAACAAAACCAACCGATTTCTATATATAACTACCGCTTATTTGTGATACTGATTTAGAATATTTTTTTATAAATCCAACGATTCGATGAAGCATTCAGTATTCTCTATAATAAAATGTATGAAGCTATGCACAAAAGAATTACGAAAACAAAGCTCAAACAACGAAATCGCTACACAGTTTATTTTAATCGGGGGATATCATAAGGGCCATCCGTCTTAAAATAGACGTCTAAAGGCTTATCGTTATTTCAATTGTGAACGTACCATAATCGGTCCGAAGAGAACAAAACCAACCGATCTGGAGACGAAAAATGGGTTCTATATGATAATTCAAAACGCAAAAACAGTGCTCTCTACAAACGAATCACCACGATGTACTGCAAAGCCGGGCTTACATCCCAAAAAGGCGCTTCTGTGTGTTTGGCGGAGTATTCGCAGAATTCTTCATTTTGAATTGCGAAAACCTGGACAAACTGTTAATGCAGACCTTTATTGTAAACAATTGGATCGAGTGAACCAATCTTTAATCGAAAAATATCCCGCGATTGCCAAAAGAAAATATAACCGAATATACATTTAGTAGTGAAGATCCTAACAATTCAACCCCCACTTTGGTATTACTTACAAGTTCCCTTGATTCATACGAATTATTACAACGTAATAATATAGATGACTACGTTGAAATAATTCTCAATCTTGTTATTGGTAGTCATAAATTCGAGGTTGTTGTTGAGAGAAATATGAATTCACTTAACAATATAGAGGTTGTTATCAACTGCATTGCTGTAAATGTGTCAAACTTTTTCCCTCTGGATAATAGCTCTATATATATATATATATATATATATATATATATATATATATATATATATATATATATATATATATATAACTACCACAAAGCGGATCTTCGCTTACTATACCAGGGTAATTGTGATTCTGATTAGAATGACATATAAATCCAATGCATCCGATAAAGCATGCAGTATTCTCTATAATAAAATTTATGAAGCTATCGACAAAGAATTCCGAAAACAAAGCTAGCAACGAAATCGCTACCCAGTTTATTTTAATCGGGGATATCATAAGTGCCATCCGTCTTAAAACAGACGTCTAAAGACTTATCGTCATTTCAATTGTGAACGTACTAAAATGAGATTCAGAGAAGCTGAATATAGCTTGAAAAGCATGATTCGCAAAACTTACATTCAATAAATTGAAACCTCAGGAAAACAACCTATCATTTAACCCAGCTAAATTTCTTCCCTGTCAGGCGCTGCTTTTTGACCAATTGTCCAAAGTTTTGCTGATCACAATTCTGTTTATTGTGCTGGACCCAATCGCTTAGTTGATGCACTCTTGGATTTTATGGGCAACTTTGTAATAAGTGAAGACATGGTACATAAACAATTACTGAGGTCCAAAGCTAAATTTTTCATGGGGACTGACAACATTCCTGCGTTTGAACTAAGCCACTTACATATATTTTTAATTTAATTTAAAGAACTGACATATTTTCGTCATGTTGGAAGAATGTAAAGGTTATAATTGTCTTTAAAAAAGGTAACAAATCCGATGTGACAAATTATTATCATTATTATGTGTTTGAATGTACTTTAGCTACTCATATCTATGCCCCAGTTAAATGTAAATAAACAGCTAACCAACGCGGATTTGGTCCACATTAACAAATTTAATGCCTATTCCTCAACACATATCTTCCAACATGGTTGGAAGGTTGGAAACAGATTTAATATACGCCGACCTTCCTAAAGCCTTTGACTGCTTATCTCATGATAAACTGATTAATTAACTTCCAACATTTGGGATACCGCTCAATATAATTCAAGTAATTTGAACATACTTAATGGGTAGGTCAGTTTAACTTAGGGGTCATATATCATAGAGCGATATAGTTAAGAGTGTAGTACCACAGGGGGCTAACCTTGGCCCGCTATATTTGTATTATTTCTCAATGATATAACGGATGCAGTCGCTTGTAACATTTTAATTTATGCAGGCAATATAAAAATTTAAAAAGTATCTACAGCATTAGTAACACTGCAATGCTCTACAACACAATTTAGATAAACTGAGTCAATGGTGCATGGACAATGAAATGATAAATGCTCCATTGTATCCTACACGAGAAACTTTTCCTTCATAACATTTAATTATACTATAAATGATAAGCTTCTTAAACTTACGCGTGGCATTAGTGATTTAGGTGTATTCTTTGATCAGAAATTAACATTCAATACTCATGTTGTTAATATAGTTGAAATCTGTAGTAAGAAACTTGAATTTATCATAAGAACAACTAAAGACTTTAAAGATAAGAATACTATTTAAATCATTGATATGATGTTCAGCATGTGGATTGTAATAAAATAAATATTCCTTGAAATGTTATATTTCAGATATCATTGTATCTATCCCTATCGCGATTATCCATACAAGGATTTACTTCAGGAATATAATATGCTATCGGTAGCCAACCATCATCACTTCTTAAATGTAGTAAATTTGTATAAACTGGTACTCAGCCAGTTGCGCGCAACTGCTTTGATTGGTAAATTACTCTTGCGGGTTCCACAATGTAGTGCAAGAAACCCACTAACGTTTTCATGCCGTACACCTAATTTACATCACCAAGCAAACTCACCTATTATAAAAATTGTTCGTGCATATCATCTGAAGCAGATATCTACTTATCTTTTTGCATGTTTAAATCAAAGGCTTTAGATTGCATAATCGCCCTCGTAAAGTATTTTTTTCATTTTATTTTTATTCTATGAACATTCCTTTGTAACACTGTCAATTATCTGTTGGGAATAAATTATTATTAACTCTGGTCTATCTTCAGAGAGAATGAATCTTTCGCCTTTTACTAAAGATTTCCGTGGAGAGGGACAACTCAAATGAATTCAAATGAAGTAATTTTTTCTACGCTGGGGGCGCAAGCTGGGCAACTCAAAATATTCAATGAATTTATGACCTTTATCAAAAACAATAATTTAAAATTTTAGGAAGTACTAAGTGAATGTATGTTTAGAATAATGTAGATATAAGCTAGGTAATTATATTTACTAACATTCTCATAACTCTACTGTTATCCATTCCATGGGCTCTATCCTGTTTGTTTTAACCATATAACTGGGACAGCCCTCACTGCTCACATTCCTTGTCCTATCTAGTACACGGGTATAAATGTATAGGTAGAAATAAATATAAATCGGTTGTGGCTGATGACCAGGTAGTCAATGCCAATTTAAAAAAAATAAAAAAATTATTATTATTATACCATTTAATAGATATAAGTGACATGGTTTCTGAATGTGGAGTAAAAGCGACTTTAGGTTTACCACAAGGCTCACACTTAAGTCCATTATTATTTATTCA
The DNA here is from genome assembly GCA_963969525.1 of Ontholestes murinus. Lineage (NCBI taxonomy): Eukaryota > Metazoa > Arthropoda > Insecta > Coleoptera > Staphylinidae > Ontholestes > Ontholestes murinus. Next base: position 33,594,239 of record OZ018388.1, read on the forward strand.
TTTTTTTTATTAATTATTGGGTCTAATATTAGGTCAAACTTTTTATTTTACATAGATAAAATTATATGGTAAAATTTTCACTATTGAAGAGCATAAGAATCTACATCTAAATGATAAATGTAATGTCTAAAATTCCATCTAATGAAGTTATAAATACTTACATTTATTAAAGAAGTCGTAAATAAAAGTTGCCCCAATATCAAAATTTTACATCCACCTTATTATGTCTATGAATATTTTTTAAATTTTATAGAAAATTTCTCGAATTAATCGTATTTATTTATAACATAACGTTAGATATTATTTAAAATTATATCATTATTTATTGTTTTGTCCAAAATTCGCAACATTTTAGTATAGACAAATAATCATGTGGTAATCATGTATATTTTTAAATTTAAACGAATTATATATTCGTCCTTTTAAAACATTTAAATTATAGGCAGTACCTGATAACCCTTATCTCCGATCATAAAAGGGATAGCCATTTATTTCTCCTGAAGAATGTTCTAATATTCGACATAAGTTGCAAAAAAAATTTAATGAATTAAATTCTCACTTAACCCGTGGTGAAACATTGTTATATTAATATGAGGTTAATTAATAATTAACCTCATTAATCTAACATTTTGAAATTTTAGAGCCTTTTGATTTTTTTTGTCCACTTATTTATATTTGAAATTTTTCAAATATATGTTGTATACAAAAAAAAAAACAATTATTTTTTACCAACAATAAAAATTTCTTTGCCCACAAAAAGAACAAGCACGTTAATAATGGTTTTTCAATTAATCATCTTTAGTAAATCTGGTATCAAGACTATGTTAAAAGAAACACTATTTTCGTATATTAAAAACAAATGTAATTCTGTTAAATTATCATAATCTCAAAATATCAGGCAGAAAGACCTCTGGTCGATAGCCTTTTGACAAATTAATACATTAACACCTCATTCATTATTCATTATTCACTATTCCAATGTAAATATGTACAAAATTTGTCAATAAATATATGTTATTACTACTACTCTCAAAATATCATAATACATTTCAGTAAACACCCACTTTCGGTTTATGAATGTTTACCAAAAGCTTTTCAGTTCCAGTTTTTAACGATAAAACCTAAGTTTAAAGTTTCATCCCAATCAGATCATTCGTTTTTGAGATACAGCGTCCACGGACAGACAGACAGACAGACAGACAGACACACACACACACACACACACACACACACACAGACACAATTTTTTTTCCAGAAATGAGTGCAACTCAGCAGACCTCAAAACGGATATTTCCGCAAAAAATGATTTCAAAACAAAATCACGAAAACAATACTTCCCCTATGTATACTTCGTATATAGGGAAAGTAAAAAATTATAACGCACGCGACATACAGGGTCTATTATGAAAGCAATGCACATGGTTTTATTGTAACGCGACTATCCATTGCAGCGAGGTCAAACGGGTCGCAAATGTGGCGAAAGATTTGTAATTAATTAAACACAGTAATGTTTCTTACTTTATTATTTTATTTAAATGTACATTTCGAGCACTATACTTACCTATTGATAATGAACGAATAGTATTCAAAATGTACACTTAGTGTTCAAATAATTAGATAGTAAACTTCACATAAATCACAAATACAAATTAATACAGATTTATAACATGGCGCGATAGAGTTTTTGTAGGAACAGATACACAAATAAGTTTTGTGTGCGACTTGCAACCAAACAATTCCAGATGCTTCAAGATGAGTACGAAAAGGCTGAGCAGCAAGTGGCACCAAAAAAAATCCCCCCGCTCCAAGAAAGCGCCAACCAAAACGATGCTTATTGTCTTTTTTGCGTCCAAAAAATCGTCCATTTTGAGCTTGTACCGCGGGGAGAAACTGACAACTTTTACCTACAGGTGTTTAGGAGATTAAAACGTCAGGTCGCACGTGTGAGTTTAGACATCAGACTCCACCATGACAATGCCCCCAACCATACGCCCTTTACCGTTACCAATGCCCTTGAACGGAGCAGCACCCCAGTGGTCGCCCAACCCCCCTACAATCCCGGCTTGGCTCCATGCGACTTTTCTTTGTTTCCTCTACTGAGTTGAAAGGAAAGCATTGGGAATCAACCAAAAAACATCCAAAAACATGTTACAACGTTCCTAAGAGACATTCCCGTTGACAAGTTTTAGGCAGGCCAGACACATTTTCTTAAGTGTATTAATTCCAGGGGAAGTATTTGAACCAGTACGATTAATAAATATAAATAAAAAAATATATATCAGAAAATACACATTACTTTTATAAAGAACCCTGTATATTAACATATCAAAAAAACTTATTCTGAAGTATATTTTAAGCGGTCAGGCCAATAATTGGATGGGTGAATGGTAATTAATGGCGATTTAGAGGGATATTGAAGTAACAATCTTATTTACACAAGCATAAATACACAAAACACGGCAGAAAGACCACGCGGTAATAGCCAAATACTACTACTATAAATAATAGTTACTTATGTACCTAGTCAGTAAAGTGATACTTTATTGAACGAGTCTGAGATTATGAGCCGAGTGAGCGAAGCGAACGAGGCGAGTAACAGACGAGTTCAATAAAGACACTTTACTGACGTGGTGCATACAAACTTTTATCGAAAACCGTAAAGATTTATAATTTAAAAATATTAACATATCAAACTTGTCACATTTCCATATGTAAAACGTAAACATACATATCAAATTTGTTTTGAAAAGTTTGCATAAATTACCTTCATCATCAAGTAGATTTCATCCGGTGCACTTGGTAAAAATCTTCCTTTTTGTTTTCTTCCACTATTTTTTAATAAATAATTCTCGATTAAATTTTCACTGTTGGAGCTGAGTCAGCGAGACGCACGATTTCTGTCAATGTCATATAGTCATGGCTATGTCGATAAACATTTGCGGCAGGTAAAATACTTTATTGTACAGTTTTGCGGCAGGTAAAGTACTTTATCTGCCGCAAATTTTACAGTTAAATAAAGTGTTTGTTTACTTCCGGAAATCACTATGGTAATGCATGGTTTTACTGACGGTTGGCGATAAAACTATTATATCGCATACAAATAAATCAATCACTTAATAAACACTTACCTAGTATATAGTTTTAAATTGTTTTTATTTTAAGTGATGGCATGGAGATTCAATAAGTAACAGTCTCATATATCCAAAAAATAAACTCAATTGTGTAAAATTCTAACCTGTCTTCTATTAGCGCACTGTATCCCAACTGTTAATAGATTTAGATTTTGCATCTAAAAAGTATGTCATGAAATTATAAATACGGTATATCTGTACCAAATAAATTTGTGGGTTTTTACTATAATAATCAAAGGCTTTTTTAGAAAAAGTAATTTTATCCAGTTATGTATTGATATTTATTTTCAATGACCTTTTGCAATCTTTCGGGTAACATGCTCAAAGAAATTCTGGACTTTCTCAGCAAAAACTGAAGCAAGTGCTGTTTCTTTAACACCATTTCCTGAATTGAATTGTTTACCATTCAAAGAGTTTTGCAAAGATTGAAACAAATAGTACTCTGACGGCCCAAGGTCAGGTAGATGAATATGGTGGATGGCCCATCAAATCCCATCCAAGCTCCAACAACTTCTGAGATGTCAATAAACTTGTGTGCGGTCCCGCGTTGTCGTAGTAATACACAACACCCTTGTGGTTTGATGAGATGAACTTAAGTATTCTTAAATTTGAAGCTCACAGACATATGTTTCTACACGTAAATGTTACTATACGATTAATTGTTAAAAGCATTATTTTGTGATATAATTTGTCCTTTTTATTGTGACCGGTTTTGTCCTATTCTGACATCAAACAATCAAAAACTACTATTACTTTGATAATGTCCGAATATAACGAAACTAGTCAAAATAAAATGTAAAAAAATCATAATACTAGCGAAGTGTTTCAATTTTTAACCTATTTCTAAATGTTACTATGTAAAAATATCAGTGTTCCTTCCAAAAATATCATTTCTCGTTTACAAACATCATGCTTAAATTATATACAAATATTCCTTCTTGCGCTTTAGATAAAAAAGCTAAGCTGGACAGAGATAATTTTGTAGTATATTGTTTAGGGTTTGTTTAAGTTATTTTTAATAAAAACTACAACTGGACTAAATTTTTTCTAAAACATTTATAGGAATTATAATTATTATAGCTAAGTTGTAATAACTTAAAATTCATAGATTGGTTTATTATGTGCAAACAATACGACTATGTATATACATATTATTTGAACTTTTATTTAAAAAAATTGTCATGTATTATCAGTGAACTGTTTATATCTATTCATTCTTTTTAGTTCATAACTCCGATAGTATTAGTTTCAAACTCTTAATCGGCATTAAAATAAATTTATAAACTTAATTGAAGCATCTAATTAAATCCATATACGTCTATAACAAAATTTATTTACAACTTTTCGATATCTAAAAATATATTGTACAATAGTGTTATAATCATAAATTTTAATTAGAAGCGAAATGAGTGTTAATTAATACGAGCGTAAGCATCTGTTAAAAAGGCATTAACAAACGGACAACGGGCGATGATTACGCTTAAATTTATATTAATTCCGAGGACGAGTTTAAGTACAATTAAGCACTGCGAAAGGGGGGCGCTTATTAAATTAATCGTGGGTATTAATTAGAAAAAATAACACCCGCCCCTCCTTAATGCTACACTCTGAAACGTAAACCTAATTAACTCCTCTCTCGCTTAGCCAATTAGTCCCTTTGATTCCCATAATGTTCTTCTTTTAATAAAGCACTGCCGCTTTGGCGATGCCTAAAATGTGCTTATATTAATACTCATTTTAAAGGTGATTAAAAAATATATGTGAGCTCCATATTTCAATTTAAAAAATGTAAAAAAAAACATATTTTCCTTTAAAAAAATATTAGATAAATGCAAAATTTGGTTTTACATGAGCCTGATTGACAAAAAGACAAAAACAAAGAAGTTTTATAATTGTTGTTGTATAATTGTAATACTATCTTCAATAAAGATGTTTATCTCTCTCTATAGAATGTATAATGTGTAAATTATTTATTAATTTTAAAAAATCACAATCTAAATTTCAATTCAAGTTGGATACAATTTGATTTAAATTTAATGGTTATAAAAAATATTGGATCAAGTAAAGTTACAAACTATAAAGATATGTCTAGCCTCCAATAAAAGTAATGTTTTGCCTGTTCAGCAACCCGATCAAAGCTTTAGTCGTCGTCATAGTTTTTTTTTTACATTTTACATTCCAATAAAATATAGTATATTGTAGGATTTTAGTTAAGAAATTCGGGTTTACAGTCGAATGCAGATCCATTGAGACATTCATGTTCCATTGGCACAAAATGGGTAGTAAATTTCATTTAAAACTTTATAATTAGGCCTATTATTTCTACTGCGTAAGGATACATTCGCCAAATTTATCCATTACAAATATTACAATTCGCTATTGGACATAGCCTTAAAACAATCTGACGATTATCTAATTACCAGTGTTAACATACTACCAGAAACTAATATTTTTCAATTTTATGATAATATTAAATAAATCATACTATCCAATTATCTTACATTAATTGCAAGGTTAATTAAACACTTGGTTTTGTTTTACTATTGTTTATATATCCGACTAGTATCTTATATTAACATATATTATATACTTATTTTAATATGTATGCCTACATTTTGTTAACATTAACTAATTACATAACATTTGTGAAGGGTCATGATCTTTACGACAAACATCAAATCTAATATAGTAAATTTATATAAGCCGACATCTATTATAACTTTAATGCGAAAAGTTAGCAAAATTATATGTATACAATTCCTAATTAGTAAGAATACATTTAAACACTGTTATTACTTCTACTTATCTACTTATACACAGACGATTTCACTCAAGACTATTACCTAATACATTCAACGTTTTTCTCATTTTCTCTGCAGAGCAGACACGCAATAAAATTCTGATTGCATTGCATTTTTTTGCCTTCTCCCTACTACCAATAAAGTGCGCTGTGAATGAAACTAAATTATTACCAGCAGTGGAGGAGACGATTTTCCACGGGGCTGATTTATGGAGAGCTCCGACGCAACCGTACGCCCGAGGTAAAGTGGCACGTTAAGGGGTTGGTGTGTATAGGTGTGAAACCCTCCAATTTTGCCACCACTACCGCCCTCTTGAGATGAGTTCATAAATCATAATACGGCTGAAAAATTGCGAGGCGTCAACGATTGGCCCCGGTAGTTTCATCTAGTTTTCCGTCCATTCGTGCAGAAGTAAAACGCAAATTGCAACAGAATCGCTGGAAAAGGAATATAATGCGATGCTTTCACAAGGAAGAAATCCATTCTCGAACAGTGATGGAATGTACCGAAATTTTATCGAGCATTACCTATCTTAAGTTTAGTAATATTTCACAAAGATGTATTCATTCGTGTTGAGTTTATTTTTTTATTTAAAATTTACATAATAGTTAATATCTATTTCAAATTTCAAAATTTGTGTAATGTTAATCAAAAAAGGATTTTTTTTTAATGTCCAATTTATATAAAATTAAAAAAAATGTGTAGAGCAAGTAAATACGGAAACGTTATGATATATAAAGAAGACTATGAAGATAAAAATGCCTCTGTAGAAGATTATAGTTTCAATTTTTAATCGTGTAAATTAAATATTTATTTCCAAGTGCAGTGTTTATGAAAATAAAAGTAATAATACGAAGAAATCATTTTTTTAATTATAATGGGGTGAGTTAATACTATTTATTTACCATAATTATTAAATATTAACGACTTAATAATTATTCCTACCGGCTGCGCCAAAAGCAATATAAAGGTATGTATATCAGAATATATATAATACAAAATACGTTAAGAGTATGAGCACTGCAAATTTGTAATGTTGTAAAAAAACCTGAAACGATTTTATTTATTTCTAAACTATATTAGTGAGTACTCATTTATTATCGCGTAACAACAAAAAAACTAAATATTTTGGGAAAAATATCAAGTTGATAATGACATTCAAACGTCCAAACTTAAGTGTATACATTCCTATTAGATTATGCCCTCAGTGTATGGAACTACGAAAGTACTGCTTAATAACAATTTACCTTAAATATTTTATTATTTTGTATTTTCCTAGATGTATTAGCAATTGATTTGACAATAACTCGTTGATGATAAATCGATTGCAGACATTTAAATAGCTTTATGCAGATAAAAACCCACTGTGTATGAAATGAAGATTCATGTGGCTTTCAATGCCTATCACAGCACATACAATCAAACCACCAACTTCAGTGTAGTATTTACTAGACAAATTTGCGTTTAAACCAAAATAAAATTAAGCCTGTTATCTAGTTGGTCCGTAGAAATTAATTCATCAGTAAACCAGTAAACAATATTAATATCCAGTCATTACACGTATTTGTCCACAATCTTCGCCCTCTTTACATAATTATATTTCACCGTCGTGAACTCCACCTTCGAGATATATGTTTTAAATATTAAAATGATTTGTTGTATTAATGTATGATGTTTAAGTACTTTTTAGTAGAACTTGTAAACTAATAAATTTAACTAAACTTATCGTTTCTGTCAATATCAGTCTTCCAATACCATCAGTAAGTTCACTTTGAAACCGAGCTGTATTAAAAGTACGATTTCTTGGAGTTGTAGATATTGATCGACCTTGTTCTTGTCTACCGAACATTTCATATTTTCACAAAACGTTTCCAAATGATAAAAATCACAATTTGTTTGAGGTGTGAAGTGTATTTTCTAAAAACTGCTTGCTGTATTTCATCAATATATTTTCTAATCGCTTTTCTAAGTTTTGGATTTAGCCAAGTCATGATTACTTTCATTTGATATTTGATATTTATTTATTTATCTAATGTGAATATAACTATTTCGAGACTTACAAATAATTATATTTCTAATTACAATTAAAAATCACTATTGACTAAAGACTGCAAAAATTTACGACCAAGAAGGTGTTGACGCAAATAAGTTAAGACTACAAAGAATTTGGTTTAAACATTTTGAAGCTATATTTTGTATTTTTTAAATCACTTATGTTTTGAAAATGACAATTAACTTGTCAAAACTATAATCAACATAAAACGAAGATCAAATCCTGTTATACATACAAATTATTAAGTGTTTTTATTGTATATATGTTAATTGTTTTCAGCAGTGTATTTTAATTTTCCCTCAAAACATTTTAACATGTAAACCTATCAACCTATATTTTATATTTATCAAAAAATTGTTAGTAGTTAGGCTTTGTAATAAATACGGCAAAAACACTTAATTCATATTATTTGTTTGTTTGTCTAGGTGTGTGGGTCTTAAATTTTTGGTTAATAAAAAAAATTGACTGCAAAATATATTTACTAATTTATTAACTAAAAACTCATAGTTTGGTCAATATTTTGAAGTTTTCCACGAAAGTAATTAACGTTTTGTATCTAAACTTTTTCGAACGTGTATGTAGAAACAAGCATTGTAACTTTATAATCAATCAATCAAATCTTCCATTACATACGTGTCGAAAGGAAGAAAACATTATATTCAGCCCTCATAAACAAATGAGTGTAACTATTTTGAAGCTAAACTGTAAAATATTTTGCTACATTATCTTACTGAAAAAAGGATACATAGTGAATCTAAAAAAAGGTTAAAAAATGATAGTCTTTGGTTAATGCTATAACAATTTTACAGTGGCGATTTTTATCACTTGATTTAATATATTAAGTGATGAGGCTGTTATATGTTGAAAGTTCATATTCACTTGTTGGCTGTTGAAGTAAAAATACTTTTCAAAACACTTTATTACTGCTTTTTTTAAACGCAACAGTTGTTTTGCCACACTGTGGCTTCTTCGGGCGAAAAAATGGTTTTTTCAACAACCAAACAAGTGGATATAATTTAATAATAATTTAAACTAGTAGTGTTCTTATTCTTAATACGGTAGATACTTTATTTACTTCACTCTTGATGAAACAAAAATGGCATAACAAACGCAATTGAAGTTCTCTCTTCAGAGGAAAATAAGCCAAACTTACCAGGATAATGGTGCAAAAACTTCCACCAAAGAGACCTTATATGGCAGCAATGTCATCGAAACAACAGTAGGCACGAGTGGAAGATCATATTTTTATGAACTCAAGCCCTTCCATGTGCAATCAAAATTTTTACAAAATAGTATTGTATAATATATATTTTGAATTTTATTATGTAAGTACAATGGATAAATAAATACTAATTCTAATTTAAAATTACCTAATGTTACTAGTGTTCAATGCTTAACACATACTAAAATATATTTGTAGCATATTGTGAAATCTTCGAGGCTATTCATTGTTAATATTAACCGTTTAGCATAACTGATATGCAGTAGAATACTACACTGGCTAAAATTTGGCATATAAATAGCGCCACGAATTCAAAAACCTAAACTTAGATGCTGTCAATATTGATGACATTTCGTTGACTCGTGTACAAGTTATACCTTTGGAAGTGACATTACTTTTTCGACGGCTTGAAGAGACTAGAGCACTGTGTGAAAATGTGTATTGATGTTGGAGGAGAAAACAAAAAATGAAAAAACGAAAGAATGTTGGTAAGACACTGCCAATGGCAACTTCCGTGTCCTGGACAAGGACAAGAAAATGATGAAAATTTACAATGATAAAAATAGAGACAGTAGGATGAATGTAAAACTAATGTCGTATAAAAACTCGAGGCGATGGCGCACTTCGAACAAAGGTCGTTATCTGACAGTGAATTGAATAATACAATAATTGAAATAATCAAAATTCGGAATGTTCTGGATGTGGTTTACAGCTTCCAAGTGTGTGTTATCACCACTACGAAAAATATGATGATGGAAGATTTAACAAGTAGCCACACATGCAAATGGGGCTGGATACATTGAAATTGCACCTTCAAGCACACGAAATCAGAACACATACTCATCAATGAACAAGAAACGCTCAACAAGCATTCCTACCAAAAGCGAAGGCTAAAGGAATGCCGCCAAATAATGAGAATTGCATACCAGTGGAAAAGAAATGCAGAAGAAACAGGGTATCAAACGCTGAAACATCTAATGAAAAACTGGAAAAAAAGAACGCATACATAAATAAATTCATACTAATACGAGGGTTGGGGCAAAAGTCGTGGCAACTATTTTTTTTCTTGAAGATATCAGTCCGGTTGGAAAATGTGACATATACAGACGAAAGGACAAGGTCTTAACAAGCACTGAAATATCGTAACACACTAATTTATTACGGTAGTATACAGGACAATATAGCCTTCACCGTGCAAAAGAATAATAACACAGTACACATAAAGTTGACATGACAAACCTGGCAGGGTACTGCAGGGACTTCCTGGTGCGACAGGTACGACGTGGTGTTAGGGATAAACGGTTTGCAACACGAGAGGACATTGCTAATGCTGTGCGCCAACAAATGACCCGATTCACATATGGTGCGTCAAATGCAGAGAGATAACTTTGCACAACTCAAATCAAACCGTGAATATTATTGATACTAGCTTCATTGACTTAGTATCTATAACTATTTGCGGTATTGTAAGCTCTACGTTGGGTGCCAATTATATAATTATATTTAAAATATCAATATTAATTAGTGTTAATTAAATTAACCACTGGCGCATGATTATTAATAACCCCCTTTAGCTCGCCCACTTGGGTGGTGAAGATGATTGGCCACTCGAATAAATAATTAGCGAGGGCGAGCGTTCGCACCCGATTACGCTGAATTATAAATTTACAAGCCGATTGCCGGTGTCGGCTCGGACGAGTTGGCAGAGTAAAGGGGATAAATACCGGCGTGTGACGTGAGGGTGTTTCGAGCACGTGCGTTGATTTATGCGCGCCACCGGGAAGCCACCGCGCGTCCTCCGCGTCTTTGATGCCACCGAATATATGTATATATCACCGCCTCTGTAATTCGGGAATAATCGGATCCGCGCCGTCGAGTGGAGGCTAATTGTGCGCCTTTGTTTCACCGCTTTCATCCTTCGTTTTAATTTATCCGCACAGTGGCAGCGAGTTGATGGCGTTTGAATTGAGAACGATGTGCCTATTATTTACGTCGACATGTTACCGATAGTGCTGTTACCTCGAACAAATGACGAAACTGCATTTGAAACGTTTGTAATTTACAAAGTTAATGTGTATGTATAAGTAGTAATTAATTCATCATAATTCAAATAATATCAATCAATAAATATACCTTTAACAACAAAGTAGTCATATCTATACTTAGACGACTGGTATTATAAGTATAAAGAGTATTGTATATTAGTTGAAATTGGCGCAGTCGATAGGATACTACTTTGTTTAGTATTACTTTTATAATTAAGTACATGGTACAAAATGGTAACTCTTGCCGTATTTACCAGTGGGTATATCTAAATTCTTTATACTTCCTATTAATACCGGTGTTTGATTCAGAGAAGACTTTCTTTAAAATATTTCGTTGTTCTTAACGAGAGTGTATTTTACTTTAGCCATCTCTTTACTGACCAACAATTACAGATTTTATAAAATAGAGATACTGATAAATATTTTAAATCTAAATAACACTACTTATAATTATCGCAGTTGATGAAACTATGTAAATATACTAAACACGTTCGTGTAACGTACTTAACTTTATACACACTGTGTATACAAGTTTTTTAAACCCGAAATCATAAAAACTTTAAGCGATTGAATCTGTTAAATTCAATATATCCGTCTGTCCTGCACCATTTCAAAATCAGCCAACTGTATAAATCGCGCGTTGTTAAACATGCAATATTTGCCAGAAATATATGTGACTAGAATACATTATTCTCCGTTTGTGCGAGTGTGCGCGTTTTTTTTCAATAAGTCCTTGTATTGCGGAACGTTACACGGGGTTTAAATCGAGGCACCCACACTCCCTGAAATATGCGCCCCGTAACGACATCTCCAGCGGTTGGCCAACATCCAAAATACCTTCGGGCTCGGTCTGGCTGCACGTGACGTGCCCCGCACAACTTCAGATAGCTCATTTATATCAGACAAAAGATATCCGAGGATCTATTGCAGAATAAAAAGCAATAAATACAACTACGCAAACTAAAAAATTTATATCGAGAGCGCAGTATGAAAAGAAACTAAGATTTGTTTCCTTATCATTTATCAGTATATACAACAGATTTCTGGTTGGATATTATAAATCTTATAGATGGCCACGAAACTTATTTAATGCGCCAAAAATTTCCTCATAAAATGATTATAACGTTATAAACTAACATATCAAGCAAAAATAACAAAGGATGCTTGGACTTGTATGTCGTGCAAATCAGAACCTTTCTTTTTGGCTTGAATGGTTCTTTCTAAGTCACATGGCCTTCCTCTTTTACTTGGATTTTTATTTTATTGGTTGCACAAACAATGAGCAATTTCAGCACGAAATTTTTCTCCCCGCGACCAGTTCTAATTTTTCTGTACAATAACTACAAATTTATTATAGTCATGTTCACTAGGCATTCTTATCTTATAGCGCCCAATCAGCCTGTCAAGAAGGTCACCCCCACCCATATGTCGGTTATACTCTTTTACAAGATTGTGACATGAAATGTCGATATGTTTCGTTTCTTTTCTTTTCACTCTCCAGTGAAGGACGTTAAAAGTGTCACTAATTTATTGTCCTTCCAAACGACGGTTGAACTTTCTACTTCCTCAATGTTAGCTACAAACTCTTCTGAAGTCCTACGGAGTTGCTTTGCCATATCTTTGTCATTCGGCATTTTGCAATTCGGAATTCTTGTCCTTTTCACAGTTCCAAGGCAAAGAATTCCAATATTTGCTAAATAAACAGCTAATGAAACTGAGGTATAGAAATTATCAAAGTATATTCTGTAATTCTAGTCATGATGTATATATCTGCATAAACGTATGACAATATTGGCACTCGAACCTAAATCGGTCTCTTCTGGTTTTCTATACTTAGATCTGTTTTCATCACCAGTAAAAATTTCAAATTTATAGGAAAATCCATCTGTTCCATAAAGCACATATAGTTTGTATCCCCATTTGTGAGGCTTCATTGGTAGATATTGTTTGCCTAGTTTTCGTTGTATATAATTGTTCATCTACACATAAATATTGTTGTAGTAGAACAGATTGAAACGTATCATTTAATTTATTTATTACTGGACGTAATTTATGGAACCTGTCATGATCCGGATGATCTTCTGGCTTCATCTTTGCATTATCATCAAAATGAAGATAGCGCCTAAACAAATTCATGGTTCCTCTAATCGTGTCAAAACCTAGTGTGGATAACTCCTTACATCAGGCACATGAACCAAAGTCATATATGATAAATACAAAAGTCAATATATTCACTGATATCCTGCTCGGTTATATCAGCAGGTCTACTGGCGTTTAGGTGCACAGAAAATAAATTAGATTCACTTACTATTATTGACATGAGATCTTTGCCAAAGAAACTTGAATCTCCATTAAATTTGAAAGCATCTTCAGTGATATTCAAATTTCTCTTTCGCCATAAAATAATTCGACACCTATCTTTCAATTCCTTCCCGTCTTTCTTAGGAACCATTATTTCTTAAAAATTCTCTAGTTCTTCAGCTTGATTTTCTTCCTCTACTAGCTCTTTTCAAGCAATAAACCATGATCGAATTCGACAGGCATATTCAATATAGATTTCGTCAGTTCTTGATCCATAACTAATTCTTCATCATCACTATCATCTTTTTTGTCAAAATCGTCTTCACTTTCTGATAAATTTGCAATTATATCTTCCAACTGCTTTTGTGTATAATATATCTTCAAATCATTGAAGAAATTAAATATTTTGACTCTTATTGGTATTTATTTTGTGATAATAATGCATTTTTGCAATATCTTTTATCATATAGTTAGTACCACTCAACATACTGTCATGCATCAACAAGTAAACATAACCAAACAGCAGACACCCGCGTTACTAGGAACGCCGGTATAGATGGCGTAATAAACATAATTGATGATTGGGCGTATTAAAAATCTCGCAATAGAAAAATATTGTGCAGTGAATTATATTTTCGAAATTAAATATAGACGTATCAGATCTGCTACATTGTGCAGTGCACGGTTAATTCTTTGCATCGACTTCCGACACTTTGAAATTCTAGATAATGCGTGAAATTAGAAAATAGTTTGTATTTACGGTGTAATTCTTTCTTTAACTGTATCAACTCAATCAATTCTATATTAAACCATTTTGGATACTTGTTGTTAAATATAATCTTCAAAGGTACAAATGAATCCATAGCACAAACTAAGATGTTATAAAAACATAGCCGAGTTTAAATCGTCATAAAAATCAAAACGTTTACACCAATCTATAGAAGCAATGAACCGGTTAATTTCAATAAAATTTGCTTTGGAGAAATTGTATCGCCTAATATCACTAACGATATTATCACAAAAAAAATCATATTTTAACTCAATATTATAAGGGAATATTGGTGTCCCAAAGATAATCTGAGTCTGATAAACTAATACAAGATACATCATCAAGTCAAGAACGGCACCACGAGGATTAGGAACATAGTTTAGTTGAAATAAATTTAAATAAGACATTGTATCCGAAATAAGGTTCGACTTCAAATTCGAAAAATTCTGTATATTTACTCCAAAATCATCATTTTCCCAATTAACAAATGGAAGATTGTAATCACAACATATCAAGAATGAATCTGGATTAGAGGTTTCGGAAATAAAGTTCACTGCAGCACAATATGATTCATACTTTTCAGCAGCACTGGAAGACGGTAAATACACTGCACCACTTGCGTTTTAACACTAATTTTATAAATAACTGCTTAACATTTACTTGGCTTATATTAATAACACTGGCCTGGAGGGTGTTACGGATTCCAATTAAGACTCCACCTCCTGAAGATTTACCGCTGGTTAAAGGTGATCTATCGCATCGAAACATATTATATTGTTTAAGTCTAAACTCACTGTCACGTATATTAGTCGATAACCATGTTTCTAAAATAATAAAGATATTATAACTACTCAGGAAGAGATTATTGGGATTATTCTTTAAGCTTGGTATTTAATCCGCTGACGTTGTGAAAATAAATGTTTAGTTTTCCTGTTTTTTTGGAAGCTGGGTGCGAGAATAAGATGTAACAATTTTAGGTTTACCATTAAAATATCTAATTGTAAGGTTATTTTCACTTTCTTCAATTCTGAAAGACAATTCATTTCGAAGTTGTATTAGGTATGAACGCTGATGTTGTCATATCTTGTTTAATCACGAGTTGATTAGAAATACTACACTTATCTGATTTAATTAGGCTCAGGGCGTCGTCTTCATTTGCAAAAATAATTTTTACTGGCCTCGGCTTATCTTGCATCCTCCCTAAGCGTATAATTTTCACTGTGACACTTTCTAAACCAACAGTTGTAAATATTTCTTGAACACGGCTCATATCATCTTGTAACTCCAGTTAAAAACTTATTCTACTTTTCGGCAGAGATAAACAGTGGGCATGGTATATCATACAACATTGCACACATTTTAAGACAGTTGATTTGGGAACAATTTTTTGAATACCAATTTTACATGAGTTCGACATACCTTAGAACAATATTTGAAAATGGTAAATAAGGTATAGGAATTTAAAAAAAAATCAAGGTCACTTTTCACACTCGACCTTCAGAGTGACTGACAATACAATCAGGTAGGCCACGGAAAGAAAAACATAATACAATAAGAGAAAACAGAGGAAATAAAAATGTTATAAAGAATAAATATTCTAAAATAATCCAGTATTAAATTTATTTCCGTGCACAGTTCAATCGAATAAATTATCACGGAAAAAAACCAAGGAAAAAACGCACTGGCCTCGAGTGCCGTATGAGGAATTCACTCAGAGAATTAAATTAATAATTAAATTAATCAAGTACAATAATCCCAATTATACCACTTTATAGCTGGAAATTTTCTGCATTCGCTGATACTAGTCAATATAATTAATTAACAGAAAATTGGCGAAAACTGGGGCACGAATTAATACACACACTTTAATTTATCCTCATTTTAAACTACTACTAATGAAGGTTTAAATTAAATTAAAAGTTGTGAAACAAACCAAGTGTAATTTAATTTAAACCTTCATCAGTAATGGTTATAGAGTTTACTATTGAAGTAGGAAGAGTTTCTTAGTAGTTTTTGTAAATATGTTGTAATCCGAATGTTTTTTATATCTGCTCAATCAATCACTATACTGTTATATTTCATACATAATCCACATAATTGCTCGGAATATGTTTTATAAAAGACATTAAGTTGGTGGATGATAGTATCCGGCGACAATTACCTTGCTATGTATACGGCCTGAGTTGATAACCATTTCGAAAAATGGTTGTAACCACACTAACTAACCTGATGACTTATGCCTCACGCGTCCAGAGTTATGTTCATGGGCTGTAAATGCGGCCTGGTTTTCCACTTTTGGCTCCTGCTCCTCGAATTTAACCACGTGCGACGATAACAACTTAGACGCCATGTTTCCTCCTCGACAGCTCACCAACGACTCTTCTCTATAAACGTCAACTTACGCGCAAGTGCAAGTGTGGTATCGTTTGCGAATCAACACAAACAGGTTCGGACGGAACGGAATATTCCGAGAAATCATTGTCTACGCCGAACACTCTTATTTAATCCTCGAACCATTAAATTGAATTTAATATTTGAAAATTGCCTGTATATTTAAATTAAATCGTAACAAAATATTATTTTCACTAAAGTAACAAATACAGGAAAGAAAAAAAGACAAAACATTAAAAAGTATATAAATACATCATTCAGAACAAATAATAATTTAGGCATTTTAACAAAAAATAATAAAGATCCTAATATTAGAGCTTAACGCAAAACATACGTTGATCAAACAGAACAACCTTCTGCAAGAAAATCAAAGAACATCATACTTCCTACACCAATAATAAAAGGATGTCTATATTCGCTAAGCAACTACTAGACGAATGGCAGACTTTTAACGATCATTTCAAAATATTATACCAAAAAATTAAAGGGCCAAAAATGAACTTCATCGAAATAAAAGGACAGACACGAGACATTACATTAATCTTTCACTACTACTAAATAAGAAACATTTTAAAATTAAAAAATTGCGTCTTCTACGTAGCTTTAATAAACTACCAATACCTATTCCCAATACCAATCCCTTAAACCGTTTAGTAATTCATGCATAATTTTGTTTTATTGTTCCTGACTCCATATTATAAGAATCTTCTTCATCCCCTTTCTTATATCACATGTCAGCTTAACCATATGATATTTAATCTGTTAATGTTTAAAGATTTTAGAGGGTTTCTTTGCTCGTTCCATTAAATTCTATTTAATTCTATTAAATTTCTCTGGATATTATATAGTAAAAGTTTAATCTATAAATCTGCCACTCGTGAAAAATGGCAGGTTCGACATATTAGATTTGATGACTTGATAAGCAAAAATGAAAAATGTTATGCAGCCCTTGTATGATAAAGTTATGCTGGATTTTGAAATAAATGGTGTAAAACTAGTTAACTTAACCAGTATCAGGATTAGTATTTATTATTTATTAATTATTAATTTATCACTCAAATTACATAGAACGCATACTCAAAAGGGATTTGGTTATGTATGCTCACGATTGTATCACTTTTCATCAAAGCAGAACAAACTTTAAAGTTTATAAACAGAGACACAGAGAAACAAGGCAACGGGAACACAGAAAATCAATTATAAACAGGACAACAAACACAGGATTAGCGGACCATTGTACAACCACGGGACACCACATGGGGGAGATAAAACCAATCCACATTAGCCGAAAGGGTCGGAAACTGAACCTATTAGAGGGATTAGAGATTAAACGAGCCATCAGCAGGGGGGATTATCTACTGAACGTGTCAGGCAACTGAGATTAAAAATATGGAACAAAACAAATGTTTTACTATACCCAATCTTATAAACAGAGGTTTATAAACTTCTTAGATATCACTAAATTCGGGTTGAGTAATGTGAAGTAATGTATATTATGATGAACGAAATAAAATTCCTTACTTCACTTATAATTTTTATTAATATCAGATGTACATTTCGAGTACCATGTACTCATTATCAATGGTTAATTAGAGATATTGAACCTCATATAATAGAACAATATTTTAGTTTCCTTAGTAACTAGAATATAAGTTAATATGTTATTCGGACGCTAATTTGTACACAAAAACTGTTACGTTTTCTATTTGTATGAAATAAAGAGAAAGTGAAGTAAAGATGAATATATTCCAGAACTCTCAACTAAATCAGTGTGTATTGACCTATATTGAGGTTGATGTTAGCACTAGGCATATTTGTAGATATCAAAGAAGCCTTTGACAAGGTCATGTTCAACAGCATACGCCAAGCTCTGACAAAACTCGACACTTCCAAATATAAATAGGAAATAAAATATCCATAGCAAGGATACTCACATGGAGGATGGAGAGCTATCTCGTTTCCCATGGACATACGCATATTAATGCAAAGTGCTTTAGAAATAGTAAGAAAAGTTGTGAAGAGATAATGAAATTTTAGTCAATCCATCTAAGATACCTAACGTTTCTCAGCATATTTAACACTACACTTAATTTACCTTCACAAGTTAAGTAGTAATCCTGGACCCTAAGTTGAACTAAAGTAATCACAAACCACGAAACAGTAAACCGCTGCAATTTACACACTGTATTTTGTATATGTTTATATATGGTCAAACAGAACGCAATTTTGAAGCAAAGTACGAAGAAAAAAGCAATTAAGTCATCGAAGGATTCGATATCAAACGGGACATTGATAAAGAAGATTTTCTATTAAATAATCAACAGGAACTAATCCACGTCGATTGCGGGAATTTCATAAGATCACAATTAGTTTAGGTATATATTGTAAAATTTTTCATTTTACATTTAGTAAAATTAGATAATGAACTGCAAAGTTCGAAACACGTGTCAGGAAACAGAAAATAAAAGTATGGAACCTAACAAATGCTTTTCTTCATCAAATTTATTTGTTTACATCAAGAATATAGCACAATAAACATTACCTATAGAAAAAATATAATATTTTTTTAAAGTTCATTTGACAGAAATAAATTCATTGCTTTGATAGCTGTGTTATTTGTAACACACAAATTACTTTTGTATAATTCAATATCTGTCGAGGTATTAGCTAAAGAACTATTTGTTTCAACAAGTGATTTGTTTTGTAGTCTTAGTAAAACTCATTTTACTAAGTATAAAATCTTAAAATTATCTATATCTATAAAATGACTATTATTGATACAATGTTTTGAAATACCCGTACACTGTTTGTTATATAAAATCGATTTCTTGTGTTCTAGCAGTCTTGTATGAAAAGTTCTTCCTGTCTGTCCTATGTATATTGCATCGCATTGAGCACACTTAACCTCGTAAACACCACACTTGTTGTTTTTATTTACAGGCGGTTTGTTGTTCACTAGAAAATTACTCAGACTTGATTGATTTGTACAAATGATATCAAAATCCCTTCCTTTAAAGACTTGTCAAATAAAATTATTAACAATATTAAAGGAAGGGATTTTGATATCATTTGTACAAATCAATCAAGTCTGAGTCATTTTCTAGTGAACAACAAACCGCCTGTAAATAAAAACAACAAGTGTGGTGTTTACGAGGTTAAGTGTGCTCAATGCGCTAACTGTTAACTGAAATTTAAATGCTCAATGGTCATTACTACACAAACTAAGAATTAGATCTAGCAAGGCCGAATGGAGTTAATTTGTTGCAGTTATCAGGTCGTACAACACATAGGTGTCATTCAAACACTTGTGTGAGTGTGTTTGTCCCTATGCAGAAATATTATGATCAAGCACAATTAATAACGTCTAATGCACGCCAATGTGTGACACAATATGAAATATCTAATAAAATAATAAAATCTTAGTTGAAAGCTGAAACTGTTGGAATGTAGTTAATACTGTTAAAGTTAGCGGAAGATGGTCAATAAATCGACTTATTTTTAGTGACGCTGATTTTACACCTAGCGAATTATTATTATAATATTAAATACTACTGAATCTGAGCCTGAGCATATACTTCAACATAAAGTTGTAACAGCACCTGATATAATTGAATATGTGATTTGTAGATTTATAGCCTCTTTAAAAGTTTATCTCACAGAAATCAGAAAAAAAATGGTGATGTGGCCATCATAGTACTTCCCCTATATTTTTCTGGATAACTATGAGATTTACGCAAAAAAGCTATTCTTAGTAATTTATTCACTTTACAATTATTTGTTATATAAATTTCATGTAACTCCAATAGATAATTAGCAATTGTAAAAAAATATCAACATTTTCAATTTTTATTTTTTTTCTCGAAAGTTAAGAATTTTATGAAAATTATGTCTGAATGAAACTTGTTCAGTTTCTTATTCCCTTTAACTTTTGTTTGAAAAGTTTTGTAATATTTACAAAAATATCGGGAAAAAACAAAAAACCGCCTCGAGTAAACACGCGCTTTTTGGTTTAAGGATGTTCACCAAAAGCTTTTAAGTTCCAGTTTTGAACGATAAAACCTTAAGTTTAATGTTTCATCTCCATCGGATCATTCATTTTTGAGATACAGCGCCCACGGACAGACAGACACATTTTTTTTCCAGAAATTAGTTTAATAGACTCAGGGGACTCGGAAACGGATATTTCCGCAAAACAAAATCACGAAAATAATACTTTCCCTATATATACTTCGTATATAGGGAAAGTAATATATACTTCGTATATAGGGAAAGTAAAAGTCTCAGATCGGTAGCCCCTACAAAAGACAGTTGTGAAAACAAAACAAAAACAACGATGAAATTTTGATTGTATGCCCTCAGTCATATTTAGTAAAAAATTATTATAACTGACACAAAATTTATTTTAAAAAAAAACACACTTGTGTGTGATATAAACAAAGTTTATTTTATTTTATTTAAAGTTATAAAATATATGTCACAAAGTGAAAGCCTCTTCAATCAAATATTATATAACTTCTATTTGTATAGCAAGTGTCACGAATATTTCCTCATTATGTAACATATTTTGGTATAAAAATATATGTATTTTAATAAACGTAAGCTATGCACAGGCATATAATATTTTTTTGTACATTAATAACGCAGCATTCATCCAAACAAAAGTTTCACATTATCAATGCTACGCGCATTCGGTCTAAAACTATTCTATATAGGTTGAAAAAAAAACTCTCAACGAGAAAAATTGGAATCAAAATCGGGAGCGGAAGCGCACGTAGCATCTGCATAATTTAGTCGGTGCGGAATCTCCCCGAAGTATATTACGCGTGGAAAGTTCGACAATCTCCACCCACCGCTGGGAAAATTATGCACTCCGCCCTCAGACAAGTTTTCATAAATTAATTAAACCCACATCAAATTCCGCCGAATGCAACCATCCAATCAACATTTTACTGCCCTAATTAAATCAGATTTATTGCGAGGATGTTTTTTGTTCGGTATAATTCAAACAGTTCTAAATGCGAAAACAAATTTAAATTATACTTATAACGTATTATTCTCATCCCGACACATCAATTAGAGTTTATCAAATATTTCCGAATTTAACAACTGTGTTGTAATAACTGTGGATATATAAATGCACTATAAATATTATTAATAATTCTCATAGTATTATGTGACGCAAATATATAAAATCGAAAACATTAAGTAAATGTTTTTTTTTACATTGCTTGGTAGATTATTATAGAGTTTTGGACCATAGTGATGTTTGCCATTTTGTGATTTAGAGAAGAAAGCCTTTGAAAGTCAAGTATGATAAGATTACCTGAACTAGTGCCAATGACCCTGACGCTATTGCTTATAAAAGTTGACATTTTGTGAAATGCAGAAGACCATCAACAACAAAGTAACACGCCCAAGAAACAAAATTTAAAAATTGTTAATTAATAACTTTTGATAATTAAACAATCACCATTATGGGAATGGATAGATATACTAAGATTTAGAAAAGAAACTTATAATTAGACATGCTTAACAGAAGATATATCACAATTTATTTATAACAATCCGGAATGTAATCAAATTTTACTGCATAAGACCAAATTTTTAAAGGCGCACATAGTGTGTCTAATTCCGTACGTTCCGTATGAGTAATCCAGCAATACTTGAATATACGAGGAATTTCCGGAAAATAGTACCCGTTTACACCGTGCACTAGCGATGTGTGCTAACATGGTCAGTTGTATTTGAGCTGCCTGTATGCAAAGCTATGTCTCGCTGGTATTGACTGTGCTGTTTATGTGAGTGTTTGTAATGTTCAAAAATATAAAGTAAGCCGCCAGTTGAGAAGTTAGGGCTATGCTTAGATTTCTCAACCCAAGAAATGTGCGAACTTGCGATATTCATCGACAATTGAAGGATATGTAATTGTAACTTAGGAATAGAAAAAACCAATGATAACGAGCATTCGGGATGGCCTTCAGTTATTATGGACGAACTAGTTAGTTCAATTATAGAATTAGTGAAGAACGATCGGCGGGTTAAAATTAATGAGAGTGGGTCCCTTGCATGTGCACTGATGAACACTAAGCCATGCGTACGGCTGCAACACTATGGATTTGGAACGTTATTCTCTTGAAGAAGACCCTTTCTTGACTGGTTTAGCAGATTTTACATAGCAGACCCATGTTTCGTTCTCTGGTGACGAAACATGGGTCTGCTATGTAAAATCAATGGAGTGACATTATGCTTATTTATCAAACTCAAAAAAATTCAAGACAAAAAGCCATAGTAACCATTTTCATGACTATCAGTTTCGGTGCATATTATGTAACACTGAAGAAGTTACGGTGAGCGTCATTCTCTTTCACGTCAATGCTAGTCATCATACGGCTCTGAAAACACAAGTTGTGCAACAATTCAAATGGGAAACTTTTAAGCATCTACCCTATAGTCCAGAGATAGCTTCTTCAAATTACCATCTGTTTACAAAACTCAAGACCTTGAGATGAAGAACTGAAAAAAGGTGTAATTACGTATCTCAATACACTATAACACTATATATATTATATTATATTGCGCATGTATGGGACATGTTAGGTAAAATAATTAAAAAGACAGATATAGAATAGGGTTGGTTACAAAGGCCTTTGGGTCAAAAGAATGCACTTAGGTAAATCTTTAAAGCGCATAGAATCAGGTAAAAGATTAAAAACAGCAGATTATTTTATGTGGAATTTGGCTTTAACGTCGGGACCCTGTACAAATACCAGATAACTTTTGTTACATATGCGGTTATATAATATCATCAGATGGGAGGCATTACAGACTATGTAAGACAACTTTAGCTTGCCTATTGGGAAATCTAGAACTCTTCATAAAGTTTGTGTGCAAAACATCAAAGTATACGCTCATATCAGTGAGTCTTTAAACTCAAAACTTCACTTCACTCTAAAGCCAAATATAATCCCTTTCAATGCGACCAATCTCAGCCCAACTCTCACATTAACCTTGATGATATGACTAAAGGCCTAAACTTTTTAAAAGAAGCTATTAATTTAGTTGGGATCTGATAAAAATAAATTTGTTAAGTAATTTCAGAAACTTTTAAAAACGTTTCCTAAGTTATTTTAGTAAACTTTTTTATTTATATATGAAATCAATTTTATAATAAAGCTGTACTGAAGAGATTAAAAGATCGAAGCACTTGACTGCAGATGGTAATAAAATTGAGTATTGATTTATTTAATTGCTTTTGCTAATTTATTTTTAATTACATCAACCTAAATTCATTTCTTGTTCCAAATTTACCATAATATAGCCACTCATAAACTATTTAACGTACATTCAATCATTTTAGTCCATTTTACAGAAAGAAATACGTTCAAACTAATGTTGCTTTGATAGCCTTGCTATTTTGTAACACTCAAATTACTTTTGTATCATTCAATGTCTGTCGAGGTATTAGCTAGAGAAGTAGTTGTTTCAAAAGTGATTTGTTCTTGTAGTCTTAATAAGACTCATTTGTTGTAGATTTTACGAAATATTTTCGTGTTTTTTTCTAATTATTAGTGAATTTTCTTAGGACTTACATATTTTTATTATAAATTATGCTCTAAAATGCTCTAGTTGTTTTGTTTCAATAACACTGGTTATTTCTTGTTGGATATATTTTTTTCAAATCAACAAACAATTTTTTTTTAACCACTATAATAGTAGTTAAAAACATAGTAAGTGTTTTGTTCAGTGTTCATTATGAATGACCACGTAGCAACGGTCGCAACTATCATTATGATTAAGTCAAGTTGCCATTATCAAAATTGAATCCTTAACTGCATGATTTTTTAAATTTTGATTCGATTTTTTTTTTTAGTTTTGAATTTACTTCTAAATCACGGGAAATATTTAAAAATATATTATATCTTTTCCTCTTTTTTTGGCCAATGATCTGTTTTGTCAAGTTTTACTTCCTTAGAAGGCATTGGGACACAACTCTTCTTTTTCGCTTTCTGCGAAATTATACATAGTAAGTGTTTACCTCCTAATAACTACTGCAACCATCATGATGATAAAAATAGGATTACCTTCAAAATGTTGCCAGTTAATTTCTCGGTAGATACCTGAATATATAAAATAAGTGTTATGCACATGCTAGACAAAATTTCAAACGGTGTTTAGCTTAAGAAGTGTCGAACTACATTGTCTTCACTTACATTTGAACGTTATCCCCGAAAGTTTACAATCAGTAAGCGAAAAACTTATGAAAGGTGAAAGACATCAAAGATATATAGCAAAAAACTAAGAAAGATACATAAATATAAATAAAGAACATATAAGATTGCGGACGAACTAGCGATAGCAAGAGTGCTGGTCAGCAATTGGATGGGTAACCGGTGCCATTCGCCCTTGAGATACACTTAATGGCTCTTTAAAGTGACGGTAAGGGGGCGGGGTGAAGATTTACAACACAAATATGTATACAAATAACAAGGCGAAAGTGCCACGTAGTAGGTAGCCAAATACTACTATTACTACTAGAAACTAATTTTATTCTGGTGTTATATTCAATTTAAAATGTGTTTTAAATGGTCAAGTGCATAATATTGTTTCTCTTAAACAACCAACCATTGTATGAATTATTATTACATTATTATTAACCGTCAACAAAAGCCACTGACCGGTTTCGATTAATTTTGGATCTCATCAACGTAGCGCAGTTGAAGACTGGAAAACAGAATTTTACATTGAAGTTTTGAACTCTCCAGGTATCTGCAAAGCAATATACTACCATTAAGGTATTTTCTTAACGTTGCTATTGCCAGTTCTCTATGATTGGCAGTGGTTATCTACTAAACTAGGGAATAGTTCAACGCACAGACAACAGATGACACCTTAATGGTATTTCTTGCTTTATTTAAGCTAGTTTAGCTTGATAAAGGCAAACATAAATAATGCGTCATAATAGTTTCACCTATAAAAATTAACAATTGTGCTCCTAATCATCTAAAACCGATTGTATTCAATACTTGCTGTGCTACTCTCTTGGTGGAATAAAATGTTTAAATTGGAAGAAGTATTACATAACAAGCATAAAAACCGATTTTAGATAAGAGAAATGGGTAGATGGGTGCTCCTCGTAAATGCAAAATTTTTTTAGGGAATTCCTGGACTGGATATTTCTTAAGTGATGGAAAAATTGATCTTATATTCAAAATAAATACAATAACAGCATAAACATGAATTATAGTACGAAAGCTCTGAACGTAGCGGTGCTTTGAAAGTAGAATAAAGGCAATTATGAGAGTTAAAAGTTGACTTGAAGATATGGCAATTGAGAAAGGAGTGAGGAAGGTTTGGCAGGTGGCAATAATAATAGCAGATCATATTGGACATGCAATACAGTATTAAATACAAGTAAAGGTTTGCTTTTAGTACGTCAACGTATCCCAACTTTGAAGATATTCCATAACTCTGTTTAGTCTTATAAGGCAAATTTTATTTATTGCTTCGTTTAAAATTTAAGGGGTATAGTTGGTTGATTTTAAGCTTGGGTTGCTCGAATATTTTATAAAATAGTTTAAACAATTACTTATAATTCACTTCTTAAAGTAAACGATGTTGTTCAAATACAAAACAAAAATCCGGATTGTTATGTTGAGTTAGATATATAAAAACAGACATCATTAGTATTCCAAAGTATGTAAAAAATATTTTATATATCTACAAAAGAAATGACGTATTTAATCTGTTTGCTTTAGAAAATGTAAAAGTGAAGCTTAAACAAGAAAAAAAAAATCTGATGTTTATGGAGAAGATGTATTAACAGAACCGGTTTGCAAAATTACCGGCAATTTCTATATTGAATATAACCATGTTCTGGAAGACTTATTGAAATTAATGAAGGCACAACAAACACATTAATATAAGGTGTAGTAAAAAGAAATGAATTATTTTTTTCTATAGATGGCTTTAGTTATCTGTATCAAGTGTTGTATAAGTCCGATAGGGTTCCACTAGATGGCAATCTATCTTTCTAAGGTAAGATTTCGTACTAAAAAAAATGTGACAGTTTTATGATTAGTTGACTCAGTTTTGTTAGAGCGCGCGTCAAAGAGAAAAAATGTTCTATTTTACAGTTTTTCTTCGATAAAAGCGAAAACACAAGCCAGGCGACTGAAAATGTGAATAGTTTTTTTATGGTCCTGATACTGTAACACCCATACACGCGAAATTTTCGTTTCATCGATTCCGTTTCGGTAATTTCGATTTAAAACATGCACCACGCATGTGGCCAATTGCCGAAAATATCGATAAAATCATGGACACTGTCGAGTACAACCGTTATATAAGCAGTGTTTCGAGAGTTAAAGATTGCACAAAACAACAGTTTTGAACCACTTGAATAAGGCTTGATACATTAAGAAGCTTTATGTATGGGTGCCAGGCGAGTTAACGCAAAAAAAACCTCATGAACAGAATTTCCATTTGCGAATCGCTGCTGAATCGCAACAAAATCGACCCATTTCTGAAGCAGTTGGTTGCTGGTGATGAAAAGAGGATCACTTAAACGGTGGCCAAGCCAAGATTGCTGTAAATTGGTTGCTTGAGTTACGTGAAGATCAATTAATTTGACAAATTAAGCACTAATAACCTTTCTTCACAATTTTATTTGAATAACCAAATGTACATTTCGGACACAAAGTGACCATTATCAATGGATTAGCACTGATTGCTGTGTTTTTGTTTTTGCTCCCCTAAGGCAACACTTTTAACTCGGAAGTGTACTGTCAACAATGAAGCAATCGCCCAGAAGCGGTCAGCTTTGGCCAATAGGAGAGGAATTGGGTTCTATCAGGACAATGCCAGGCCACAAACACCGATAGCGAGTCACCAGAAGCTCCACGAGCTTGGTTGGGAGGTTCTTATGCATTCACCGTGTAGTCCGGACCTGACACCAAGTTATTACCATTTATTCCTGTCCATGGCGAACAATTTTGTTGGTGAAAATTTCGCTTCAATAGAGGCTTGTGAAAATCGTCTCAATTTGTTGCCAATAGGGATGAGGGCTTCTATGAGAGGCATAATTACATTCAAAATGAAAACAAGTTATCGAACAAAATGGTAA
This sequence comes from Ontholestes murinus, assembly GCA_963969525.1. Classification (NCBI taxonomy): domain Eukaryota; kingdom Metazoa; phylum Arthropoda; class Insecta; order Coleoptera; family Staphylinidae; genus Ontholestes; species Ontholestes murinus. Next base: position 33,622,074 of record OZ018388.1, read on the forward strand.
TAAAAGCCTTTAATTCCATGCAAAAATAATGGATTTCTTTTTACTACACCTTATAGATGCAAACCAGCGAATAACAACTTATTAGATTACTGAGAGAAAAACTGAAATAATGATGAAGGTAATTGAGGAGGTTTTTGCATCGTAATACATTTTGATAATTCAACAACTAAGACAAATAACTTCAACCATTAACTGTTTGTTAATGATAAGCAAGTGCTCTTAATTTATTTTAATGATTCAATAAAGCTGTGGACTAATTCTAACTTGAATTATGTAAAAAAAAATCCTAAAAATATATTTTTCTCGCTGATGAAAATAATCCATCAAATATAAAAATTTGTTCTTGAGTTACATGAAGATGTAATTAATTTGGAATAAAACACAAAACCATTTTTCACAAATAATTTTTAATTGAGCTAGATGTACATTTCGAATACTATGTACATCTAGCTTAAATAAAAAAGTGAAGAAAGTAAACCTAAGTTGAAGTAATTTTTAGTTATAACTTTCAACGACGATCTAAATAATGTCTCATTCCATGCGAACAATTCCAGGTTTCTTTCGGTTCCCCCGATGATACAATAAGTTATTCACAAAGGTTCCCCCTCCACACTTAGCAATTAATAAATGATTTATTTCTAACCCAAATTGAATCCCGTGAATGCCTCCATCTTGCGAAAATGAATCTGAGCTTAAGACCTGGTAATCACCGCTTCGCGGATTTTCATTAACGCGTCAAATTCCGCCCCTCCATTGAAGTGTTGCGACGCGACGTGAACAATACGAACTTAATTATTTGAAATTGCCCCGCTTCAGAAAATCCGGGTATTTTTTTGTGTGTGCGAGCACACTTTCAGCCGGGCTGATTGATAATCGCTCAAAGGATGGCGGAACACAAAAAGCGACCTTTAAAGTTTCACTCTTGTCGGACGGCCATTAAAAGGGGCCTCGCGCATATGATTTCGGTTTATAATTAAAGCAATTTATAATCTACCCCAGTTACAACGGGGTGGGGTTAGAAGTGGGGCGAGGCGCCGCAATAAGAAGATATTCACCATAAAACGCTGGAGTGATAAAGTTGCTATCGGCGTTTCAAATATTCATACTGTATAATTTTAGCACTTTTGGATGATTTAGAATGTAAATTGCGTAATAAATGTTTTCTCTTTGGCTTTCTCCAAGAGGTGCGCATAAAATTTTCACATTTAAATTTTCGCAGTCTACTCACAAAGCCATAATTTTGTAATTCTAGGGAGATAAAGTTCAGCCTAATAAGAAAAAGTAAAATATATATTCAACTTATAATATATATCAAAGAACAAATGTTAACTATATAATAAAGTTTTATAGATACAGGCGCAATAGATTACAATTATTATATTGTAACAACTTTTGACGATTTGTGTCAGTCAACTTATTGCAGAGGTGGAATATGCATGGAACAGTTTATGGCGTGCATAGATAGTTGCATAACTAGCATACTTTAATAATCGATTCTTTTAAATTCCAATATTAATTTAGTTGCTAATATGATTTCCAAAATGGCCATTATACCGAAGGATATTTAATAGTGTAATAAGACTTGATTGGCTTGAGTATAATATTCAAATTTTCTTCAGGTTTGACATGAGTAAACAACTCATGAAACTATTGGCTACACTATCATATTTCATATCACAATAAACTCCATATTTACCTAACTTATATTTAACCTACATTGACAAACTTTGAATGATCTAAATTTATTCTCAACTTACAATAATAATTGATTATTACGGTCAGCATACTCCTGAATTACCATTATAATCTATATCGACCTATATTACTACGTATTAACTTTAGTATTACCCAATTGTATCCATTGGTTGTAATTGTATTCTTCTGACCTATTACAATAAAGTGGATTAATATAGCGTACTATCACATAAAATAAAACATATTGACATAGCGTACTTTCGACCCACCACAATCAACGGTGCATTTATGTAGTATACTCTCAAACTACCATAATCAAGTGTACATTGATAAATAAATTTACTACTAATAATGACTTTATTTATTTAAATTTACATAATCAACCACAGTAATCAATAATCTGCCGCTGGGTGAATTTACTAAGTGCAAAACAATTACAGCAGCATTTCCTACATAATTGCGGTCGAACGGAGTAGACGTTCATCCGTTAAATTGCATTTACAATTGGGTATAATATCAAAATTAATATTATAATAGTGATAATGTTACGAAATACAAGGAACACAAAAATTTGTCGATTTGGTGGGTCCCGAAGAAAAACAATTATCTGGAGTTTCTGTTGATTTTGAAGAAAAACTTATTGATAAAAGAATGTCAATTATCACTACTAACTGGACGGCAATGAAATCAGTGCTGGAAAATTATGAAAAACGGATTAATAAACTCGAGAAAGAATTTACTCAAATAGTTAAGAAGTTTACACCCTAATAGTCATGTGGGAATAACCTTCTGCTCAAAAGTATTTCAACACGGTTCGGGTTTCATGAAGGTCAGGAATGCATCCAAAATGTCTACTGAAGATGTGTGGTCCCTCATCAATGGAATCTTTTCAGTCTAATTCGACAGACCTTGATACTGATACGTTCTGTGTTACATCGGTGCGCATACCAAAAGGACGCGGACGAGGAAAGATAATGAAGAGTGCGCTATGCGTAAAGGAATGGTGACTATTGAAAATACATGCAATTTATGTTTACCTCGTGCGCTGGTGGTTGCAGTAACTCTTGTAGACAAAGACTCTGAGTATAAGAAAGCGTGCAGGGATATAAGAAAGTTAACTTTTTTCAATTTACTACAATTTTACCTAAAGAACACATTAGTTGTTTCCTATAATCCTACATCATTTTTTATTTATCATTGGTCATCAATTCTTGGAATGTTATCACGACAATCTCGATCTACTGCGCATGCTTCGTAGACTCTGTGTCTATGTTAGTGTCTTTACAAAATTATTCATTCAGTACCTATTTTTCATGGTGATAGGATGTCTCTATCATCATCAACCTTTGGTTTCTAGTTATTGCTGCAATACGAATCTTCACAAGGTACATTTTTTTAAGATTTATCTTGGCAACATTATTGTATTATATTTTAATAAGAAAGTTTGATCATCTGCAATACTTCTATCTCATCTATATCTCTTCTTGTATTAATTTAACAATTAACCGTTTAATTATTTTTCCGTATTATCTAATTGAAGGTTGCAATTGAATCCTTATCACCAAGAAGAGGAAGTACAAGGTGATAAATACATTTATTGCATTCAAACTAATTTAAAATGTACAAAACAAAAGTTTATGGGTACTTAATTGATTTTTTCATAAAGAAATTTACTTATCTCGAAACGCAAAATTTTATCATTAGGTAATTACATTAGTTTTTATTTCTAAACCAATTTAAAAGTGATCGCCTCCCAATTATATCATTAGCCAATTACATTAATTTTTATCTCTTGTCAAACGCCATTTTTAAATTATACCCGTCCCCTTCTTAATGCCTCTTATGGGAATTCCGGTCTATCGGATGTTACTGATAAGGAAACAAGGTCTGGTCGGCGTGATCTAGTCGACGTATGTGACCTTGATGACATCATGACGGTCATCTTGGGTCGGACAGTCTGAAGGCTATCTGGAAAAAGTGACCCCATGCCTACTACATACTACTTACATTAATTTTTATCTCTATTTTAAATTATACCCCTTCTTATCGACAACCAATCACATTAGTTCTTATTTTCTGTCAACTTTTAAGTTGGCAACACTGAAATTTGCATCCCACTATTTCATTCACTTTCTTATGGGATACAACCGGATGTTACTGATAAGGAAAAAAATTACTGACGATATAATTAAATAATTGTATAATAATAAAGTATCTGTTTTAATTTTACTGGACTATATTAAGGCTTTCAACAATGCCAATTATGAATTACTTGAGACTATTCTTAAGGATTCTTAAAGATTTTGTACATCGGTCCGTAAACTTCTAAAATCTTGGCACTTACTAAACAATGAATTAAATTCTCACCACGGATTAAGGGAAAATTTAATTCATCGTGTAGTAAGTGCCAGTATAACAGATCTCATAATAATGTACAAAAGAAATCTATTTATTTATTTATTTATTTATTTACTTACGACTTCTCATTGATTACAAGCTTCGTTTTAGAGAACATGAGCAAATAACAACTCGACGCGCAGTGGTTTAGAAAGCGAAAAACGCGATCGAAAATCATATTTTCAACTTTTTCGTACAAAGTTAAAATTACACTAATTTAATCTTAAATAGTTGCTCTATTTGATGATGTTAATAATATGCATCTTATTTACATAAGTTTTTCTATATTTGCTTTCAAAGTTCAGTAAAATTGAGACGTTGCTGCGTATAGAAATTAGGGTGTAATTAAAAAGACTGTACCACAAGCAAATGCGGTTATTTATTGATGTCATTATAATATTGTTATACATTGCTAAGTATATTATTAAGTAGCATTACTTATTATTGGATAATGTTTATTTGGTTCAAGAAAGTTAGTTGCTTGTAACAGGTAATCAGATTATAAAAATTTGCCTTAAGTGGAGGATTACGTTTAGTTCTTCACAACCATACACGGCAATTACTTCATTTATGCTTAAAGTAACTATTTGGCTTTGTAAATTTAAAAAAATAGCTGCCAATATTTGCCTATTCAGAACATTTAAAAGAAAATCCCGTTTGGTACCCGATCACTTGAAACGCAGCTTTGAGTCGAACCCGTATGTAGATAATTCTGGGCGCATTTTCGAAATTTGTGACGTTATAAAAGATTGTGTTTTTGTTACAGTAGTTTTTTGAAAATTTGTAACATAATGGCCGCGAAGAAAATAAGTATATTGGCATTACACGAAGTCTCTATGATGAATGATGATCAATCGACTGAAAGTAAGAAACGAGTAATATATCGGTTTATACTTGACACATATGGGCTTACTGAAGAAGATAAATCAAGTAAAAATATTTTGTATTGGCTTGAACACATGTTTTTTCCAAGATAGTTGTTATATTGGAAATCGTTGATAAAATATCAAGTGTTTTTATGAAAACGCATGATATTTGGCTAGAAGAAGAAATTATTTATTTACTGCGATCGATCATCAACTTCGGATATTCGAGGTCGTTCTTAAAATAGTTTTGCTCAAAGTTCTGCTGTTATAAAAAGGCGTAAAATCCAAGAGCTCAGAAAAAGTACTTCCGTGGAAGAACGTGTGCTTGCTACTGCAATCAAAGTACGAGAATGTGGAGATATGAGTACTGCTGATTCGATAATTGAAAGTACTTCAACTACACCAAGTAGAGGCTGACAAGAACAAAAGGCCATGACATCTGAAGAGGCTTTGTCATTTATTATCTCGGGTGGTTTTATGAAGCAGCAATATATGCTTATTAGAGCAACAGCTTTAAATCATGGTTGCAAATTATACCCAAGTTACCATACTATTCTACAAGCAAAAAGACATAATTTTGTATTTTAGACAAAAATTTCTACAATATAATTTGAGGATGTTTTGAAGGTTGTTCTTCTTTATTAACCCAGTACATACTACTAAACATGTCAAAGTCAATGCATTAAGGGGTGCTTTTGACAAACAAATACTTCGAATTTGCAAACTAAACTGTATAATTTGTATAAAAAATATTTTTCGTACTTGTATTAAGTGATATCAGTTTTTCGCATTTAAGGGTTATATTTTTTGGGTAGGTTTGGTAAATACGGGTTTTTAATGCATAATTTTAGATTCAGCATATCCAAACAAATAAACTTACTCAACTTTTAATGTAAAATCTGTTAAAACTAAAGAGTAAACAATTTCGATCGCGTTTTACACTTTTTGAACCACTGTGCGACGTGCCTTTATTGCTCTAAAATGCATTTTTATGAACAAGGATATCTTAAGTACAGAATGGAAAACTATTCTTTGTGAAGCTTTGGCATTGTCTAATTTTAACTTCTGCGACTCGGTGTACGACAGCTGCATTGATAAGATTTGTCAATCCCGTAAACAAAGAATTCAAAACTCGTGTGTATGATTCATATTTGATTTACGTGGAAGGATAACTATTCGTCCATATATTAATAAACTTATTGGATAGATAAGGAGAAGATTTTGTAATTATAATTTTCTAAAATTGATATACAGTGTTTAAAATTCTACATTTTTTCATAATAAGCCAATTAAGTTTATTAATTTATAATGAAAAACACGATTATTTTGAGTTTAGCTTTTATTTTGTAGATACTGCTACAATTGCTTCACCACACAGTGGCTTCATCAGACAGATGAATAATTATTATTCATAATTTGATGAATAATTATTATTCATCTGCCTGATGAAGCCACTGTGTGGTGAAACAATTGTAGTAGTATCTACAAAATAAAATCTAAACTCAAAATAATCGTGTTTTTCATTATAAATTAATAAACTTAATTGGCTTATTATGAAAAAATGTAGAATTTTAAACACTGCATACCAATTTTACAAAATTATAATTACAAAATCTCCTCCTTATATATTTAATAAACTTAGCTTCAGTACTGACATTCACAATATAAATATTCGGAGAAAGAATGCCTTAACTTCCTTCACATCGTTTAGAAATGTATAAGAGAAGTTATAGCTAAAATGTATCTTACTATTATAATAAATTTAATTTTGGATATTCATTCATACATTATCTAAAAAATAAGTTGTTGATGGAACAAAAGAATTTCAATTAATTTGTTTTCTTTTTTGAGCATGTTAACTATTATTACTAGCAAATAAATTCTAATTTAATTATTATCTTTATATATATTCTTTAATTTGTTTTTGTTATTTCGTTTGTCTTATACTGTACTAGAAGATTGTAATTGTTCTTTTGTATTATACTTTATAAGAGAATTTAAATTTACTTGAGGGCTAGAGGAAGTATCAGCAGCATGGGATGCTATGTACTGTGTATGTATGCATCTGATACACAAGCTGATCTAGATCGTCTTTGTTACTTACTTGGTATTACATTAGCATTTTCCCTATATTTTTATGTATTACATAGCTATTTCTGATGTTTCTTTTGTATTTATATTATTTTTAGTTAATAAATACATTATTATTATTATAATAAGTACTGTATTTGTATCTATAATAAATGAAATTCACTAAATAGCATTCTTATATATAATCACAGATCATGGTGAAAATGCCTCCATCGACATTTTTTTCGTGCATATTTTTACAAACTTATATTAGTCTAAGTTCGTTTAAAACGGTCTCTGCGTATTTAAAATCAATTCCTAATATTATCTACATAAAAGCTAAGTAATATGGATGGAAACTGCCTGTGGCGCAATTTTGTTGGGGATTTTACGGTTACTGATAGCTTGGGTAATTTTCTAGCGTCAAAACTCCAAATTGATTTCTTTATATTATATCACTTATAAATGGCAATGATATTTGCTGTATATGACCAATTAATGTTGCAGAATCTGATAAAAAATATTAATTGGCGATAAAATAGTTCACGTGTTAAGTTATTATTATTATTGTAAAACCATTTAAATCAATTTAAATTGCGGTGGTAAAAAAAACAGAAATAGTTTCTAAACCTGCTATAAGAATTTACTGCAAGAAATCAAATTTCTGCATGAGTTATTTTTTTCAAAAATGTTTTGAACCTATACTACTGATGGAGATATTGCTCTAGTAAATATTTCTACAAATATTTCCAGAGCATGCGGTCGGCCATATATTTACAAAACAGAAGGCAATCGTTGAAATAATCTATCAAATTGTTCAGAAAATAATTTTGCTTTTCCTTAATAGAGGGAGGACTTAACTTTATTTTTTTTAACCAACTTTACCACATTAGTAGGCTCGCTTATGAAAAAAAGGTTGATAAATATGGAAAGTAAAAAGCAGCTAACTAAACACTTGGTTTGTTTCTCTGATTTTTTTATATTTACTTAACTAGTTTCGTTTTGTTACAGTATTATCAATGTTTAACCAAAAAAAAAAGTGAAAAAATTATTCAAGAAAAATAAATGTGAAAAGCAGTATTTTAGATATATTTTACTTTTTTACTATCGAAAATCTAAAAATGCTATTCAAGTAAGAAATCAAAAATTATCCGATGCGTATTGAGGGAATGTCGGTGCCAAAACTGGTTTGCAAAATTTTGATGTTGAAAATCACATTTCGGAAGGCCAGTTGAATACTGGCAAGAACATTAATAGAAAACATGTAGTTTGCTAGAAAGATTAAATGCCTAATTTGTTTACTAGTCAAAAACTATTCGAGATTGGATGTAATATATTGCCACACCCACTATATTCTCTAAAGTGTAGTTTGCCTCAAAGATTAAATGTACCTAATTTATTTACTCGTCAAAAACTATTACAGCTTGAGTGAATATTCAATGAAAATCTGGCACCTTCTGATTATTACCTATTCCGATCTCTACAAAAAAACACCTAGATCAGTTTTTCGTTAGCAAAAAACATTTCACAAGATACTGTCAGATAAATGGCAAAAGATATTGCGTCTAAAAGTAAAATATACAATTCATCCAAATATTCATTTTCATTATTTTCCATTTAAAAAAATCAATAGTATTTCTGTGTTCAAATACGTGAAGAGAACAATTCATATTTTATTGATTGAAAATTTTCAGTCCTTATGTCAGATTGTTTTCTTGTCTTATATATTTCTTTATTTCTAGTTAGTGCGATATTTGTCTTTATGAGATTATTTTTTTATTCTATATATGATGAGTACATTGTTTAATATTAAAAGGTGTTTTATGTTTAATTGTTGTGTCTTTTTATATAGCTCTATGGTACTAGTTCTTTTATCTAATTTGTAGAGTTTTTTAGCATTATATTTTGTTGTATCTGTATTTTTGTTTTTGTTTTGGTGTGTTTCCGCAGATGTTACATAAGTAGTTATTTTTTGAAGTCCCATTTCAAAAATTTATTAACCATTTTATTTTTCCTTTGCAATTAACCCTTTTTACGCCATCAGTTTAACAAACTGTAAACATTTCTTTATAAACAAATTACTTTTTTATAAGCGATTCAACCTTAATAAATGTTTTTAAAAATGCACCAACAATGTAGTACTGAAAATAAAGGCACTTCCCTAAATAACCAGTATGTTATTAGAGCAAATGAAGGTATACATGTATCTTGACTTAAGAAACCAATTGTTACGTCACACAGTGATTCAGAACGCAAAAAACGCGATCGAAAATCAAATTTTCAACTTCTTCGTACAAAGTTAAAATTGCAGTACTTTAATCTTGAATAGTTGGTCTATTTGATGATGTTAATAATATGCATCTTATTAGCATAAGTTTTTCTACATTTTCTTTCAAAGTTCAGTAAAATTGAGACTTTGCTGCGTATAGAAATTAGGGTGTAATTAAAAAGGCTGTACCCCAATTAAATGCGCATATTTATTGATGCCATTATAATATTGTTATACATTGCTAAGTGTATTATTAAGTGGCATTACTTATTATTGGATAATGTTTACCTGGTACAAGAAAATTAATTGCTTGTAACATGTAATCGGATTATAAAAATTTGCTTTAAGTAGAGGATTACGTTTTGTTCTACACAACCCTACACGGAAATTTTCTCATTTATACTTAAACTGACTATTTGGCTTTGTAAATTCAAGAAAATTGGCTGCCAATACTTGCCTATTCAGAAAATATAAAAGAAAATCCCGCTTGGTACCCGATCAGTTGAAACTCAACTTTGAGTAGAACCTGTATGCAGAGTATTCTGTGCGCTATTTTCGAAATTTGTGACGTTGTAAAAGATTGTGTTTTTGTTGCAATAGTTATTTTGAAAATGGGTGTATATAGAAAATGTGCTTCCTTAATATATTTTTTATTTTCTATGTTGATACCGGTTTCGGTCCTAGGCCTTCCTGAGGGAAAATTATAAATAATTAACATAAAATTCTTACTAGACTAGTTATATTAAGGACTGATATCATGTCCTGTTGTGTATTAAATTTAATTTAACAATTTTTATATATAAATGAGATAAATAAACACAAAAGGAACTATACAACATCCAACTTTGGATGACCCCTGAAATTCAACAATCACACATGCAATAACCCGGATAACATTACACTAATACATCAGGAGCGGAAATCATATAAACTTACACTTCTTGAAAATTATAAAATTGAAAAAGCAAAACACGACCAGAACATAATATCCCTTATATATTTGGAAACAGATCCGATTTTCAAAAAATTACAGCCATTCAGCTAATATGCAACCATACATGCACGGCAATGAAATTTAATAATATAGTGATCAGAACACAGCACATGTATATTCAAGCTTTAGTTCTTTTGAATACAGTTTTATCCTACAGCATCAACAATTACACAGCAGGAAAATAATACAGCACAAACAGAACATTCAATATTTTACACAACCAGCACCCCTGACAAGTAAGTTAAGATAAAGAATAACATAAAATAACAGAGACATAACATAACCTAAATCCACGTGGCAATGGCCAAACCCAACTTCTAAAAAAATAACAGAATATCATCAATATTTTTTATTTTAGTTATAAAATTTATTATTACACATTCTATAAATAACTTCTTTAGTGCCATTAAGGCTAATTGACAATGAAAATCGTGTATTCTGGCAAAATCCTCGGCCATCTTCTGTCAAATTTTGCAGACCTTTAAGAATGCAATTGATACGTGAAACTGAAGACATCGCTAAAAATGAAAAATTATATATATCTAACCAAATCGATTTATTGGAACCTTTTGTGTGTGATAAATGCACAATCAAATTTGTGCTGGAATTAACTATGGTTGATGGTAAAATATGTAATGCTCTTGCTGATTCCTCTGGGATGAGATGTTATATATGCGATGCAACAATATCAAAAATGAATAATTTGGAATACATACAAAATATTCCTGAAAAACCAGAAACATTTCAGTTTGGCTTATCTGTCTTACATGCGTACATAAGATTTTTCGAGTGCTTGTTACACATAGCATATAGATTACATATAAAAACGTGGAAAGTTACACAAGCAGACAAACCTAAACTAGAAACTAGGAAACGAACTATTCAAAACTCTTTTCGCGAAAAAATGGGACTTATTGTTGATATTCCTAAACCAGGATTTGGTACAACAAATGATGGCAATACAGCTAGACGATTTTTTGCAAATCCTAAATTGTCATCTGAAATAACTGGAATCAATGAAGATTTAATTCATAAATTTGGAGAAATTTTAAAAACAATAAATAGTGGTCTTGACATTAATGTAAATAATTTTCGAAAATATTGTTTAGATACCGCACAAAAATATGTTGAATTATATAATTGGTATTATATGCCTACTTCAGTCCATAAAATTTTGTTTCATGGGGCTTCGGTCATTAATAACGCAATTTTACCCATTAGTGAATTGTCAGAAGAAGCCCAGGAAGCAAAAAACAAAGATGTGAAAAAGTTTCGTACACATTTTACGAGAAAATCATCAAGGGAGCATACAAATGAGGACTTGTTTTGTCGATTAATATTAAGTTCTGATCCATATTTAAGCTTACAACATTTGACTGATTCTAGAAAACGGCAATTTGATTCGGATATTTTAGAGTTAGTAAATGCACTAGATATATCATCTGACTATTTTTCCGATTCTGATTAATTAATCATAAAATATAAAATGTAATTGTTTCTTTTAAATTTTTGTTTTGACTAAAGAGTTTGATATTCATGTGTAAAATCATTAAAAACATTTTACTGGCGCAGAAAGGTTTAATTTTGTATTTTGGACAAAAATTCTATAATATAATTTGAGGATGTTTTGAAAATTGTTTTTTTATTAACCCAGTACATATTACTAAACATGTTAAAGTCAATGCATTAAGGGGTGCTTTTCTGAACAAATACTTCGAATTTGCAAACTAAACTGTCTAATTTGTATAAAAAATATTGTTCGAACTTCTATTAAGTTATATCAATTTTTCCCATTTAAGGGTTGTATTTCTGGGTTAGGGTTGATAAATACGGGTTTCTGATGCATATTTTCAGATTCGGCATACCTGAAAGCATAAACTTACTCAACTTTTAATATAAAATTTGTTAAAACTAAAGAGTAAACAATTTCGATCGCGTTTTTCGCGTTCTGGACCACTGTGCGTCAGTCCATAAAGGGAGGTGTTGCAAATAAATTTTAGAACATTTATATTACCTGATATTTCTAAAATATTTAAAGATTAGTTAAATAAATACTTGGGAGATTATATCCAAAATAATAAAATATTATCCCATAGTTTTTAGATAATTTAATGAAAATAACGGCATGAGACATGAGATTCTGCTTCAAAAACTATATTTCTATAATTTTCATTACATAAGTTGTTATAAAACATATCTAAAATAATTAAATTAATGAAAAAACTTTCAAATGAGTACATTCTTGACAGAGTTGTGCCGAAAGGATTCAAATTAGGACCGACACTATTTTTGCTTTACACTAACGACTTCAGCAACTGAAGAAGAAGATAACATATTACTATTGATAGTTTGAGTTTACAAGTGAAGTAAGGAATAAACTAAGTGTTATTTTCATTACAGATTACTGTTCAGAGATGATAGCACTTTGATACATCGAGGATAGTTACTTCAAGATATTAATAAGTTGAATATTAATATACAGACAAAATATCGCCACAAATTTCTCACTTAACCCATGGTAAAACATTTTTGAATTAATTCGACACTTGGTCGAAACTAGTCCGAGTAAAATAATAAACAAGTGAAATAATACCAAGTGTTTTAATTAAGATAATATGTTACTTACTTTACACAAAAAAATAAAATTCTGGTTTTTCTTGTGTATAAAAGAAACATAAAACATAAAAAGAAACATAATCATAAACTGAAAATTAATAAGTATACTTCAAAATATTTAAAAAATGTCGTAGTTGGTATTCTGAACCATTATTCTGGAGCAGTTTGAACTATATTGAGAATTGTAGAACATATCTGATCAAAATAAATGTCCTACTATTACTACTACCATGAATATTGAAAAAAATAAAATGAAAGATCGAGATTCGTACGAAACAAATTTCGATGTAATTTAAAAGTAATAATCATTACTACTATTTTTATTTGTGGCCAAATAAAATATGCAGTAATAGCCCAAGTAGATATGTATGTAAATACGCTCATATCAAAGATGAAGATGATGAAAATTGTAAAAGGACGTTCATATATTATAATCCTGGCAGAAGTCTATATTTTCTTAGATTTTGCCCATTACCTGTTTGAGAGGTAAAGTGAAAAATAGGGTATCGCCGATTTTAAATACGATACTAGATGTTAGTGGTAAATCAACACATTATACCATCACTATCCACATGTCCTAGACTTCTGAAAGATATAAGCAAATTTCTCTTCCATGGATCAAATTTCAAAGCTCTATACTCTGCATCTTAAAATCCTATTACTGAATTGGTTAGTTGGCTGATATAAAACATACATGGGTATCTTCTTCTCAAGTATATATTAATCAGCTTGAAAGTATTCAGAAAAAAATCCTAAAACGTCTGTTCTTCATCATGTTAGGTAGATGTCAACATAAAATTTTAATGTAATCTTAGTGTATAAGCTGATAAAATTTAAATGTATTACTATTGTTTTTTGTGTATAACTTTTCTTTTTATTTAGATATTTCCTGTATTTTCTGTTGGAAATAAATTATTATTGTTATTATACCTGATTTCGATATTTTGTATCATAACTCCAAAAGTTTACCAGATCTGCGGCAATAGATATTACATTGGTATCTTGTAAAATAATTTTAATTCAATAAAAAAATATATACACAAATAAAACTATCAATAGTTTTATTACTTAAAAATAAATGTCTGAATTATATTATTCGCTCGTAAAACAAGTAAACACCTTCCAATCACCCACTAATTTCGTAACAAGACACAATTGGAATTTGTATTCGGGTCGCTTCCGCGTAGTTTCGGTTACTGATTGTTGAGTCGAATATCTCCGCCGCTCAGATTAAAACGTCCCCAAAGCAAACAATCTATTCGACGTAATTGAAGTTCCGCCGTAAAGGAATCCGCCGGCGCTCCGCTGCTTACATAAAAGGGGCCCTCGGCTCGTTTTATTGCCCTCGGAAGAAGTAGGAGGATGGACATTTTGGGCCGAAACTTTTCTGTATCGGACACTACGTGCAGTGAATTTTTTTTATCAGATCTGGCCGCCGGATCACGATTATCTACAAACCGGAAATCGTCGAAAGGAAAGTTGGGAGCCAACAAAAGAACGTTGTTTTATTGGCGCACGTAACTTTTCCTTTATTAAGGAATGGTAATTAGGCAAGGGTAACGCCAGCAAAATGTTGGCTTAGTTTTAAGTTGGTAATCCTAACGCTAAATATCTTAAAATTAGGGTAACGAGGTAGTTATTTTTTTATTTATGCTATATAATGGTAGTAGATTTTGTAATAAATATTAAAAATTATGTATTAATTTAAAAAAATATTAATGTACCACAAAGTAATGGCCTCAAACACCATTACTTTTGTTTAATCAGAAGATTAATAAAATACACTTTTTGTTATTACGCACAATAAAAAGAAAAGTTCATAAAAATATAATTACTTCTTTTAAATAATAAAACGCGTTGGACTAAGTTATGTGTTGATTTGGTGTATAATTATTGCAGCATTTTTCTACAAATTTTATTGAACAAACATGGTAAAATAAAACGCCATTTTTTAACAAAAAACTGCCTTAATAGTTATAAATCAACTTAATATTTAATGAAACAATAATAAAATAATCATGCCCATCACATCAATCAAGTTTCTTCTGTATTTCAAAATGAGAACTGAGGGACTTAATATATCTTAAATTAAGTTCTTATGTAACCCGTTGCTAATATATAGACAGTTTTAGATAAAGGAAACTCATTAAATTTCGTTATAGTGTCTTTTATTCACATACCGACGGTTTTAAACGTATATTTACTTTAAATTTGAAACGAAATTGGACCAGACATGCAACAGTTGACAAAGACATGCTGCTTTATTAGAAACACCGTCTGCAAGAAAAATGATGGATCGTTTATGTTTTTACAAAGACACAGTTTTAGTGAAATAATTAAATCTAGCATATGGATGATGAACGGGTGTAATAATAGCAATCACTTTTTAAAATAAAAAATAAAAAAAGACATATCTACATTTGAATTATTATTATCTAAGTTTGTAAAAATATATTTATAATATTATATAAGAACATATCGGATTGATGAGGCTGATCCTTGGCGCAACACCATTATACAATTATTAAACAAAAACAGGACTGTTAGAGTTTTGCTTTATTTTGTAGATACACTGCTACAATTTTCACAATACTGTGCCTTCACCAAGCAGATGAATATGACAAAATAAAGCAAATCTCTAAACAGTCATGTTTCTCTTTGATAATTATATAAGCAATATTAATTTAATCTTATTAGTTTCATTACAATATAATCAAGTTAAAAGTTGAATTAAAAAATTCTGAATTAGATTAAAAACAATAAAATTCTAAACAAGAAGAGTTAGATGAAAGTTTGAACAAACGTTGCTTCTGCGAACATCAATAATAAGATGCACCTAGTTATGTCATATAGGATAGTATTGGAGGGGTTATATGTTAGGTTAGAAGTTACGATTTTTTTTTTGTCTCTTCCTCCAGAAAATTATTTTATTTTGGCGAGTTTTTAAAATGAACGAGCCATCCTTAGTTAACCCTTAGCTGCACCACTTCAATTTTGTAACATAACCGCACTTGGGTTCTTCGCATATTAGTCACTTGCCTAAGCAACATCCATATTTTGTTTTTTATCAATCTTTCTGGTTCATCGTTGCTTAGAAATTGTATCTCTTTGTTCCAGTAATAAGTTAATGTTTATCTTCAACTCTTTATGAAGCAGTTCATTTTGTAATCTTCTCTTCAACATTAGAGTGATTAGATGAAGAATAACTTTCTTCATAGCAATAATGGCAGTGGTACTTTTTCTGTCGCAATCTTCACCTAACTTCAATTTCCATCATATTCTTGTATTTGCCGTAGCTTGATCTAAAATTCCGTAGAACAAAAACGAACAAATTAACGTCGCACTCAATTGAACGTATATGCACTACTGGGGTCTTTGAAGATCCCACACGTTTATAAACTGCTTACATTTAGCGCTCTACTTCTAAATCAGGGCATTGGTTTTATGATATTTCGAAATTTTAAATAATTAAAAAGTATTTTAAGAAAGGATGGGGTTCCTCAGAACCCCCAGGTGCAGCTAAGGGTTAATGAAGGGTCGTCAAATTTTGGTTGTTGTGTCAACTGAGACAATTTAATTCCGGTAAGTTTGACTTCTAAAATGTCGAGAAGTTGCAAGGACTTTGGACTTGACCGATTGGGTATTAGGATTTAAAGGGTACTTTATTACCAAATATGATTTTCAGGTACAGATTAAGTACAGGGGACTATGAATACTTAAATTTATGAGAATTTTCCACCTTTGGATGCTATAAGTGCCTAGAGCATAAAGCGAAGGTTTAAAATAGTTGATGTTCCAATTACACATATCATAACAAAATAATAAAGATGATTGAGGAGATCCTTGGGGAACATTTTATTTCACTGGGAATTATTATTATTAACATGATGCATTCCATTAAAAATAAATTGTTTTATTAAATCAATTATTTGTACCAACTTTGGAACATTAAAAGCTTGCTTAATTCTACAAATAGAATGGCTGGATGACAATTTTATAGGTGTGTTGACTGGCAATCAAGGATGTAAAAGCTAAATTGATAGAGATATGGACGTTTATAAGACTTGAGATTATATCTAAATAAGGGTAGAATGATAAATGGTCAAAAACTATGAGCCTGATGGTTTGTGTTGAGCACACAAATTCTTAGATATACTCGTATGCTAAATGTTCTAAAGCTTTAATATAAAACCTAAAATAGTTTTTCTCCATTTAGAATTAGGAATTTATCAATTGATAAATAATTCTGTACTTTGTTAATGTCACGCACGAGGTTTGTTCAGCTACTAGATTTTGGACCTTGACAAAAATAAGTTAGGTTAGGTGATACCAAAAGCAAAACAACTACTAGTGCAAAATATTTTAGATGGCTTACTTATAAAAAATAATGGTATTACTTTCAAAACCGCAGTAAAAATGTATACAATTATTTGTCGCCCATTACTGGACTATTGATAGATAGAGGGCACTAGCCCAATCCTAGCCATCAAACCTCCCACAATATTGGTTAGCGAGCGAGCATCCATTCGTACCCCAAAAAACTCCTTCATTCTTTAAACAATTCTTCCAACCAGCTTCTCTATGATATCACCTTACTTCTCCCTATTCAAGATCGCCTTCGATACTTATCAGAAAAATTCTCCAAAAATCCTTTCTATCTATCCCTCTGTTGTCTTCCTAGAAATCCAAGTATAAACTTTAAATGTAAAAACCCACATTCTACCATATTTGATTTTATTTCAGCATACCATCCATCTTATCATTAACGACTGACACCATATGACTGGATACAAATAGATAGAATTAGTAGAATCAGTATTTATTATTAAAACATGTAAAATTAGATAAACTCAATAAAATTCTTTGATTCACTTAATAATAATAATAAACTTTATTATCTTTAAAGAAAGCAATTTCTTATATATAATAAATACGAGAACAAGGAAAATAATAAAATAAAGAGAACCATAAAGCAGGATTCAATATAGTCAGACTCCTACTGGTTTACCATCCAAACTCAACTAACCTACTTACGCTATCAATACAAATAAGTACTATTTCTATCTAAATACAACTAAGAGAAAATTGAATATGTGTAAGATACTCTATAAATATACATGAGAACTATTAATTAAAATTAAACAGATAAATAAGGAACAGTATATCCTGTGGAATGGATATATGGAATATAAGTTATGTTTCATCACAGGTCGCTATGTAGACATCCATTCATATCATCATTATTACATAAATACATCTAAGTGTAGATTTTAATATAACAAGCAAAACTACCTTGATATTAAGAAATTGGCCCACCAAAGCGCCGGTGAAAATCACTTGGCCAAGTTTTTCGCTCATAAACCACAGGAGTTCTACACCAATGGAATTATGAAATTACCAGATAAATGGCAAAAGATCAAATATATTAATGGTCAATAAGTACTTGATTGAAATTGATTTTAAATTAAAAAATGTTTGTTCAAATATGTACGAAAAAACGCGGAGACTTTTTATACAAAAAATATTAAGACTGTAATTTAAATAAGTGAACTGAGTTATATACACTGTATGTCTGAAAAGAGAACGATCGTTCAAAAGAGAAGTAGAGTGGTTTGGAGGAGAGATCCTGCCTTTGAATCTTGTATTAAGGTTATGAATACCATTTCTAAAAGTAATACTATTGTAGAGATAAGGCGGTGTTTTAAAATTTATTACTTTGTAATATAGACACTTAGACTGAATCTTCCCTCTGACCTCCATACTAAACCAACCAATATCAGATAACTTATATCCCATTCATATTTACGAATGCCATAGATGAATCTCAAACGCGCATTTTAAACCTTCTATATGCGTACACAAGTATCAATTGATGAATGGTATGCAATGAAACAAAAATTAAAGTGTGATAAGACTAGATCGCATAAACAAATCTTCGTTTTAGTAGTTAGATACGATTAAGCAGTAGAGACCTAACGGGTGTCCAACAATTATTGTAGTCCCGAGTGGCATTGGAATCAAATACGTAGGTCGATTCTTACATGTGCCAAGTAAATTGAACTGACATTTTAATTGTCAAACATCATATAAATGTAAATGATGTAACATTCTAATTACTTATTAAAGTTAACAACACTTTAAATTCACATTTAAATTATGTTTGACAATTAAAATGTCAGTTCAATTAATTTGGCATATGTAAGAATCGACCTACGTATTTGATTCCAATGCCACCCGGGACTGCAATAATTGTTGGACACTCGTTATTTAATAACTTGTTTTCTATAGCGGAATGAGTTGGCAATCATAACATCTAGGTTATTTTCTTGATTGACATAAGGAATATGTATGTCAATCATATGTATATTCAGTTAATTTCCAATATTTTCGCAGAATTTAGTTTTACTGAATACTAAAAATAATGATTTTAATGGGTTCAAACTTAGATCTAACAGTTTCGAAGTGTTGGCAATCAATATTCTGCAGGTCATTATTTATATGTTCTTCACTGGCTGGCACTGCTTCTGGAAAGAATGAGTAGTACAACTGGCTATCGTCCGCATACATATGTCCACTGCAATGCTTTAGTTGATCAAGTTTGCATGACTTGTATATAGGGAAAATGATAAGGCCCAGAATAGAGCCCTGTGGCAATGATCCTGGGGTTAGATGTTTCATCATCAAGATTAACCACCTGTTTCCGGTTACTTAAATATTTGCTTATAAAATTAATTTCTGTTTCGTGCAGCCCAATATTTGTGAGAATTAATTTCAGCCTACTGTAAATTACTGTATCAAACGCCTTGGTATAGTCTAGAAGAATTAACACTATCAGTTTCCCACTATCAAAGGATGTAATAATATCATCAGTTATTTTTAGTAGTGCAGTTTCACAACTATGGCCCCTTCTAAAACCTGACTGATGTCATTTTATTTGTATACAATATGATGAGGATTTTATTTGTATACAATAAAGGCATTCAGTTGGTCGGGTTTATATTTTTTTCTTGATCTTTGAGAGGGTTGGTAAAATACTAATAGGACGTAAGTCATTAAATTCAGGACCTGCTTTTTAGTTACAGTTTAGTAACAGCAAGTGAAGCAAGGAATTTTATTGAGTTCATCATTATAGAATATTTCACATTACTCAATCCAAAACTTAGTCATGTAAAGTTTGTCAATAAAAATGTATATTATTTTCTCAGAACGGATTTAAAGTGAGTGACAATAATGCAATTTACATAATAGCTTAAAAATGGATAAATATATTAAATCAGTCTGGTCGTTAACTAATGGGTTTTGACTTTATAAATTTCTGAGGATTCCAGTAGGTCAAGTTTCGGACCTTTTTCTGCAAAAGAATAATAATCCGCTAGAGATTCTGGGACGTAATTGTTTTGAATCAGGTGATTAGCAAATGAAGAATGTGCTTTACTGTTATAAAAGGAGCTCATATATTCTTTCAATCGAATGTCAAAATTTCTTCCAGACTAACCAATATAAATCTCCTTACACGATCCGCATTTAAGCAAATAAACACAATTTCTTCATTTTAGAAGGTTTCTGTTTCGCGTTAAATAGAATTTATTTTAGTCCTCTATGTGTTTTGAATACAATCTGAATAACATATTTTTCCAAACAATTTTTTAATTGTCTAGCTTGGGAAGGAAAAAGAAGGTTAATGTTATAATTTGTTTCTTATCTTTAGTAGATGTTCCACAGTACAGCAGAGATCTTAACCCTTAGCTGCACCACTTCAATTTTGTAACATAACTGCACATGGGGTCTTCCAGGACACCAAGTTAAAAAATTGCTTAAAACATTCTTCTATCCTCTATATGCACTACAGAACTGTACAAAAGTATTAATTGGTACATTATGGACTAGAAAAATCAGCCATACTAGAGAGTTAACACTTTTCCCTCGAGAATTGAGTAAAATAAGTAATAAGTAAAACTCTTATTTAGTTATATGAAGACGAAATTGTAGGCAATGGTGTATTTTATACTATATTAAAAAAAAAATAAATACAGTACTAGGGCTTCTTTCAAAAAATATTCTTGCAAAAAACTACAGTCAAATACATAAAAAGATTTTTCCATGTAAAAAATGCATATTTTTTAATAAAAGAATTAAATGCCACAGCAACGAAGACATAAATAATTAAAAAAGTACTTTTAAGAAAGGATAGGGTCCCTCAGGACCTTCAGGTGCAGCTAAGGGTTAATTTTGTATTTGTTTCTTTATTTATGATATTGTCTGCCATATTTTTAGAATTACCGTTAAGCATCCAAGGCATTATTTTGAATTGGGTTATTGAAGTTATTAAAAAAATAATTTGCATATTTATGTGGTTCCACAATAGGTAACATTATAATATTTTAAATGTCATTATTATAGTTTAAATGGGACTAGCATGTATGGTTTTCGGGAAACTGGTACATATCCTGAAAAAAATTACGATCACTATAAACTATAAATCTGAAGTATATAACATCTGAATGTTACATGTACAAATCTACGGACTGTGAAACAACTCAAACTTATTTTGTATATTGAAACATTTACAAACAAACACGATAAACTAGAACACAAAAAAATCAACAGGAAAACCAGAGTCGCTGATAATATTCAAAAAGTTGCTAAGATAAAATGCCAAAGGGTTGATTTTGTGGCCAGTTTGTAAAGATAGGTGGGCACATAAAGTGACAGTCTAAGACCCAGATAAACTAGGTGACGCGTAGGACGCCCACAAAAACGATAAGTGGGCTAGATTAAGGAAGTGACAGGTAAACGGTGGTTAAATACACCACAGAACAAGGAGATATCAAAAAGAGGGGAGATACCTATGTCCAGGAACAGCTTAGTGTAGATAAAGAAAGATAACCATATATAAAATTAAACCAAAAAATAATGGTGGTTGCTATAAACAAAAATGCACACTATTAGGCTTGATAAATTTAAAAAATGCATTAAAAACATACAAAAGCATAAAATAAATTTTAAAAAATATCCTTTTGCTTCTTAAAAATACTATCTTCCAACAGTTATACAGTCAAACAACTGTAATATCTTTTTCGACATACAAAAAGCATTCGATATAGAATCAATAGTAATATTCTTCCAAATCTGCAAGTAGAGTCCGTTGAACTACGTTCTTAAATCCTTAATTTAAAATTACTATGGGCCTAAAATGTCAGACATTTGACATAGGAATTAAAACAATACTTTCATAAATACAGCAGTAGAAGTACAGAATGTACAGAAGTACAGAATCTGCATCTGAAACCATTCCTCCGACTCTAAGAAATTTGCAACTAAGCAATCACTCGGCCCCAAATGACCAACACACCCTAAAATATTAATATTTATCTTGTAATCTTTACGCACTCTTAAAATAAAACATACTTCTTCAACAATCTTAGAATTCATAACATCTATTTATTAATCATCACTATTATCATCACCGAACTATCAAACATAAAAAAAAAAATAATAGTTATTTAAGGTACAAGTGTAAAAAGTGATGTGACTCCTGGCTTTAAAAAAACTCGCTCGTTCCTCGCTCGTGTTTTTAAACGCCAGTTCGTGCAATAAAGCATCACTTTTTACACTTGTACCTTAAATAACTATTATTTATAGTTTATTAGTTATTTGTATCAATTAATAAAAAAATAAGTTTTTCGTCGAAATATATTCATCTTTCAAATTTGACAATTCTGTGCAATAAAAACAGTTTGACATTACCGTGCAATAAAAACGTAAAAAAGCACTAGTGCTTTAAAAAGCCACTTTTACAATGAAAAATGATGCAAAAAGCGTCTACTTTCTGTACGATCGTAGATAAAATGTATTAAAGTCTTTGGGTCGTAGAAAATTAACTAATAATTTAAAAATACGAAAATATTCCAGAAATCTTCAAGAATAAGTCTTATTAAGAGTACAAAATAAATTACTTATTGAAACAACTATTTCTCTGGCTAATTAATAAGACCGGACAGAAAGACCGCAACAAAAAATACGTCTGTTGTAAATATATGTTATAAAATACATATAAAGTGGATTCTCTGTCGATAAAAATGTAAAATATATAAAACAATAACCAAAAACATATATTATTAATCTACTAATCTACATACTTCAATAAAATTAGATTAAATATTAAATTGACGAGGTGGTTACATAATGAAACTCCATAACACATTGAAATAAAACAACATTTTTGAGAGGGTTTCACATTTATTGTTGAAAACTGCAACATGTTTTACCACACAGTGACATTCATACATTCATACTGATGAAGCCACTGTGTGGTTAAACATGTTGCAGTGTTCAACAATAAATGTGAAACCCTTTCAAGTTGTCTTATTTTAAAATAAGATTAAGTAGATCATCAAAACAGTTAAAACACAAACTCTTCAATACTGTAAAATGCTTTAGAAAGTAAATATTATTTAATCATAGTCATGACAGGCGTTATTAAGTGAGAACTTTTCATGATATTCTTTTGCCCACAATAGACACTGCAAAGTATGTTGACATGGTAATGTTAATATTCTTAATTCAATAAATTTGTTTTTACGGTCTTCCCTATATCCAATGTCTGGTAATATTCTAACAGCTCTACGTTACAAGCTGAATATTCATTTTACCGCGCTCGAGTGTTCCCAAGCCAATAAGTAAGATAACAACGAATGACAAAGTGCAAAATAAGAAGTTTTTACAATATCTTGAGAAAGACATCTAGATAAATTTCTCAACAAATAGATATTTTTGGTAAATTTATTTGCCAAGTTAGCAACGTCCCATTTTAAATTATGGTCTATATGCAGCCTAAGAAATTTAGCTAGTAGCAAATTCTTCTTCGTGCTCTCTCAAAGTAAATAACATATTTATTGTTTTATTCTCATTCATACAAAAAATTATTTAACGCGAACCAGGTCTTACATTTTTTCCGAACGTCAATTTTACTGATAAGTATATATTCTTTATTACAACTTGATATGGAGAGTGTAGTATCCTCTACAAAATGGGTGACTTTAATTTCACTATTTAAAAATATTTGTAGAAAGTAATTGGCGTATATCAAGAACAATAGTGGCCCTAAGTGAGACCCTTGTGGAACACCCGCAGCGATAAGTACCTCCTTAGATGTAGTATGGTTGTATGATACTATTTGTCTTTTATTGCTTAGGTAAGACATAATCATCCTGCAACTAGATGGAAAGAAGTTGTAAATATATAACTTACTAAACAGTGTGTGATGTGAGACACAATCAAAATTACGTATGATTTTCTCTCCAAACCACTCAAAATGTTATCAATAAGTTCGACAATTGCATGAATTGTTGACTTTCTTGGTGTCAAGCCCCTCAAAATAGGTATTTGTTTCCAACTTGACCACCTCAGTTAACTAAAATCTTTTACTAGTAAAGAAAAAAATATATAGTGGCTAGAGGAGCAGGTTTGGAGAATATGGGGGATGCACAACTTCTTCAATTTGTATATCGTATGGTGAGCCGAGTGAGCTGAAGCAATGTCTTAGTGAACTTTTTCTTTGCAAAATCTGGCTGCATACACAGAGTCGTCCAATTGATCCAATAATGTACAGTAATATACTTTATTGATAGTTTTACCATTTTCAAGATAATTAAATAATATTGCCAGTTGATGTGTTTTCGGGCGCTTCGAACGGCTTTCACCAGGCAATAACTTCCTGACTCCCCCGACTACCAATTGGACTCAGGTGTGTAGTGATGGATTGTTAAAGAGAGTCAGGTTTTGCTTTAAAAGTCGAACCCGTTCCACTTTTTGGCCAAATGTCAAAAAACGTGGCACGTCAAAAAATGTAGCACCCAACGCGCACAAAGCACTTTCATCTGTAAATATGCGTAAATGATAAAACCAACATGTTTCTTTGAAATGCCTATGATGTCAGATAGCTCTCTCAATTTCATTTTGCAATAATTCAAAGAGATTTTACAAATTTTCTGAATGTTTTTTCAAGTAACTGCCTTCATTTGTTCTCGTACGGTTAAGACAAAACTCAGCAAACTAATATTTGATTATTGAATTCGGTGGAGAAGCTTCAACAGTGTTTTTATATAAGAAAGCAATAATTAATCAAAATACAAAATCTACTTTTTTCCATTTTTTTACACGAGTGAAAGAAATATCATCAAATTGTGTAATAGTTTGTAGCGCTATATATATATGTCAGGCCAAACACTTTTCAGGTCATGTAGTATATGCAGTCATTTATACTATAAGTATTTGGGGAATCATCTTCAAGTATTATTATAATAGGAGTGGAATATAACAAAGTTTTTATTACATTTTTTTACGAAAAAGAAATCGTTTTATTTATTGTTACTTATTACTCTTCACAATTTCAATTAACAGATTGTATGTTTCTTAAAATTAAATATTTGAAGATTGTATGCATGAAATGGACTCCGTTAATAAATAAATTAATAAATTATATCATTGTTATGAAAATATGCAATAAAAAAACATGTTTTCTCGATATAGAATGATGATTAGTTATTGAAAACATATTTTGTTTCTAAAATAAACAGTCACTCTTCTGTTAGGCCTCATTAGTGCGGTAATTAACAATATATGATTTTATATACTGAATTGATGAGGCTGTTACTTTTTGGAACTCCATATCACTATACTCAGTATATGGTTTCAAATATGTTTTTATTTCCAGGTAAATCTACCTGACGAAGCAACTGTCTGGTGAAACATTGTAGTAGTAATAAAAACATTTTTGAAACCATATACTGTGTCAGTATTTTATTAAAAGATATATGATTTTATCTGACCATCAACAATGTTTAAAGCCAAATAAACATTTGTGTCCAATATGTCTAGGTACATTGATTGATTGGCATAACACATAACTTAGGCAGTATTATAAAACTAATTACCAATGATAAATCCTTACGATTTTGCTATATGAGTTTCTAATAAAACATAAAAAAATAAGTTTTTTTATTTGTCAATATTAACTTGATAAGTATTTAACATTTTAGGTACACCTTATCTTATTTTTATACGTGGTTTTTGGAAGGTAATATGAAAAAACAGTTATTGCTTTATTTATAATGATTATAATACATCAGCAAATTAAACACAATGTTTAAGGAATAAATCTGTACCTAAAATGTTAACATAATTGAATTAACTTGACATCAGTCGTAAAAGACTAGATATTTTGGCAGAGAATATTAAGTAGTTAAAAAAAGTTTAGATTATTTTTATTATTATAAAAAAAACAATTTTATTAAAACATGTTTGTTCAGCTTTTAATATTTCTCTTTCAGAGTACGTCAGTTCCACGCCGATCCCCTCTGGTAAACCGAACACACACAAGTGCATTTTGGGCGATTTTGACTTTTAATTAGCCTTATTATTATTATAGCCTCTTTTTTAATTTTTCGATTTTCCGAATGCCCCTCCCTTTATTTTGAGATTACGCCTACAGGTCACTAGGTGGCGCTGCCTCGCATACCACGTAACATATTATTATTATTGTTATTATTAGCCAGGGCGCATGCGCATCATAGTTAGTGTTCTTTATTTTTCTGGCCACTGTAGTTTTAGAGGTTTGTATTATATACCATACCGACGTATGTGAGATAATTCAAAAATATTGAAATTGAAAATCTAATTGAAGAGACACTAAATACCCTGGCTGCCTGATTCACTAAAATCACTTACTTCTTACTATTATTACCACTACTGAATATTGGTAACAGCGCATGCGCGGTTTGTAGTATACATATATATAGGAATATGTGAAGGCACAGAGTGGAAAATATTTGCAACAAGAAAATGAAATGAAACCCCATTGGCACTTGTTTTACGAGACAAAGCAAAACTGCCTGCGATCTAAAATCTATGATTCGAATATTTACCTGTACATACTGTATTTAATATTATTATTAATTATTTCAGCATGCGTTCTAATTGCATTTCCTTTAAAGTAGCAGAGAATAATTTCATTTTAACACGTTGATTGCTGCGTTGACATAATACTGGAGTATTATACTTACTACCTGAAGTTAACACATATTATACACTTAAATAAAAAACAATGTGCGTTGTGATGATACAGCACAATGTATTTAATAAAAATAAATCATAAAAATATTTTTAAAAAAAGATAAGATCAGTACGTGATCTGAATTTAATTAATCTCCGTGTAAAATATTTATGACTAAAAAATAAAAAAAATAATGTAGCAATCAACGTATTAAATCGATATAAATAATTACCCTGCCCATAAATAACAACTCTAACTCTTAAACAACTTACTTAAAAACTATTTTTAAAGCAAACAGTCGCAGGTGTAAATATTTGTATTTTGGCATCAGTAATTCATTTTGCGGGCGAGTGTGGGATTTCAAATTTATTTTGAAATTTTCACACGTGTGTATTTTTCTCAACGGCAACTTGTAGTATGCTTCAGGCGAAAAATAACTAGTTTGAGCAAAATATACACGCTGTATTGTTATGATTGGTGGAAATGATAAAAATTTAAGATTAAAAAAATTTTCTCCTCCACTCATCACAATCAACAGAGCTACTTATATTATTTATAACAAAACGTCATAAATTGGATTCTTTAATTTTTTCAGGTAAATATTAATTTACACAGCATTCTTTTAACTACAATTGTTGTAGTAGTAATATCTTCAAGAAAATATTATTTACGTAATGACGTAAATACGATAAATGCTTCGATGGCCTGATAAGAAACTATGAATGTAAGGAACATAAACTTGCACCATTGGCATCGTAAAAGACGGATTATTAGACAGTTAGTTAAGAATGGGGCGTAAAAGGAATTATCGCAGTCACAGGAAAACCAGCGAAGCAGTGATAATTTATAGTCTAAAAAATATATTGGTATCCTACAGCCAAGCTCAACTATCTTACGTTAAAATAGAATGCAATATAGATGGCGATTTATAAATCTCGACACTTGAAAAGTGTATCTATTTGAATAACAACCATGAACAAATAGTCTTTAATCAACGCTGGATATAATTTGAAGATTAAATTACTTTCCGGAAATGCACTTTAATCGATTCTAATTGCAGTAAATCTGATTTCACTGCTAGCGACCGCATTTCAGCATGTGATTGCCATCTGAAATATTCATTATATTCATTTCCTATGTGGATTATCGCCGATGTCATTCTGGGCAATAATTCATTTCCATCAAGTATCTAAAGTATAAATACATTATCGAAAGGATGAAAGTTATTATTGCATCTATCTATAGAGAACTTGCAAAAACATTAGACGAAATCATTAATAGATTACTAATTAATCAATCTAAATGGAAAGCCTTCCTGTCATGGGAACGCCAATTCGAAGGCGTGAGAAGTGTACCGCATCGAAGCGGAAAATTGCATATTGCAGTAGAAGTTTTCTTTGTTCCCTAGCGGAAAATTATACAATTGTTATACTGATATGTTTGTCATATTTTAGTCTACACACTGCACATACCAAGGATTATTATTGTTATGTAAAGAAAAATATTATTATCTGTATGTTTTCAAAGTCAAAACAAATGATGTCGATTGGAAGTATCAAATAAATAAAAACCCCTCAAAATGTTCCAAAGATACAATATATATATATATATTTTACTGAAGATTTGAGCCCAATAACTACCAAAATTAGCATATCTAAGGCTTAAAAGAAGAAAGAAGTATGAAATTATATTTTTTTAGAAGATGCCATTCTTGTTTATCCACCTGCATAAGAATTTAATCTCTAGTTTCCAGCTGTAAACAGTTTAAAGCCAGGATTTGATCGTTTCGTTAAAATTCCTTCGGTTAAACCAGTATTATGAATCCAATTTGTGACGCTTTCGTTAACACTGCCATCATGTTTAATGCTATGACATTTAATTAAAATTGCAGACGGTTGCTTGTATGCGTTTTGTTGCATTATAGGATCAGCTGTGGCGATGATAGGGGCGAACTTGCGTTTTGGCAGCAGCGCAGCCAACGCGAGTTTGAACGCCACCAGGGTGTTCCAGTGCCATCCTGGCGGTACGGCGGAGGCGGCCCTGATCTTCGCCCTGGGGTCCATGGGAATGGCCGCCAATTTAGCCCTCATGGGGATTATATTGGTCAACAGGCAGCTCAGAAGGTATTTGTATTAGATTTGCACACGTGTGTTTGTGTAATTAACTTTTCGCACATTGATGTTTTAAGTTTAGGCTGTACTAAATTAACTGTTTAATTAATCATCATGCTTAAATTACAACATTAGCCGTATCGTGTTTATATCCGGAAATAAAGTAGATGTAATTACTGGAACGCCGAGAAATTACAGGGCCGCTCTTTTAATGAATGGGGGTAAATACAGACACGCTTTCTGCATCCAACGGACACAAAATACATTTTGTCTTTGGTAATATATCATGCGCTTATAATAAACTATTTATTCCCTTTTAGAAATAAATAAAATACACTATATTTCTTTAAGAATGATTAATTAAAATCTCTGACAAGTTTATAATCCTTACTTCTCCACATCTATTGTTTTATACATTTATTTTAACCCTTTTAAAATAAATACTATGTGTCTGTAGCGTAAAATCAAATTAATTACTTTTTAAATTTATAAATGCAATAATTTATATCAATACAAAAAATTAAATTAAATATCACTATATTTGATTTTGGTACTAATTCTGTAATCAAATTATGTAATCTTAATTACTGAATTCTTACAAATAGTCTATATTACAAAAGACTTTGACCTAGAAAAAAGTATTTTCAAGCATATATTTTAAATAAAAACTCACCAACTCTGCGACGAGTGCTAATTATGACGGAAGCTCACCTGCAACAAAAATTAAGGAAACGAAATTAGCTACAGCGGTACAGTTCATACGATTCGTTCGGTGTCCCCGCACCCGTGCACACGAGGGTGGTAGCGAAATTAGGTCAGAGGGAAGTGGATCTCCCGAACAAGGCGAGATAGGAATAACTAGTTTTCACTACATTCTTCATGCATCCTAGTTAACAGCCGACCCTACACGTCCCTTCGCCACGTCCTCCCTCCCTGCCGCCCCGCAAAAGGCAGCCAGTTTATGTAACGCAATTCCGCCCAATTGAGCGCCGATAGTTGAGTGATGGCCAGGACGGAATGGAAATTTTCAGCAGGAATTTCGAGGGGAGGTGTATGAGTTAAGATAACAAGGAATGGCTGGAGAAAAGAGAAGTCGTGTTTGTGCAGCGTGTTTAAATAAATTCGTTTTCGTTTCTTTGGGCCAGTGATTTTCAAGAAGGAAAGCGGTTGCACTTCTAAAGGTTATTTTTACATTATTACTTCGTAAATTACTTCTTTTCATAGCCAAACAATACAATACAATTTGCCTGCTAAGGAAATTGAATCTAAAAAACTACAAATGATTTAAAACCCCTGCAAAAATTACTCATTTAAGATATTGTTTTGGTAAAAAATATCTTCCGTGTAAAATTCTAACAAATCAAAATATTTAGAATGTTAAAATATATTTTAGTTTTTAAGTAAGTAGAATTTAAATGAAAATGATATAGTATAGATAACTTTAGAATTGTTATTTAAATTAATTAAAGATATCTTAAGTTTTATAATTATTTAGAAACAATGTTCACTTTAAAATATTAAAGTTAAAAACTAATTTGCTAAAAATTTAAATATCAATATAAAAGCTAGACCCACATGTAAATTTAAAAATAATTCTTCTTTTCTATTTAATTGTGTAGACATGAAAGACATCATTATCTTAAAAATATTTATTTTCATAATTTCACAAAAATTATAACATTAAAAATAATGAAAATAAGGATCAAAATGCTTAATGAAAAAACCTAGAAGACTAAACGTTATAGAACAAACTTTTGAAATGTCCTTAAGATAAAGTTATAAATTGAAATGTATTACGAAAATTGAAAATACAACTCATTATTGAAATTAAAGAAAAAGTTACCATGATTTTTTGTTGAAATTTTAATCATTTCTTAGTGTGGATTATTTATGTATTGTCTGTTCTTTTACTTATGGCGGCCAGTACAAAACATGATCCACAATTCTATCTCTTAAAATAAACACAAACCAATGGAAAATTCTCCAGACTATAATTATGGCAATTGGGTAAATGTGTAATTAATTAATTTCACTTGGTTTTACTTGTTTCACATTTTTTATTTATTTCACTTCCCTAACTAGTTTCGATCACACGATCATTTTCAAAGGGTTTTACAAGGATTACTCACACAAATAAAACCAAGTGAAATTAATTAATTACACATTTACCCAATCGCTACAATATGTTTCACCAAGTGATAGATGAATCAAAAGTTCGTAGTTTATAATTATGGCAATTGACGGTACCTATCTTGTAAAATTGTTTCATCACCAAAAAGAATATTCCTGAGAAATCTGCGATTCTGCTTAATAAAAGCTGTGCACAGAAATCGGTGCACATTTTCTGGTAGAAAAACCTTTTTCTACCTAAAAAAAATCCTAAATAAACTCTCCTCTCCATATATTTCATTTAAAAATATTAAAATACTCTTATTTCCATTAATATTTTGTCTCTGACTAAGAATTAGGCACTATTGTAAACCCTTCTTCATAGACCTAACGAACATATTACTAATATATTATACGAGTTTTGCCTCCTTCCCTAAAAGTATACTACTCTTCCCTATCCACTCTAACATTTAATATTTAAACCAATCACCGCGAAGGTTTAAAGACAAGACAAGGGGTTACCCTTGTTATACTTTATTATACTTGATTTGGTTTTGTATATTAGTCTTCCGTTAAATATTTGTGATTTACAACTTCCGTTCCAGTACAACGTATTAAGTTAGAATCATAAAAACCCTTTCAGATACTGCAGGACTCTCATCTATTACTCCCTCTTATAAATCTATCCTACCACAATCTGTAAAAACCCAATCTCTCAAATTCCCCTTACACTTTGGCAATAACAACGCCATATCATTTTACAGAATCCAATACTGGTACTCCAAATAGCGTCTCAAAATCAATCCTTCTAAAACCAAACTGTTAATGTCTTCACCATACTTCACCCCACCCCTTAATTAATATAATCAACACCACCTATAAATAATAAATAAATACCTAAATATAAGGTGGCGGAAAAGTAATGTCTTAGTTTTAATTGGCCGTCATTTTTGCAGATAGCGCCAAATGTCAGGGTGCTGTGACATGTATGATGTAGATATATAGAGAATTAGTTGTCAACAAGCCATGGAGCGATACACACCTCAAGATCGTGGATTTATTGTTACCGCTTATTTGACAAATTTTAAATCTGTTGTTTTAAGGCAACGTGAATTTCGTCGTCGTTTTCCTGTCGTCGTGCTTGAACAGAAAATCCATATGTAATGCAAGAAGATCTATTTCATCCTCTCAAAGTGACTGTTTGGTGCAGCATTTGCAGTGAAAAAGTGATTAGTCCTTATTTGTTTGAAGACGCCGATTGCGCTGCCGTAACCGTAAATGGCGAGCGTTACAGGCAGATGCTAAACGAGTTTTTTGTCGCAAGTTGCTGCATTGGGTTTCGATCATTGTTGGTTTCAACAGGACGGAGCAACCGCCCATACAACTCGGGTAACTATGGAGATTTTGAGACACAAATTTCCAGGTCGAGTGATCTCCCGTTTTGGAGAATTGAACTGGCCGTCCAGATCGCCAGATCTAACAGCACCAGACTTCTTCCTTTGGGGCTTTTTAAAATTTCGCCTTTACCACAATAAACCATGAACCTTGCAAGTCTTGAAAGCCAACATTGAAGAAGAAATCGACAATTTGAAGCCATATGTTTTGCGAGCAACAATGCAAAATGCCGTAAAACGAGCGCAATTATGCATCAACTCGGGAGGTGGCCATTTGAGCGATATAATTTTATCCAAGTAATGTAACCAATAATACACTTACAAATAAACTTTTGATGAACACAGAGCTCTTTTTTTCATTTATAATAAAATGGCAGCCAATTCAAACTATGACATTACTTTTGCGCCACCTTGTATTTTCTCCGACTCCAAACTCTCATTCCCTCTATTCTTTACCGATTAAATTCCGCGGAAAGATCAATTCTACAGATCCTCGCCAAACTAAGACATCTTATTAACTGACTCTATAACCTATCCAACTAATGAAACATGTCACAACCATTGTGTATTTAAATTGTGTTCCAATTGAAATCTGAATATCCCATCCAAATATAAATATATAGTCACACTACATCAATTCATTGGTTTAAATCATCAAGTTTTTAGCAATTTGAATTTCACATAGTCAGGGAAAAGGACTGATCGTCATTAGCCAAATTGACATAACTTAAAAATACAGGAGACAAAAAAATACCAATTATAAAGAACCACATTTTTATAAAAACTTTCCTTATATGTTTCAACTTTTACGTTGTAGTTAAGGATTTTTTGAAGACTAATTTATATTTTAGGTCTCTACTTGGTGTGAGTTTTGGGATACTGCTCCTGGACATTACTTAATGCATGCGTCGATACCCAAACTAAATCCTAAATCAGGTATGATCGACAGAGAAGGCGGTTCCTTGTTTCGGCTGTCTCAATTAAGGTTTCTTTCACTTCTTCGAGTATCATTTGCAATTGAAATTGAGGATAGAACTACAGGGTCGAAAATATTATTATTTACAATATGATAGAATCCACCTCATCAGACATTAAAATGCGTATGGATAATGACCGATTAGTTACAATGTATTTGTTTGTTGTTGCTCCCATTAAAATAATACGATTGGGGAAAAGGCAAATAAACCTCGTCCAGCGAAGTTAATATTTGATGACCTTTTAATGGCTTTGCACGTCACTTTATTAAATGACTTCAATTCATTTAATAAAGTGACAGATAGACCTTCTGATTTAAAACTTAAATCTGATCTCACCACAATGCAGCGTGATCATCTTAAATCATTGCATAGGGAGAACTGGAAATTGTGAACAAAATTTAAACATTAAATATATTATGGATAACCCGAAGATTATTTCTAAATCAGACAAACATAAACGGACTTCAAATATCAAAGAGGAGATATCAGCAAAACACTAAGAATGTATTTCCATAAAGCTGGAGGAATTCGCACCAAAATTAAATATATAATGCATGCTCTTAATTTAAGTAGTTTTGGTGTAATTATTATAATTGAAACATGGCTAATCGATACTTTTAGTAGTAGTAAACTGCAAATTAATAATTTTATTTTATTTCACCAAGACCGTAATAACCTAACAAGCGAAAAATCTCGAGGGGACGGTATTCTTGTTGCGGTTCACAGTTCAATTATATCTCATAAACTTTTAACACTTGAAAGTTCTACTGAACAATTATTCATTTTATTAAAAATTGGTTGTACTAAAATAGTTGTAAGTGGAGTTTACATCCCTCCTAATGCCCCGTTAAATAAATATATGACATACTGAATCAGTAGAACATTACATTTAGCGCCTTCTCATTCTGATTGTGAACTTATCATTTTTAGTGATTATAATTTACCTAGTGTTACCTGGAATGATTTCTTATAATGTACTAAATTTCGCAATTGCGATGTATGTTCCACCTAAGCTAATTAGATCTTCCAGTTATCCAAAATGGTATGACAAAAACTTGATGAAGTTAAGAAAGCAGAAAAAAGTTGTTCACATATAAAAATTCTGAACACTATAATGATTATGTTATCTTCAACTGTATGTTCGTTATTGTGATAGTGTTAAATCAAATAAAAAAGTAATCCTTCGCATAAAAATATATTTTTTTAAGTTACGAGAAGATTATTAAGTAGTAAATTTCTAAACACGAAGTATTCTTTATCAATAGTTAAAATGACATTGAAAAAAATACATTAAATACAAAGGTAGACAAAATCGGCGACTTAATTATTATGATTAATAATAATTATTGTTTGTCGATGACTTGAAGCTATATTATATTGTAGATAATGTTTCCAATTGCTTTGAAAACCAGTCAGATTTACAGCTTGCTGTAGTATTAATAACTCAAGTTTAAATATTGATAAGTGCAAAGTCATAACCTATAGTAGACGTTGGAGGGCATTATCTGGAAAATGTTGAGGATGTTAAGGTCGAACCACCGCCACCGCCTCCTCCGAAAGAACCGGCACCCATAAGGCCCATGACACCCAAGCAAAAGGCAAGATATGATAAAGCTGTGGCTGAATATGAGGCCAAGAAGAAAAGATTAGAAGATGCTAAGAAAGATTTAGCTTTTACAAAAACAACTAATGTTCTTTGTTGCAAACCATCACCAAAAAAGAAGAAAAGAATTTATTATTAACAGAGGTTTTAAATTATGTATCTTTTTAATGGGATTATGAATTATTCATAATTAAGTAAAATTAACTCCAGAAAAGTCTTCTTAGTACAAGAAAATAAAGAAAACATGACAGTACATTTTATATTGTAGCATTAGCAGTTACTGTAAAACTACTTCATTAAATGATTAAATGATTAAAATTTTAATATTTACCATAATTATAAAATTAATAATGTTATCTTAGATAGACTGGAAGTAATAAAAGACCTAGGTGTCTACCTTGATACTAAATTAACATATGCTTACCGCATTGTTATTATTACAAAAAAGGATTTCAAATTAATGTGTTTCTTGTTTAGAAACTGTAATAGGTTTAATTATTATAATGTTGAATATGCGTGGGTTATTTGGTCGCCTTTCATAAGGTCTATAAGAAACAAGTAAAAACGATTAATTTCACATGTTACATTTAAGTATCAGCATTAATTCATGCGTTTTTTTTTTCGAAAATTAAGGCTTTATTGTGAAAAAATGGTTATACACTCAATGATCAAAGTATTCTCCATCGGAAGCTACAACATTTGCCCATCTTTCTGGCAGTTTGTGGATTCCATCCCAAAAGAACTTCTCCGGCTTGATGGTGAAGAATGAATCGAGCCAATTTTTGATTCCCTGTTCTGAAGTGAAGCGTATTCCGGTGAGGGCATTCTGCATTGATCTGAACAAGTAGTAATTAGAAGGGGCTATGTCTGGGCTATAAGGTGGGTGAGGTAGAACTTCCCACCCACTGTTTTCCAAATAGTTTTGAACCGGTCTTGAAACATGTGGCCGAGCGTTGTCATGATGGAATATTATGGATTCGTGTCTGGTTGCATATTCTGGTCGTTTTTCCGCAATCGCTTTCTCCAAACGAATTAATTGTGTTCTGTAGAGTTCCCCTTTGATCGTCTGACCCGATTTCAACACGCATCTTCATCAAGCAATGCCTCCAATTCTTCATCTTCAAATGAAGAAGAACTCCCCGCAAAAACACTTTTTCTGGCACAAAGTTCGACATGTTCAAATGAATAGAAAAAAATGTTGTTTACGCTTCAATGAAATTACATATACTGATAAAAACGCGCAATGGCAGTAGCTTTCAAATGAATATAGTCACGGATGAATTCGACGCGTAATAATACTAGTAACGCCCTCTCTTAGAAAACCGCATGAATTAATGCATACTCCTGATATAATCATCAATTTAATTTCAATTCTTTTAATTATAATATTGTTTATTTGTTACATTTTTTGGCAATCAATGAAAGGGTGTCTGTAATTGTACTTCAGGACGACCATTGTACTTTCTAAAAATTTCTTAAAAAGTGTTCTGGAATTCGTTAATACTGTCCCTCGGAATTTTATCTCTAATATCCCTATGAATTCCATATCGAGCTGGATTTTATCTGTGAATTTATGGCTACTGATCTCTGCCAATAACAGACGCTTATTTGTGATGTTGTGATGAAAGTATCAAAACCTTCAGGCTTTTCTTGTTCACTCACGAAAAAATATGTAATTAACGTTCTGTCGTTGTGTGCTCTTTAAGATTTGTCTGGGCGTCATTCCATATGATGATGTTACCCTTTACCCTATTACACCATATTGCAACATCATCTTCTAGCAATATCGAATCCTGTTAATGCGTAGTCTTCTGAAATATTATCGATGTTTTTGTAAATCCCTATCGTATTGATAAAACTTTCGGCATTTAATTTTTCTCGTTCGGTACGGTATCTCTTTGTACAATTCTCGATATTTCCGCTTTTCTGCAGTACCATCGGTACTTCTTTGGATTATTTGTTAGAACTGTTCTTGCATAAGAACAGATTGTTGTGCCATTGTAGTTACGGTGCCCCTCGTAATAATTCTAGCCAAATGTTGATAGATAAATATAATTCAATTAAAAAATAAAAATGTCCATAGAAGGATTTATTTCGAAAAGAAATCCAATATTGTTTTTATCGATTATGTCGACACATATAAAACTATTATATAATACCTAAGTGTTCAAACTCATTTTAACCCTTTCGGTAGTTATTAATTTGTTCAATAGTATGCTTTACGGCATTGCACAGTTACTGGTGTTTTATGTCTTACTTTTTGTTCCAATTCTCCCTTTTTAGTAGGTAGAGTTCAATAAACTTGATTTTTTATATTACCCCATTAGAAAAACCCAAGAGGAGTCAAAATCGGTGATCATGTATACCACCTAATTGTTCTATTAGTACCTATACACTTGTCTACAAAATTATTGTTGGCGTAAACAAGAACTTGCCCTGCATTGTATGAAGGATAACCAACTTGTTGAAACTACATCTTACCCAACAATGGCAAATTACCCGAAAACTGTTTAATTTCATTTTAGAAAAAAATATCTAATTCCACTTGGTTGGACATCGAAAATAATTAGTCCAATTTATCTGCAATTGTAGGAGTACTCAGCAAATACATATTTTTAATCCTAAGCGTTCTTGAAAATTGTCTTCCTGTAATAATTGAGTATTTATTATTTGAACGATTATTAAATATACCGCTATATTAATCCGAATAAAGTATTTGTCGTAGAAAATGATATAATTATTACAATATTCTAAACTTCTTACATTATTGACTAATTGATATTTAAACACATACGAAATAAATATTAAAGTGTTTTGATACCTAAATTTAAAAATATTTTTATATACTTTTTTCTTAGAATTGTATAAGTTTAATTTGATTCGTTTTGCAGCAATCTCATGTAATCAATACATTTAATAATATGCATTTCCCGGCGCATTCATCATTATATATAATATGTAATTAAACATTTTGTATTAACATTTATAAATTAAATATAATCACTTTTATCCAATATTAAATTTCACAGCAAATTAATTAAGTACATAATAATACTACAGCGTATATGTGATTAAATAAAATACATAAAACATTTGTATAATTATATAATAATTAAAATATAATCGACTGAAGGTCTGAATTTATACCTGAAATGGATTACTGACTTCTACGGAAATAATTACGTTCGGGATTAAGGAAAATACCGACTTAGAGCATAATTTTGTATCATTCAATATCTGTCGAAGTATTAGCTAGAGAAGTAGTTGTTTCAAAAGTGATTTTTTTCTAATTATTAGTTAATTTTTTACAACGTAAAGGACTTATATATTTTTATTATTTGTATAATTATATGTATAATTAGGAATAACCATTTGTAATAAGCACCAATAAAAAATTAAAAAGTATATTAATAATGCTATAATAAGTGTACTCATCGATGAAATAAAATGGTCTGCAAAGTTAACACCCCGATTTGCATTCGGACACAAATGGGTATCGTGTTTGAATTAATGTTCCCTGTTAACTCCGTGAAAGTATAAGATATATAGATCCGAGATTCCGGGTTTAAACGCGGAATTATTAATTAAAATCAAGCTAATCCCCTTTATTAGGTATATCACCCCGTTCCTAGGGTTACACCGAGCTTATACGAAGTTTTCGGATCTGCGAACGTTCACTTCAATTAGGTACGGCTTATATCGCTGATGATTAATAACAATCCTACAAAATAAAGGAATAAAAGATCGCAATCGTGCAAACGGATGGCCGCCGTTTCATTTCATTACGAAAGATTAAACATGACAGGAAGATCGATGTCGTACGTAACCAAGTAATGAATTGGCAATTCTAAAATTGCGGTGTTCACTTTTACAGAAGAGATAGTTTCACGTCAATTATCCAATTTAGTTTCTAGTTTCATTTTTGAAAAAAAATAATGATTGCATTAATTTATTTCCTACATATAAATAAATATACAATAAGTACATTGTTTGTAGGGTTGCCAGTGATTTCTAAATAATCATTATATGAAAATCCATACAAGTTATTTTCACTATATGTTTTATTTATTTAATTATCTACCTATTTACTTGCAAAAATCCCAAGAACCTTAATGTTAAAAAATAAAATTGCATTTTTATCATCTATACTGGGCGCATCCACCATTTTGTCCTATCATAAATAATTGCTTATAATGAAAACAAGGAACTTCTTTTTTATTAAACATTATTATAAATATTTAAAATTAGTCATACTGTAAACAAGGAACATTTAAGTCTTTAATATTAAATGACTCTATGATTAGAGCATTAGTTTATTTACTTTAAGATCCATTCAAATATAAGAATACGAAATAAAATGCAAAAATATATATTATGTTAATACTCTTATAATAAATTTAGCTAATAACCTAGACGATTTATACAAACTGGATTCTTACATTTATTTGAGAATAGTGTAAAATATCAAAATTAATTGTAAAAGCATGCTTTACTGTACTAAATAATTCTACACTTTTCAGGAATTATTAGTTTATTATTATTATCATTATTATTATTTAGTTTATACATTATATACTTTTTAAATGAATTTAATCGTTCATTCGATATGTACTTTCTGTTTTTCTTTCTTTAAATAATTTTATATATAATAAAGGTAATTCTTTTTTGACTTCTCTGTAATATGAAAAACAATAATGTAAAAATCGACAACATTGAATTTTAAAGAAACTATTATAACAGCAAGTTTATCGAGGCTTGTTAATAAACCGGGAAAGGGGTAATAATGTTCCGTGCTTAGGAATGTGTCCCCTGCTCAAGAAGATTTAATCTTATCTCGGATATTACGCAGCGTAACTAGTGAGATCCCGTTAAAAGGAAAAGTTTTTCTTTACCTTGCTTTCTAAAATGTCCCGTGGAAATCGAGCGGAAAGTTCCTTACGGAATTTAATGGAATTATTGTGATGTCACACGTTAAAAACAGGACAGGTAGAAAGTAGTAGAACACATGCATACTGGTATATATTTACTGAGATAAGTTTAATTTAAATTAACATTTTATTTTCAGTGGCAGTTATTTTAATTATACTGTAAATTATTTTATATTCCATGCCGATATAATTCTATTTTTATGTTTTATATTATAAAATAAGCACATGAAAATGTATTTATGAAAATAAAATAGCATTAAAAATATAATACCCACTCTATTTTGAGTCATAAATTCTGTCTATATACCCGGCGTGAGCACCATTATTATGCACCATAAAATTCGCTTATATTTTTTTACATTTTTAAATGTTTTTAAATAATCTTAATGCAACCAAGAAACATTTAAATCTTTCAAATCAAATAGCCATAAGATTAGAAAATTAATTCGTTGATTTTGTCAAAACGTTGGCAGTTGTTTTAACTATAAAGCAAATAATATAATTATATTTTGACATTTTACATTATAAATACAATCACATGTTTACAACTCAATAAAATGTATGTATGCAAATAAGTTTTCATTCAAACTATAAAACTTATCTGAAATTAAGCTATAAATTATGATGTGTTTAATTTATATTAATTTAGTTGTTTAGCAGAACGTTTACATCGAACTATTTATAATGCGTATATAAAAAGTATTTTAAAAGAAATAAAATAAAATTGAAAGATCCTAACAGGGTAAAAGAGCCAAAAATATCTAAAAGGAGACAAAAATTGCTACAAAAATTTAAAAATTATCAAATAAAAGCCAAAGAGGAAAAAATGCCAATATTTCAGAATTTCTCCTTTTATTTAACCCGTAATTAACAAAATTACCAACAACCAAAATTGGTGCAAAATGCCAAAAAGGGAGCAAAAAAAATCTAAGCTAAGTAAAATAAATTTCAAATGACTAAAACGGCCTAAATGTCAAAAAAATGGTTAAAAAGACAAAAAGGAAAAAACATGGTTAAAGAGGAACTGATATTAGCCAAAAATGTCCTAACAAAATTACATGGATATTAAATGTTTTTGTTCTAAATTTTAAAAACTCTAAACAAATTTAAAAAAGGACAAAAATTGCCAAAATTATTGGAGAAATAAATTTGACTTTTTTATTCTAACTGAAAATTTTTGAAAAAAAATGTTTAAAATTCTCGAAGGAAGATAGTCCTGAAGGAATAAAATCAATAGTAAATTTTAACATTTTTTGACGGCCTTAAAAAATTACCAACATTTTTGACTAAAACAATATTGACAAACCAAGGGATAAAATTGCCTTTTTTCCAACTGAAAACATCAAATTAAATTTAAAAAGGTATAAATAAACTTCTCGACTACACAAAAATTACACCCGAAGGGACAAAATGGATACTAAATGTTTAAATACCCAATTTTTTTCGTAAGCTCGATAAAAAATTTGCCAAATTCTACTATACTTTTTTACAACATATTTTTTATACTCATTTCACTTTTTTTCTAGGTAAAAATTCTATAAATGAGTAAATTTATATAAACTTAGATATGAACCAAAAAAATGAGTCAATTTAATCAAAAAGGGACCAATACTCATGTATACAGCACTTTTTTTTCTAGGTAAGAATAACTGAGTGAAAGAATAAATTATATAAACTTTCCAAATATAGATCAGTGCAAACAAACATAAAAGTAAGACACATTCTGTTACAGAAAAAAAGATGTAATTCAGATGTGTACAATACACCTTACATAATAACATTAATACATGAAACTAAAAATAAATTAAATAATTGAGTTAAGTTACACTTTGTAATTCAGTGATGCAGTTATCTATAACCAAAATATCAAGAACACTGTTTGGCAAATAACATTGACGATAT
Source organism: Ontholestes murinus (assembly GCA_963969525.1). Taxonomy (NCBI): domain Eukaryota; kingdom Metazoa; phylum Arthropoda; class Insecta; order Coleoptera; family Staphylinidae; genus Ontholestes; species Ontholestes murinus. The sequence continues at coordinate 33,664,058 of OZ018388.1, forward strand.
TATTTCAATTTTGAATCGACGCCATTGCAGGAGTGAGCAATATTATTTAAAGCATTGACTATTGTATAGTGAAGCGATCTTTCGAATAGGCAAGTTCTATATGCTGGTGGTAATAACCGGCCACGGCTTCTTATATTAATGTTTTGCACGTCACTTCTGAATGACAGGCGTTTTGAATTTAATAATATTTTAAAATAAACAATAGGATCAATATGCGGCGGTTTTCATGGTTGAGCCACTTTAAATCTACAAGATTATGACTAATCTCATTTACTCATCCCAAAAATATTAATTTTGACTCTAAATGCGAAATTTAGTTGATTGATCTAAACATGGATGTACTAATTGGGAGCAATATTTAAATCTTGTTTAACAAATCACGATTATGATATATAATTCTGAGGTTGCTAAAAGCAACATTAATACATTTTGATATAAAATGGCGATACCTGAATGTATTATCCAAGGTAACGCCTAAATTTTTTGACTGCTATTAAAAGGAATTGCTTCGTTGTTTATATAATGTTTAAAATTATCAATTAACTCAATTTTCTTTTTGGCCCAAAAAAATAATATAAATGAGAAAAAGGAACTTTATGGCTTTAAAAAAATATTCGCATATTTTCAAAATTTTCCCTCGAAGAATTAATTTCATTTAACTGAAAACTGCAAACTTAACTTTTCTCGATTACAAAATTTTGAAAAAAATACCAAATACCAAAATTGCCAAAATATATAATTATATTTTTCCATCAATGTTTCCCCACTCAATGAAAGCAGGGTATTGCAATCTTTATTCCTAAACCTGACACTATTCTTCTTATTCCCACGACTCAAACACGCTTTGAAAGGAAAGGGATTTGATAATCAACGAAACGTGACGAGGCTTTTGAACATCCCAAAAGAAGCCTTCTTGAAAAGATTCCAGGACATGTATAACAAATTGTTCTGTATGGGCTGGATGTGATGTGTCAGCTTAATCTTAGAGGATAGTTTCGTCGTAATAATACTGCAATTGTACTCTAAGGGTGTTTATTCTACTGGTGCTAGTTTTAGACTATTTTTTATTTACAATAAAAGATCATACTTTCATCCCTCAAGATACGCCCACCTCTTTGCCGACGACACTGCACTGGTTACCCACGCCCCGACTCTTAAACCTGCCGAATTATTCCAACAATCATCATTTGATGTGATCTAATTATGGTGTTCCAAATGGCGTATGAAAGTTAAACCTGCCAAATCCAAGCTATCATAAAATCATGTCACATTTATCTTCTATCTCTCGTCAAGACAGGGCAGAAATACCGTTTGTCCAAATAAAGATGATATTCTCTCTCTAATAAAAATAGGCCAAATATGACCAAAAATGGCAAAATTGCCCCCTATAGCACAACAGTAATGATGACATTTCCAAAATTATCATCTCCTCAAGAAATAAATATAACTACTATTTTTTAACAGAACACTGCTAACCAAATAAAAAAAAATTACAAATGTTTGATTACAAAAAAACAATAAATTTAAAAAAATGCAAAAGGAAACCAAATCGATACAAAATATTTGTATACCCTGAATTTAAGAAATGCCAACATTCTACTCCATAAAAAAATCCAATTATTTTTTACTCAGTTATACAGTCCCGTTAATATAAGGAAATTGCTGAACCACAGATTCCTGGGGTCAAAATATGATGATTTCACACAACTTATCTATATCCAAAAGTTTACGGTTGATCCGGGATTTGTGTTCAAAGTTCCAAATATTTTATTTCTTTTGTTTATAGCAATTGAACGCTTTATTCGATTTGAATGAAATATATTATTTATAACTACCATAATACAAAGTGGCGCAAAAGTAATGTCACAGTTTGAATTGGCTGCCATTTTGTTATAAATGAAAAAAGAAGAGCTCTTTTTTCATCAAAAATTTATTTGAAAGTGTAATATTGGTTACATTACTTGGAAAAAATTATATCGCTTAAATGGCCACCTCCCGAGTTGATGCATAATTGCGCTCGTTTTGCGGCATTTTGAATTGTTGCTTGCAAAACATCTGGCTCCAAATTCGCAATTTCTTCTTCAATGTTAGTTTTTAAGTCTTGCAAGGTTCGTGATTTATTGTGGTAAACGCGAGATTTTAAAAAGTCCCAAAGGAAGAAGTCTGGTGCTGTTAGATCTGGCGATCTGGACGGCCAATTCAAATCTCCAAAACGGGATATCACTCGACCTGGAAATTGGTGTCTCAAAATCTCCATAGTTACCCGAGCTGTGTGAACGGTTGCTCCATCCTGTTGAAACCAACAATGATCGAGACCCAATGCAGCAACTTGCGGCAAAAAACTCGTTTACCATCTGTCTGTAACGCTAGAGATTTACGGTTACGACGGCGCCATCGGCGTCTTCAAAAAAATAAGAACCTAAAATAAGCATTGACAATTAATCCACGATCTTGAGGTGTGTATCGTTCCATGGCTTGTTCACAACTAATTCACTATATATCTATATCATAAATGTCGAAGCACACTGACATTTGACGCCATCTGCAAAAATGGCGGCCAATTCAAACTATGACATTACTTTTGCGCCACCTTGTATAATACAACAATTCAGTTATTATGGTCGTTATTTATTGACAGGAAGTATAAACACAGTAGTACCACCACTTTAAAATTAAAATATTTTTTTCCAAATTATGAAAAAGTGGCCAAAAAATTATGGGTACTTTTTTAATGTTTCTCCCATAATTTTTATTATTTTTGTTTCTCTAAAAATAATCAAAATCCTATATGAAAAAAAAATGCTAAAAATAATTAAAATTGCCAGATTTATTTTTACTGAAAACACCAAATTAAATAAAAAACATTCCCATGATAGGAAAAAATCAACAGATAATGGCGTCAGACGAAGTTATTGTGAAAAATAAACCAAAGTGTAAAACCTGTGAAATTGAACATCAAGTAATATAGTGATCAGATGTAATGGATTGTGCAACGGTTTAGTGCATGGTGCATGTACGGGCTTAAACAATACTGAATTAAGACTCCTGAATGGGAAAAAGAACATAGTGTGGTTATGTCCAACCTGCCACAAGTTTCTCCAAGAAGGTCAGTCCTTGTATAATATATTACAAAAAATCAACAACACGTTAGAGGAACACTCTGCCATTCTTAAGCAGAATCAAATTGAGCTAAAACAAATCTCCCATGGAACAAATGTAAACAAACCTAGCAGTGATCAGATCCAGTCCTGAAAAAGTGCCACCTATTGTTCAATTGCACAAACAACAACACTACCAAAGCAAGCAGACACTGTAAACAAAACATCGAAAAAGACTCCTGTAACCATAACTAAACAAAATAATGTAAAAACTCCTACTATAATTACGGACACAGTTAGTCAAGATGATGACGTTCACGTCACTGAAAAATTTACATTAGTTGAACGAAGGCGAAAACGCAAAATGTTCTCCAGTAAGCGCGTCACCATGGTTGGAAAGAGGGACGTCGGGAATAATATAAATTTCAAGTTGAAAAACGAGCGTAGCTACATGTTGCTCGGGATCCCGTGCAAACCCTAGCTGATGAATTAAAGTCTGTTTTAGTAAAACGCTTAAATACAGAGGATGTAATATGTGAGAAAATAATTCCGAAGTACCCAAATCCTACATAAAGTAGTTTTAAGATAGCAGCACCAATCTCGTATTTAGACAAACTGATGGATGAAAATCTCTGGAAAAAAGGAATCGCTGTCTCCCGTTATAATTTTTTCACGGAACGCAGAAAAACTCCAATAACATAAATTATTCACCGACAGAAAAACAATCTGAACCAAATAACAGTTTCAAATTATTACACCAAAATGTTCAATGCCTGAGTAATTGTGTAAACGAGATAATTGATACTGTGAATGATCTAAATGGCGTTCACGTATTATGTATAACGGAACACTGGCAAACAGCTTAAAATATGTAATATTACTAATTTCAAATTAATATCTAACTTTTGTAGGGCCAGTAAAGAACATGGCGGTGTTGCAATTTATTGTAAATCTGGAATAAAGGCAGCAAAATTGAAAATCATAAGCTCCATCTCGGAGAAAAAAATATTTGAGTGTGCTGAAGTTCAAATTTTCAAAAAAAAAACTATGTAATTTGTATTTACAGAACTCCTCAAAGTGATATAGCGCTCTTCTTTAGTAAACTTGATCAAATTTTAGATTATGTAACATCAACAAATAGACTATATTTTATAGCTGGTGATTTCAATATTAATACGCTGGAGAATTCATGTGAAACTAAAGAATTTAAAAATTTGCTGAAGGCACATAATGCAATTTTAAATGTACATCAAGCCACTCGAATTCACTACAATGGCTCTGGTACGTGTATTGATAACATCATAACAAATGTTAACTACAATAATAATTATACCAATGTTATCAATACATTTTTATCTGATCATAAGGCAAAAATTATAACACAAAGCTTAAACTTTAATGATGATTTTGTGAAATTTTATAAAATTAGGCTATGCTCTGAGCGTGCATTATTTGAATTTTGCACTGACATTGAAAGTGAATCCTTTGAAGCTGTTAAAAAATGCTACGATACTAATAATAAATATTCACAATTTATATCCATCTTTTTAAAGTATGTCAATAAACATTTTCCACTGAAAAACGTGAAACCGACCAAAAAACAAAATTTTAAATTTACGTCACCTGAAACAATACAGTGTAAAATTCAAATGCAGATATATGAAACACTCGCTCAATATATGCCGGAGTATAAACCTGCATTAAAAACAGAAACTGCAAAATATAAGCAATTACTAAATAGAGAACGATGTTCTTATTACGAAAATTAATTAGCAAAATCATCAAACAAATGTAAAGTTGCCTGGCAAATAATTGGTGGCGTTGTGAGTACTAAGAGACATGGAAACCTTACCTTACCGAATACTAATAACATAGAACATCAACCTAATGATTTTAATATTTACTTTAAAAACGCTGCAAGTAATTTGTTAAGTGGTCAATTATATCAAAATGACGATTCCTATGTGTGCAATATACCAATAAATAGCAATTCGTTGTTACTCGAACCGGTCACTAAACCTGAAATACTAAAAGTTGTTTCTGATATGGAAAATAAAAAAAGTTGTGGGTATGATAATATACCGATATCCATAATAAAAGTCTGCATTAATAGTATTGTGGAACCACTAAATGATATTTTTAATAGCTCTTTTAATACAGGCATATTTCCAGATTTGTTAAAATATTCAATTATTAAACCCATATATAAAAAAGGAAACATTGAGGACCTGGAAAATTATAGACCAATTAGTATTCTGTGTACATTTTCAAAAATACTAGAAATTATAATGTCAAATCGATTAATCGATTTTTTCAAGGCAAATCAGTTATTTTCCAGATGTGAACATGGGTTTACTAAAGTCAAGAGTATACACACAGCACTTTTTCAATACATTCAATCAATCTTAACAGCTCTAGATAATAATCAAGTTGTATGTGGTGTATTATTAGACTTGTCTAAAGCTTTTGATACGATTCAGCACTCAATTTTATTGACTAAACTAACTAACTATGGCGTTCGCGGAATTGCAAATAAGTGGTTTTGCTCATATTCAAGCAATCGAACACAGTCAGTGAAAATAAATTACGGCATGGTTGAAACGACATCTGATAAATTATCAATTGAAATGGGGATTCCCCAAGGGAATTTTGGGCCCTCTTCTGTTTAATATTTTCTTAAATGATATATCTGGCAATATACTTGGAAATAGTGAAATTACTTGCTATGCAGATGATACAAATCTGCTACTTATGGTGAAACATACTCCGCATTAATGAGTGGTTTATAAAAAAGAAATTAATTTTAAATGCAGATAAAACAAATACAATATTTTTTAAGTCTAATCAATCATTAATTACTCCCCATAATTTAACCTTAAATAATCACAATTTTGAATTTATAAAAAGTGCTAAGTTTCTTGGAGTAATACTTGATGAAACTCTAAGTTACCGACCACATATTGACAAACTTACATCTAAGCTCAGCAAATCATGCTATGGTTTAAAGATTCTTGCCAGTAATACTAACGACCATATCGTTAAAACATTCTATTATGCCAATTTCTACTCCCATATTTAATATGAAATTTTATTCTGGGGTAGCAGTGCACAAAGTAGTTCTATATTAATATCTCAGAAGCGTGCAATTCGAACAATGTGTCGGATAAGAAAAACCGACAGCTGTAAAGGGGTGTTCAAAAAATTAGGCATTTTGACGGTTCCAGCTGTTTACATATATAAGTGTATTAAGTTTGTGTATAAGAATAGAGAATTATTTTCCGAATATACTCTAAATAGTACCCACAATACCAGACACGGTTCTACTTTCAGGTATCCATCACACAGGTTAAATAAATTTAATTGCATAAAATTTTATAATCATCTTCCACAAAATATAGCCAATGCAGAAACATACAATCAGACGAGACGATTGCTATTTAATCTATTGTGCACATTGGAGCCGTACGATACGAAGGAGTTTTTGACTCGCACTTTTTAGTATTATATGTATAAATTAAATATTGTTAATTATCTTGACGTATTTCCATGTTTGTGCTGTACTTACTATTTGTCTATATATTGTTAGTGTACTTACACAGGAAATAAATATTATTATTATTATTATTAATACTAAATTTGATTCCCCTTAAATTAAAAACAAAACTACAAAATTCTAAAAATCATCAAAAAGGAAACACAAATAAACTAAAAATGGCCAGTTATGACCAAAAACATATTGGTTTTAATTTTCAAAATTAAACCAACCTTAAATCTAAGATTTTATTATTTTATGTATTGTTTAATTTGAATTTCAATGTACATTTTGTATGAAATAAATTAAACATAATTTTATATTTTATTAATGGCCAATATGTTTTAGCCATTCAGTCCAGTCATTTTGAGTTCTTTTTTGAATTATTTTTACATTTGCAGTTTGTATAATGATTTATTCTTATTTTATAAGAATTTATATTTATTATATACGAATATCTAATTTTATTACTTCATTAAATTTTTAATTAATCAATATATTTCAACGTATTTTTTATAAAGAAAACAACGCTTCTAGCTTAATATTGCTTTACATACGCTTCATAGATATATTTTAGTAACATATAAAATACAGTATTGAAATAAAGAAAGTAATTAACTTTTTACGTCACTTTTTTATGAGATGTGGTTTACAAACAGTTAATTATTTTATTTATTTTAATAATTCAAAATGTACCACGAACTAGACGCCTCCAAGATTTAATAATTAAAAAATACTGTAGAAACATCGAGATAGATTTATGGACGAACAGCAAATTTCATTTTTATTTACTCGGCATTAAATTAAATTTTATCGTTACGCAATTTCAACTGAAGTTAATCACCTAATTGTATGTACCGTTCCAATAATTTCTATGAAAAGCCTCCCGGAATACACCTGAACCGTTTGATGTTCTTCTTCTCCGGGTCTGCTTTTGTTCCGCCCGCCTAATTATATTAGCTTGGGATCACGTACTAAGGATTAAAGGGCTACTTCGCGAAATAATGGGGGCGTGGGTGATAAAGAGAGAGAGTGGAGGCGCGCGCGGGCCCCACACCACCGACTTCCCATTTCCGCACCACTCAACTCCTCGAAATTCGAGTTAATTTAATAACCGAGTCACTCCTACTACGGGCGAATTCCCCTGCACATGCAAATCGAAGATTGATTAATTCGTTCAATAGCGAGGCAGCAGCATAAGCGAATTTATTTTTCATTGTTTCCCCAAGGGCCCGACAACAATGCACCCCAGAGCAGTTCAGTTCCACCTGCGAGTGCACTTCATTATGTGAATCGATAGGTGCTTCACAGTTCACCTGCCGTGCGGGGATGGATTCGGTAGTGGAATTAAATGCGAAACGTGATTAATTCAATCGTACCCTCGCGGGATCATCTTCTTCTGATGATCCCTTTAATTATAACTACATTCAATTATTATACAATTATTATAGACGTGAATTGGGATAATTTATACTAAACTTATCTTAATTTTTAAGAGGTTAAGAAGTTACAAACCACTCAAGTTTGAAAAGAAAAATATATGGCTTTATATTTAATTTATAAAATATATATTTTGAAATATGTTACTCATCGTAAATATAAAGTGAAAAGTGGTAATAATAATTACATCAAAAAACTGCTATATCAAAAAAATGCAATACTTAAAGAACAGTTTCATAAATACAAAATTCTCAAAAATAATTGTTAAAAATAATAAAATTATAAACTGTAAAAAACGTAGAAAGTTATAAAAAAACAACAATTGTCGAGATCGACAGATAATTGAAGATATTTTTCAAAAGCTAAGTTAAAAAAACTATTGACAAACAAGTCACTATTCCTTTATGATTATTTTAAATTATTTTTGAGAATTATATTAGAAATTAAACAAAAACTTATTTTATTATCGTGAAAACATTTTAACAATATAATCTTTCAAAATGATTGTGTAAAGCAATAAAAAAATATGATAGAACATTTGAAAATTTCTAAGAAAAAAAAAACAATAAATAAAAAAACTTAATAATTGAAATCATTTGAAAGTAACCTTGACCTACAACAAAAAAAATATTGTACTTATATATTGGCACCTATTTCAACATCTTATCTTGCTCTTCACTTATTGCGATAAATAATTCATTGCCCTAGCCTACCCTTGACTTAATCGAATACATTATTGATTACTCCAACGTATGCTTGACCTATTCTTGTAAATAAAGCAATGTATTGCTAATTCACTATTAATTGTCCCAGCGTACTACTGACCTACCTCAATAAATTATTCATTGCCGTTGCGTTCTCTTTACCTAGGCTGATAAAATATTCAATGCTGTAGTGTACTCTTGACCTAGACTAAGAAATATTTTATTGTCTAGGCGTACTCTTGACCTAGACCAAAACTTTATTCATTGCCCTAGCTTCAATAACATATGAAAAACAATTGATAATTGTCAAAATCGTATATTTGTAAAACAAAGATATTTGTTAGTTCGCCAAAAATAACAATTGACGATTAAATCCCTCTTTTATTTTTGTTTATTTAATTTATAAATTTAAACGAAAATATGTTTTTCCGTTATTTTTAACAATAATATTTTTTTTAAATAATACTTTAATAATACTACTACTAAACATCTTTATTCACAGAAGGAAATAATACATGTAATGTATACAATAAAATAAAATAAAATAAAATAAATTCTGTTGTTGTCTTCTTCCGTGTCATGGCTATCGACCGGTGGTCTTTCAGCCCGTTTTCGTTCGTCAGTGAATGTCGTTGTCAGTCTTATGAATCAAGATGAAATGAATTGATAAATGGTGGTGCTAGGGTGTTTGGATTTAGGAGGTGTATTAGGATTACGAGGAATACAGAGATGATTTAGGACGTCACGAATGTGGGGATTAGTGGCAAATTTGGCTGCTAGGTGTACGAGTCGTTGTTCTATTGGGATTACCTGTGTTTTTTCGTATAGTAGGGTGTTAGAGGGATTGTAGAGGGGATTGTTAGGATGCCTAATTTTTGTTAATATTCTTAGGGCTGATCGTTCACCCACTTGGAGATTTTTTAAAGTAGGGGGGCGAGGATTAAGGAATAGGATAGCTGCATAATCAAGTAAGGGCCGACAAATCATTTTATATATGTGTATCGCTGTTTTGATAGAGATGCCTCTATTATGATAAGTAAGAGTTCTGAAGTGTCGAGCCCTATTCTTGATTTTCAGCTTAAGATTCATTGTGTGGGTCTTGAAAGTAAATTTGGGGTCTAAGGATATTCCTAGGTATTTACAGTTTTGGGATGGAGGTATTTGGGTGTTATTTAAAGATATAGAAAAGGGGGAGTTTGGAGCACGATGGAAAGGGATGAGCAGATGGGAACTTTAATAATATTTTATTTATTTTCAGTAAATAATTTTAAAAAAACATGCTGAAAAAGTTGTCAAAATCATTAGAAATTTGTTTGGAAAAGGATTTGCAAATGTTTTAATGTAACAGAATTTTGAAGAAAAAAACATTTAAACGGACTTGATAATTTTAAAGAACAGTAGAAATTATTTAATGCAAACACAAATATCCACGAAAAAAAAAAAAAAAAAAAAAAAAATTGTAACGCAGAAATAAGCCATCAAAGAATCATTTGAAAATTCGGTAAAAAAATATTTAATTTTAAAATAGGCGAGTTTATTTAAAAAAACAATAGAAACAATTGATAATTCTCAAAAATAATAAAGAAAGAAGATTCGTTCATGAAAAACAAACAATAAACAAATGAAATTTATGAAGAAATATTTGAAAATTCATGACAAAACAATAATTGACAATAACGCAAAGCTAATAACAATTATAAAGAATAATTAAAAATTCTCGAAAAAAGAAATTAATTAAAAACATTTAAATGAACTTTAACATACTATTAAAAATATGTTTAAGAAAAGAAAATGTTAATGCAAAAAAATGAAATAACTATAAACGCTAAAGAAAAACAATTGAAATAAATCATAAAAATAGTTGTGTCCACAAAAAGGCCTACATACTTCAATCAAATCCATTCTTGATTATCAGTTTGGTTTCCTTTTCAAAAGTCAAGCATGCTTACTATCACAATCCTAACGTCTAATATGTAAACTAAACTCCTCGAAGGTCAAAAGTCAACTATACTTTTTTTAGATATAGAAAAAACATTCGATACGGTTTGGCATATTGGACACCTATATAAATATTTCCTACTAAAAATCGCCATCGTTTAATAATCCTTACACACAATCTCCTTTCCAATAGACCATGTTAAACATTTTCAAAATTAATTCTTAATCCCAAGTAGTTTCTTCAATGCTTACCACGAAATCACACTACAATCCTCTACGATCCTAATCAATAATATATACTATTATTTATGCTACCTATACCTTTTTTTGTGACTGGGAGGGGGAAAATCTTTTATAGACTGGGTGTGGGACTCCCCAGAACTACTGGTATACCCACTAAAAACCACCTCCCCAAGACGCCCTGACACCCCGCGGAACCGCCGTCTGGCATTACTTCACGGGGTGTCAGTGTCGTTGTGTGTGTGTGTGTGTGTGAGAGCAATGAACGGCTCGGGTACGTGGGGTCGCTACTCCCAAATGGCTGTGCACGTCAACCACCCCTGCGGGAGCATCCTACCTACACCTGTAAATACCTTCGTATTCGTTTCAAAAAATTCTGCTTTAAATCCCATGCACAATCAATAAAAAATAAAATCAAAACCAGGGCTCGACATTTTAGATTTTTAACCTATAGACAGCAAGGAATATCGATAAAAACAGCAACACATAAATCGTTATGACGGCCCTTTGTTAGATTATGGTGTAATCCTCTTCGCCCAAACTCGACCATGTATCATCCTTCATCACTTTTAAGTCGCTAAAAGATCGTACTAAGAACCTTAACCAAACCAAACCCATTCCACAACTTCTGAAATTAGTTTTTGTACCAACGTATATTAAGCCTTGGTCTAAAATTTGCTAATAATCCCCACAACCAACGCCTATTAACAAAATTCTAGAATCCCCCGAAACCCAAACTTTTAATATCATAAGTCATGAATTAATTTGTGCGAATCACCAGAACCGTTCACAAAGGAACTAAGGAATAAAGGTGTAGAAGGTGTAGGCATTTTAAGTTTTTAATATCCCTGCTCTGCCGCATTACAAAACCTAAGCATTTGATTGCAGATAATGTAATGTTTTGAATATGGTTCTTAAAACTTAGTTTACAATCGAAATTAAATGTTGATACTCTTTCTATAGCTATTCCACTAATATTATATACATATATTACAGGTGCATTTTCCTAGGGTATGTCATTACTTTGCATTTTGATATATTCGGGAATAGAAGATTGTCTTTACACCATGACGAAAGTATATTTAACTGTTCCTGCAAAAATTTAGAATCGGCCAAGGACTCAGTAACGCAATATATCTTTAGATCGTCAGCATATGCCGAGATATTACATTTCATTTTTACAATTATGTCATTTATATATAGGGAATAAAAGTGGTCCCAAGTGAGACCCCTGCGGAACACCAGCATTCATGGTATATTCTGTGGATAGAAAATTATTATAATCAACATAGGCTTTCCTACAACACAAATAACTCTTGAAACAATTTAAAAGCCCGTTACCAAGTCCACAGTCAGATAGCTTTTGCAATGAAATATGATGGTCAACTTTATCGAAGGCCTTGGACAGGTCAGTATGTATAACATCTACCTGCGATTTCCTGTCAATACTACATGAAACAAACTGTGTTATCGCTAATAAATTAGTAATAGTAAATTGCTTTTGGACAAACCCATGTTGATTAGTGATAATATTGGTTGTACTTGATAATAAAGTTGATTGTAAATACACATTTCAGAATACTTTGCAAAATTAGACAGGATACTAATAGGTCGATAATTTTTTATTACTCTATCACCATTCTTAAATAATTACACAACACGGAATAATTTCCATAATTTTGAAAATACACCGCTGTTAAGATACTTATTGGAAATAATAGTAGGCGGTTTGGCTAAGAGTTTAGCGCAATCTTTCATAAGAAAGCTTGGTATTTGATCCAGTCTAGACACAAGATTATTTTTCATTCTTTTACATGTTTTGGCAACACTTTCATACGATATCTGCTCAAACTGACAGGTGGGATGTAATACATTACCCTGTGTATTTAGAGAAGGAGCAGTATTTATATTAGTATCATTAGCAAATACAGATCTAAAATATTTTGCTAAATCCTCAACGATGCCCTGCGGATTGTTAAATATAGTATCGCCATCTTTCAAATTATTTGGTATTCCAAAAGTTCTTTGGGTTGTTTATCAAGTCATCTTCAGATCTTTGGATGAATAATTTGTAATCATTGTGTATGCTCCGCTTTGTAATACTTATTATTCTTTTAAATTCAAAATAATTTGAGATTTTGTTCGTTTCTTTAGCTTATGTAAATAGTGTTTGTCTTTGATTAACTGAATTGTATCTTTGAGTACCAAACAGGAAAATTTGTGTACACATATTTTTTAAACGGTACACTATTAGCAAAAGTCGTGTTAAGTAGGTTCTTAAAAAATCGACAGCTTCGTCAACATTATCCGCATTTAAGAAAATGTCCCAGTCAACATTCAATACAGTTTAGGGAAATTAGCCTTGCGAAAATTAATAAATTTATAATTATTATCAAATAATGAATTTCTGGAAAATTGATAATCAATAATAAAATTTACATGTAAGCAAGGGTGATGAACGTCTTCCTTTACAAATAGTAACCAATCTCTACTTAAAGTGCATCTATTTATGTTTGTTATTCATAGATCCAGTAATTTATCATTGAAATTTATTATATATTGACTTGAGATAAATTATTAAATGACATAAACGAATTAAGTACTGCGCTCTTTCTATCAGGTATAGTACTGGTAAAATAAGGAACATTGAAATCACCAATAATTATTGTAGACTCATCGTTAACATAGGAAGATAGGGCTTCCAGAAATAATTCTATATAATCAGCAGATAAATCTGGAGGAATGTACAACACAAACACTTTAAATCTGCCATTTATAGATGCACACGCAATACCACAGCAGTCGATTGTTTATTAGATATCTGGCATTTACAAGCGATTAGAGATCCTCCATCCCGTTTTCTTCCAGTTGCTAAGGAATTGCGGTCCTTTCTCGAGACTATGTATTCAGAAGTAAATATTTCTTCCGATGTTGTCTGATAACTAGGTCTCCGTAAGAGTGATTATATCGAATTCCCTGTCACTATGTAAAGTTCATTGGTTTTGCTATTTAATTCACGCACGTTCATCATCGAATAATAAGATATCTGTAGGTGATTTGTTGCTGTTGGGCTGTTCTAGGTTAAAGTTGTAATTTCCGGTATGCCACTTTTGTAAGTAATTTTTAAGTTATTTTCATCCAAACTTTTTCGTCGTTCTAGTTCAACTTTAAGAGATTTATAATAGGTTTTTTGGTGATGTGTACGATCAGTTGATACGGAGATATGCTTGTAATTCATATTATTTCTCAGCTCTTTTATTTTCTTTATGACTGTATCTACCTGTTTCGTGCTATTTTATGTGATTTTTATGAGTCGCTTTTTATTTTCTAGATTCTGTATAAATTTACCCAGTCGTAAAGGTGTTACGGTAGCTCATACAGAACATTCCGTCAATAATGAATGAACGGCTTCTTTATCTGCAACTATTTGCTAGTGTTGTGTTGAAGTTTCCTTCAACTATTCCATAAATAATTATAATATTTTTCCTATCCTGATGTTCATCACTTCATGAATGATCACTTCAAAATTTTAATTATTTGATTTACTTATTACGCTGTCTTTATTTTGTAGTTTATTTAACTCCATTCGTAGCTTAATAATCACAGATTATAATTCTGTGATATTGTCACTTAAATTTTGACAGGTGTTACATGATCATTTCAAACAATTTTTAGTTTTTAAAAGGCGAAGATCCAATCCATACATGTGCCTTGAAATGCATTTTTACATATTGAGCAATGTATTAATTTATGCTGCTTGTCTTACAGCAACTACAAATTACAGTCATTGTATTTAATTAGCGTATATAATTACAATGAAGTTTGTAGGAAAAATAACTGAGACATAATTCTTCAGACAAACCCCACTCATGGTTGTGACTAAGCTACATGTACACATGTGAGCGACGGAAAGGTCAAAACAAAAGAATACAAAGGAGAAATTAATAATAAAAAGTTATAAAATAACTGCTCACAAATTGTTACGCTAATAATGGGTATTAATGTACAATAATTCCAAATTAATAAATTAATTGAGTCAGTGAAAAAATGATCTGATCAAAAAAATGAATCAGTATCGACGATTGCATAGATTCGAATTTCCCACAAAAAATGTCGAAATAGGCGACGTGATTCTTAATAATAAATTAAAATCAATTTGTGTGTCTTCCGCCGCGGACAATTTTGTCACAATTAACATTGTATTACTGCACTATAATTTATATGTATACTAAAAATGATAAATTTACACGGCGTTTTTACCTGGTAAATAGCACTTTAATTGAGAGCACATGTATTCACGTACACGTACACTTCACTTATGATTATATATAACATAATTATTTGGTGGTAGCGCTATGTTTCTACCACCAAAAAATTATGTGTTTTAGTTTTAGTGTTTAATTAACAAAAACTCACCTTTTCACTATCTTTTTAATTGTTGTTGATGAATAGAGACAAAAATAGAAATATGGTAAATTAAAAATACATACTCGTGACGTATTCATTTTCGTGGCGTACTTTTGACTTATTTTTTTTTGCAGTGCTCAAGCGTTCTAAATAAAATAGCAAATTATATTTTGGATATTATTATGTCGATGAATAGATGAAAAACTGGTAGGAGATGGTTTCGTCATAATTCTAAATGAATCTCTATTGCAGGTGGTAACATATAATGATAAATACGTTAAAGGATCAACCTCGAGAAATTTCGACGAAATGCATAGACACACCATATTTGTGTGTTTTCTACTAATGCAATACATATTGAGATAGATTGTGATTCAACCTCAGAGGCGTTTATTGTAGCTTTGCGTCGATTTGTTGGACTCCGGAGTATTTGCAATGATATATATTTGTATAAATTTTGTGAGCGCCATTGCCACATTAAAACACCTTCAAGCAATAAGAAACGATCAGGCTTTTTTAAAAACGCTCTTATTCTCCTGTTCTCCTCATTTTAGGATTGATATCGAAGATATGTCCTTTCTTATCCCTTATCATTTTTTGGTTCTTATGATATGTATCAGTAGGAAGTTTCGGTTTGGAACATGTCAAAATCCTATGGCAGCTGTTACAATACAATACATACATTTTTTGAAGCACTGGTCGCGTTAATACATATAAGTACGACTGAATGGGAGCAAAGTCAAAGCGATTAAGAACTCTTAGCGAATAGAGTGGTAACCCTAAAGCATGATAATCTACTACTTTTTCTATAGTGCATGGGAAGAGTCCATGAGGTACACCCAGTAAAAGACACATTGAAGTCAAAACGATGAAGAACTCTAAACGGATACAGTGATAATCATTAAGCATAAAAATCTACCACCCTTCGATAGTGCATGAGCAGAGCCTAAAAGGTACACTCAGAAAATGAAAAACTGGTGCGAACAGCTATAGTGAGGATATCATACGACCTCATCAAAAGAACCGATGCACGCCTGTAGGTTCAATGCACAGTGTTAAGATACTGACTAACTTAACTCACGTTTATCATTTTGCAGTGATCAACTATTTAAGTCATTTTTTTGCCTAAACTCTTGATATCTCATGGCCTGGATGTTGAACTCTGAAATACACTCACTTTCATATGAAATGCACCACCCAGAAATAATTATACGATTGATGCGAAACTTGATGAAAAGAATTGTTTAGGCGTTGGCACGAAGTAATTAAACTCTCAATAAAAAAAAGTTGTGCCGTTGAGGTATTTCCGTCATGGTTATCTTAAAATTCCACAACTTTTTATATAGGCTTTGAAGAATATTTACTTAGAATTAATCAGCAGTTTTATTCTGAAATTATCACACTACCCAGAGTAAGACAACACCCATTTTTTCCCAAACTTCAGAGTTTGATAGGGATCGAATTATTGGCATAAAAGAAGCAGGCTTATCGTTCCGCAAAATTAACAGAACAATTAATCAAAATAACACAACTATGACGAGAATATGGTAATCCTGGTCAGAAGACGGTATACAGCGACATCGTCTGGCTAGAAGACCTCCCAAACGTAGTAACGCCCGTGAAGATCGGCTTCTGAAACGAATGGACACACAGAACCGATTTCAAACAAATTGGTTGCTTGAGTTACGTGAAGATCAAATTAATTTGACAAATAAAGCACTAATAACCTTTCTTCACAATTTTATTTGATTAACCAAATGTACATTTCGGACACAAAGTGACCATTATCAGTGCAAATCCATTGACAAAGTGACCTTTGTGTCCCAAATGTACATTTGGTTAATCAAATAAAATTGTGAAGAAAGGTTATTAGTGCTTTATTTGTCAGATTTCAAACAACTCGGTCTCTTACCATAGATTGGGTAAGAGCTGTAAATCGTCAGATTTCAATGGCGACCATTTATTGACGAATTGCGTCTTTTGGCCTCCATTCTTACCGTCCATTTAGACGTCTTCCACTAACCCCACCTCATAAAGCTGCTAGTATGAAAGATATTCAGAGTTTGTTGAAAGGCGCCATACAGCTTTAACACCGGGTGTCATGGTGTGAAATGCAATCAGTTTAGAACGAAAATCACCTTAGATGTTCATTCCAGGAACATTAAACGCTCGTCGATACACTGATAATGTCTTAAATCCGGTGGCGGTGCCATTTATGCAGACACTACTTAATGGGATTTTCCAGCAAAATAAAGCTAGACCCCCACATGGCAAACATTACAAGAGTGTTCTCAGAAGAAGGGGATTTGCAAATGATCTCTTGGCCAGCAAGATCTCCCCACCTTAATCTCATCGAGCATGTCTGGGACGTAATGGGTAAAAGAGTTCGCAACATACCCAGACATCCTGACAACTTAGATGATCTGAAACTCAGTTAGAAGTTGCTTCGAATGAGATGCTTCAAACAGATATAGACCATTTGATTCTAAGTTTGCCTAGAAGGGTCAATTTTTACATTGCTGTGTGAGGCGATGTAACTCATTTTGTTTCTGTTAAATTAAAGTTTTTTTCTTTTGATACAACGAATAAACAATTATTTTCATCAAGTTTCGCATCAATCGTATTCTGGGTGGCGCATTTTAAATGAAATCGAGTGTAGATTCGAAATTTGGTGAGATGCTGTCAAGCATAAGAAAAATTAGTATGCATCTCATCTTCTTTTGAGATGCGATTTTATGTGTAAATTATTTGAACAATTGTTAAAACTTATTACAACTGCTAGAACTAAGCTAAATGCAAAATTTGAAGACTTTTGTGAGATGCTAACAATTGAGATGTTAGGTCCACACCAGTCCATAGCGACGTAACACCACATTAAACGTTGCTATACTCCTATGTCCAATGAAAGCTGGGAACGAGATGATTTAAGGTAAGGGGGTCTAGACAATACGAAACGGGTCTCTGTCATCGTTCATCTGTCCCCATTTCTTTTGTTGTTACCTCTTGCATACCTTGTGTGTTTATCTCCATTTGTTTCAAAGGGCTCCGAGTGGAAACAAATTTAATTGAATTTAGCTCATCTTGAAAAACGAGTACAGTCTACAGCTCTTTTCTTTCGGGATCATACACAAATATCTATGATTCTACTATCGTGTTTCTTGGACATTTCTTTCGACCAATCGTCCCAAGCCTTTTATGAGTGAGAGAACATTTTTTTGATAGCCAAATATTCATGCAATATTGAATGTATGCTAGCCCAATTAATGGTAAATATTGCCTCAATCTCACGATAAATTACATGAGGATCTTGCAATACCAGGTCACATACAGCAATGGTAACGGGAACAACAACCGTTGTTTCCCAAATTCATCACTAAGCAAATTACGGCTATGACTGATGTATACCATCAATATCTAGTAGATTTTGACGGTGCTTCATTATCAAAAATTAAATAATCGCACCTTAATTCCATTTCATGGCCGATATCAATTTTTCAGATCACTGTAAACAACACAAGTGGCACATGGAGTAACTCTACTAATAAAAAGTTGAATTTTACATTAGGGATGTCGGTTGTCAGATAAAAGCACCTGGATCGTCAATTCAAAAAAAATATAAAAGGCAATCATTGTATTGCCACATCGCTAATAATTTTAGCTCATATTTTTAGTTTCATTGATGATTATTAAAATGATAAAAATAGCATAGATAATAAAGCTGCGAATTAATCCCTTTGTGATATTTAAATCACATCTTTCTACACATGAGATAACATATTCGCACGATTTGAAAACACAATTCAAACAGAAAACGAGAATAAAATTTTGCATGGAAATGCAATTATCCGATTTACCACTTTCAGTCAAATTGAATTCAGAGCAGAAGCAATGAAAATCGATGCATTTAACTGGAAAAACACCCTGTACAATTCAATAATAATGTTGGATACATTGCGTACGACAGATAATGCTTGCGTTAATGACCGTAGCAGTGGAACAAAAGCGACTGAAATATGGCGGTGTCCCGTTTTTATCGGACTCCATCCCCCGTAGGGTTTTACAAATTGGTGGAAACGCTGATTGATGGTCGTACCGGGGACCGGGGGGAAATTCGGATACACATCAATTTCCTATCCCGCTACGAGCACTTAAAAACCGCCATACGAACAGATAATGCATCCTTCGTTCGTCTACAAGTACACCGATTGTAAAGCACGTAGACAACATAAAAAGAATATCCTCTATTTTTGCAAATCTAACGCATATGCAATACATTGTATTTCAATTTAAATAAGAGTCGCAGTAAATAAAGTTATTCGATTCTTCTGAAAATATTTTCAATATTGAAATCCAATTGAAGTATATGCGTTCAATCTCTCCACCACATAAATACCAATATTGTAACAAAATTATTTTAAAATTTTCGAAATAATAGCAAGATTTGTTACATTCAAAGGTAAAAAAAGTTTGAGGCACTTGTCCCGGCGAACTTTAATTCTTGTAAACTCACGTTACCAAATCCGAAGGAGAATAAAATAAGAAGGACGACATCTCATAAGGATGCAAATCCTGAATAAAAACCTCATCGCTGCCGTGTAAAGGAAATTGTGTTCCTGCTGCGACGCCAAACTTTAAATTCTGTTTACGCCCGTAGCTTGAAAAATGTTCGTTCACCCAAACAAAGGCAAAGAAGCAGAAAAAAAAAACGTTCGGAAAAGGAGGAGCGCTTGTTTACCGTACTAACGAACATTAAATAACTTCAAAATACCTATATTTATGTACAATTTCATCGAATTACAATAAATTACTTAATGGCGTGTAAGAAAGTACAAGTAACAGAAAATACTTATTTTCTATAGACCAATAAAACAATATAGTAGAAAAGTGGAATAATAAAAAATAAACAGTTCGAACAGTTTGCTTGATTAAATCCATTGCGGACGTAATTATTAAATACCGGACCGGATTGTATCAGTTGACATATGTACATAGTGAATTCGCGGTCTGCACTAATGGTGGTTAGCGATCTAATTTCGGTAATAAGCCGAACAGTGCCTGCTGCATCCCCGGCCCAGGGTAAGAGGATTATGGGCGAGTTGAGCCCCCCTAAATCCGCTCCGGGATGAAAGAGGGACTTCCGGGGACGATAAAAATAACCAACAAAATATTTAACGCGCCCCGTATCATTTCGATTTTATTGCGTGTCTCGCGCGTTTTATCGCCTAATAAAAAAACTTGGTTAATGATACTGAAAAAAAGGAACAGGATGTGTTGATGTAATAGCCGACAGTACATAATGTGCATTTTATGGTTGTTAACTACAATATTCTCGTGCGTATTCATGATAATAAAAAAAATAAATGTAAATAGGTGGAATTCCTTATTAAAAGAGTTTATATGAACATATTTCAAAATTTAAGAATTTTGTAAATAGAGTAGCCGTGGGATGGGTGCTAACATGTTCAGTTCTATTTCAGCTGTCTGTGTATAAAGTATTGACTGTGATATTTATGCGTGTGGTTATAATGCTCAAAAAAATATAGAACTCCGACAGTTGTGATCTTTCCGGATGACCCTCGTAATTCGCCTGATGTATTATCTATAATTTAAAATACGTTAAAGGATTTTTTCATATATTACTTAAATGACTTATAATAATTAATATTATTTTATCTACGATCGTACAGAAAGTAGATGATTTTTGCATCATTTTTCATTGTAAAAGTGGCTTTTTAAAGCACTAGTGCTTTTTTACGTTTTTATTGCACGGTAATGTCAAACTATTTTTATTGCACAGAATTGTCAAATTTGACAGATGAATATATTTTGACGAAAAACTTAATGTTTTATTAATTGATACAAATAACTAATAAACTATAAATAAAATATACAATACAAACGAAATGGTAGATTTAAGAACTCTGAAGATTTCATTCAATGCAAGTCGAAGCGATTACAATAAAGCGAACAATTTTTCCATAAATAATAATGGCGGCCGACATTTGTGCAACTTGTTTACTGGTTGCTAAGTAACGCTTTCATTAGTGCACTGCGGGTAAAATATGTTTTCATTAATTGAATTATTGAAATGACATTAAACTATTACTCATAAGAATATATTCTTTGAAATCCTTTACGATCGAAGATAAAATTTTGTAAGGCACACGTGTAAAAAGTTTCTTTATTGCACTCCTGGCTTTAAAAAAACTCGCTCGTTCCTCGCTCGTGTTTTTAAACGCCAGTTCGTGCAATAAAGCATCACTTTTTACACTTGTACCTTAAATAACTATTAGTACACCGTATATTTACATGAGGAATATAACTCCTAACTAAAATAGAAACATTATGCGGTAAAGTTATAAAAAAAGCCATTTTCTATATTATCTCAACTAATTAATCCTCTCACCTCCTTTCCCAGTCTTGTTCAAACAGTTCCACGCGTTTCGTTAGAAGTTGTTCCGTTAAAACCTTCAATATTTGAACTAGAGAGCGCGAAATTTAATTACACCCCAGGTGTCCGCCCCTCCACATCCGAGATTTTCATGCGAGTGTGCAAATATTTGATCCCGAAAAGTTTTCACAGTGAAAAGAAGGCCAACTTGGAGGGACACAACAGGTGCAACGAGACTTTAATTAGAACCCGCTTTGTTCCATCTCTGTTCGTGAAGGTGATTACGGTCGTTACGATAATCCAATCACGCGAACACGACCATAATTATTGTATAAAGTGTACAGACTAACGTTGTTTAAATAGAAAATAGTGCTTGTGGTAACAGTGTCCGTAATATGTTAATCATGGCAACTAAGCGAATACGTATAGAACTATAGTCTGTTTACTTTCCAAATATAACGCGCGTTTACAATATCACATACAGAGAAACTGTATATTCTCCGTTAAGTATGTATTCTATTAAAGCGTCATCTATTGTCTAAAGCGTTCAACTGCGCTTCGCTAACCGGTTCTAATCTATTTTGGACTCACCAAAATTGATAGAAGGCGGTCCGAGACTGTTATTAGGGTAATTCAATGTCTTTGACTTCGATACGGTTTTGATGTAAACGGTCATGCCGTTTTTTTAGTCGTAACCATGGTTTGGTCTGGAGAACATCTTGGATTATCAATCCGCATGTTTCTTGAAAATGGCCGTTCTGCCGTCGCCACCCAGCGCGCCTTCTGTCTGCATTTCAATCTTACGCGTCGTGATCCTCTCCCTCACCGTAATTTAATCGAGAGTTGGGAGCGTACATTAGAAGAAACTGGTACCACACAAAGACGTTGGGGTTTAGGAAGACCCAGAACGGTAAGAACACCCGAAGATGTAGCAAGAGTAAGAGAAGCTATGGAACGGTCACCTACGCGCTCTGCCCGGAAGCATGCAACTGCATTGGCCATTGCTAATCGCTCTCTAAGACGGATATTGCATGAAGACTCATTCCACCCCTACAAGATGATGCTTGTTAAAAGTTAATGCCTCCTGATTATGAAAACCGCATGAATCGCTCCCAGGAAATGTTGAACTGGATCCATGCGAGGTCAACTTTTTTCACTAGTGACGAGGCCCACTTCCATCACTGTGGAGGGATGAATAAACAAAAATTTCGATACTGGGCTGTAAATAACACAAGGCAACGAGAGACCACTTCACTCCCCAAAAGTCATAGTTTGGTGTGCGATTTCCAAATTTGAGGTGGTTGGGTCTTATTTTTTTTAAGAGGACGGACGAACCGTAATTGTCACTGCTCAACGTTATGCTTTTATGTTGGATTTTTTTTTAACCTCGATTGGAAGAACTGAGAGAGGAAGCAGATCTGGGAGACATCTGGTTTCAGCAGGACTCATACTGCTCGAGTTTCAATGACGACACTGCGACAGGTGTTCCCTGAGCGCCTTGTTTCTCTGAGAGGTGATATGGAGTGGCCCGCACGCTCCCCTAATGAGCATTTGCGACTTCTTCCTGTGGGGCTACCTGAAGGAAAAGGTTTTTAGGCATCGACCTCGCACCTTGGAAGAAGAACTCAGGGATCGAATTCGGCAGGAAATCGCGGCTATACCCATCGAGATGTGCCAAAATGCGGCCGAAAATTTCAGAAATCGCCTTCATCAATGTATCGCTGCAGGGGGTCATCATCTTTCTGATGTCATATTCAGGACTTAATGCATAAAACGGCATGCTGTACCGATTAAGATAAAATAAACCCCATTTCTTTAAATGGCGCCGTTTATTTAATAGCCCTTCAAAACTGCACTGTCTGTTTTGCCGCACCCTGTACTATCCATTTCCTCTGTTGATCTAGATGATTTTGTTCGACGTTGGTTTTTCAATGTTCTGCCAGTCGCTTCAAACTTCTTCAGTTATTTTCGAATGAGAAGTATGCTTGGCGCCTCATTTAGGTGGCGAAAACCTCGAATATTGCAGAATTTTCTACGCGCTATATCCGAATCACAATTTTTGTAATTCTCTGGCATGCATATCGCCCGGTTCGCTATCAATAAACCTTAAGTCCCAAGAGCTAGACAAGAGAAATAAACTTTATTTTTGAACATCCTCTATATTATGTTTAAAACTTAGTGTTTTGTGTCCAATTTTATTGATAGGCAAGCTATTTATGAATGTGATTATGATAAAGCAATTTGATGAATTAAGGATGATTAAAAGGAGAAATCAAAAAAATGTTATGAGTTTTTTCTGCTAGGAAAAGCTTCATTGAATATAATTACAATGAAGAATTTAAAAAAAAAATCACAGATTATATAGGATACGGATACGGATAAAACTAAGGACTCTCCCGCCACCACCTAACCTCTTTAAGGAATAGGAATAGGATTATTTAATACACCAGTCAGGGATTTTAAGTTTCGTCTAGATAGATTAACACAATATTAAGCAACTTTAGCGTTGGGTATTCGCATTGTGTTTCTGGAATAAGCACAAGTGGAGACGTTCTGCTACAGTCATGTCTTGCAGTATGTCTGATATATTGCTTTTGGATAGAGGTACAGGCCTCTTATCGTTTTACTAAGATATTCATTCAATCTGGTTTTTGAGTGTGCTTTGACCAAGAATAACACAATTCTGTTATCCACAGATGCCGTAACACATTAATTTGCCTTGCTTGATAAGACCTTGGGATGCATTAAGACTGGTCTTACTGTCTATGTGGATGCAGATATTTTCTCCTTATTTTTTGGGCACTAACCTGTACGTTTCGCCTGAATGATTATAGAGCGTTCCTTAAGGGCATATTTTGTTCCAGATTTATTTAGGCATTATATATAAATGCATCTGTTTCTTTCTTGTTTTTTGCGCTATGTGTGAATATATGTACAAAAGCTCCAGCAGCCTCAGAGTTTTGTAACGTGTAGTCTCTTTCAAAAAAAACTGCGGCATATGTCTTACCACGGCAGTGAACAACCACTAGGTGATTCTGGGTGATAATCTCAATGACTTCTCAGCGACTCTAAAACACTGCAAGAACGCCATGCTCGCCTTAATTTGAAGATGATTACTTCAGTTCAGTTTAGGATCTAGGATAACCCCATAGATGCTTTACCTGTGAAGCCAAAATTAGTGCGGTGTTGAATATTCTGGACAGCTTCATTCTTTTCGATTTCTTTTTGTCGGTGAACACCGTTATCTCTACCTTAGTTGGATCAATATAAGTGAATCTAACGAATCATTTTAAATTGATTTTTTGAATTTATAATTCTTGTATTTATTTATGGTGTTTAAACAAAGATTATCCTATTGAAAATTATTTTAAAAAGTGCTATATATTTTGATCAAATGGCCAAGATACAGGCCATCAAAGTTAAGAAATTTTAACACACTTTTCTAAATATTTTCAATACCGTAGTAGAGTGCTGCAATTTAGTACAGCCTAAACTAACATCAAGTAAATTCCTTAGGCGATTTGTCACTTCGATCGGACTGCGGGGACCATGCTATACAGGGTGTTCCTAAAATGTATTTGCTCGTAAATCTACATTTATTCTTCCAGCTTTTAATAAAAAACTTTTATCACCATTTGAAAATTTTGATAACAGTGGCCATTTTTGAATTAAAAGCAAAAGTGTTAGTCTCTGACTTCAATTGTAACCAACAAAAAACCAAAAATCCTTGGAAAAATCTGAGTCAGCGATGACAATTGAAAAATGTTGTTTGAACAAAAGTGTATTGACCTAATGTCATGTCAGTTTTTCCATTATACGTGTAATTCTCCATTTTGATCTCGAAAAACTAACGAAAATTTTAATGTTTGTTATTTTTTGTTTAAACGACATAGGCAAGTTGACAGCTCAATTCGTTTTTCAATCTTCCACACTTGTAGTGTCACTTGTTCAGAAATTTGAACAATGTTAAAATTGTGGAAAATTTTACTTAACTCCAGAGATAATTGTGACGATGAAGACAATGTAATTATATTGTTTGTTTATTAACATTGCTTTTAAATACCGATATTGTTTACCAAATAACCGATGTTAATTTTTGGAAAGACGATTAAGAGATGGACGATGTGCATTAAGTGGAAGATGAGGTGAGTGATGATGACCAATTTCTTATTCCACTTGAAAAAAGATAAACATTTTCAGACACTTTCTTTGCAAAATCCTTGTATAAACAAAAGAACTACATAACGTACAAAAATACAAACATAAATTACAAAACAATTTACTACTTATCTAAATTTCGTTTGTGTGAAGAAATCTTGATGTTCTGTTCCGGTGGTATATATTGTCATTTCTCTGATATTTTTAAACGGTGGTGTCAATATAATGTTTTCCTACTTGATCTACCCCGATGTGGTGATAAATTCAGGACTTTAAAATTTTCATTCTTATTCATTGGTATCTTATAGAAAATTGTATACGGTTCATTTCTGACAAAACGTATTTAACATATTTTTAACCTATTTATTGATTCTCCGTTAGAATTCTTTATCCTTTTAAAAATTGCGTCTTCTAATAATTTTTTTGATACACAATCTTCTTGTCTCATTTCATGTACAATAAAGTTATTGACTTTCCGACACTTTTTGATAATATTGTAATATGTTGGATGCTTGAAGCCATAACTTTGTGATACATATTAAATCAGGAACTTTATCAAATGATAAATAAAACTTACTTTGTTAATATCACACACGGAATTTATTTCGTAACTATAGTTTCAACCTTACAAGGCCATTACAAGGACTTTACGTTTGATAATGGCCTTGTAAGGTTGAAACTATAGTTCCGAAATAAATTCCGTGTGTGATATTAACAAAGTAAGTTTTATTTATCATTTGATAAAGTTCCTGATAATATTGTAATAATCTCGGGGGACAAACAGTAAATTATTTTTTTAATGCCATTTCTACTTCTATCATTTGGTAAAAACGAATGTCCTGATGTAAAAAAAATTGTGATCTATAATTTCTACATTATGTTCAGATGTTTGGACAATTTTTAGCCACATTAAAGCCACTTTAATGTTTCCATTTTGCCCCGCACACATGTCACTGTAACCTATAATGTGTCTTTCACTTCTTAAATTTTGAACATGTTTTAAGATGCATTAAACTATTTCCTAAGCATCCATTGATGCAATAGTTTCATCCCAAACGTACAAGTGACCATTATCGTTATGAAAATTGTGACTACCCAAATTTAGAACGTACATATTGCTACTGAAGTAGTCAACTTTGGATAAGGTAATGCTTTTTGCAAGTCGAACGAAAAAGCGAAATAATAATCTGAATTGTGTGATACTTGTTCCTGATCTTGTTTTAGTGACTTCCTAGATGATTCTGCCAGCCTTAAATTGACATCGTGTTCTTCTATAAGTTTATTCTTTTCTTCATCATCATTCGATGCTTTCATTTTGATGTTTAGTTAGTCGCATTTTTGACATGTATCTTTGCACGGTTGGTGAAAAGGTAAATCAAAATCCTTTTTAAATATCTTTCTGTAAGTCCACTCATTAATAGCTTTTATTTTATTTCCCTTGGAATGAATCTCGTATAAATTTTATAACATTTTTCTAAGAGTTAGATCAGAATGTAGATATCTTCTATTAGGATTATGAGATCTGGTATAATGGGATTCAAATTTAGGAAAACTTTTAATATGGTTGGTGTTTTTTTCCCTTCCTCGAAAAATTTTTCTTGATGATCCAACCATTCGCCCACGTAAATCATCTCCAACATTTGCAGAGTTTAATACACGTTTTAAGTGCCCTTACTTTAAAGGTATCCAAAAAAAGTTTTTTATAGACGTTTTTAGAATTTAACAAATACCTATAACTCCAATTTCTTGGCGAAACCTTTCCCATTTTTTGACGTCTTCGTTTCACAGTTTTGTGCTCGATAGCTTCGTAAAGCAATATATTTTCTTTATTAAAATCTCCCAAATACCAAAACTTCTCAAAAATATTATTTCTTTCGTCTTCTTCGTAATTGTTTTATGCAAGGTTTTCGACAATGACAATCATTGTTTTGGAAAACTTTGGAAGGTACAATATTTCCGGTTTGAGTACAATATCTTTTTCCTGAATTCCGTTTAAACTTTAGCATTTTTTGGATGTATATTTTATCAATCTTTTCTCCATTGTTATTTATTATCCCCTGAAGACGAATATTGTTCTATAATTCTCTATCTTTTTCAATTTTCTATGAAATCATTAGTTACTAATACTTTTTCACCATCTGAATTAATTGATACATCGTTTTGATCTTCTCTCATAGGAAGAAATAATTTCTAAAATTTAATATTAAATTTTAAGTTTTATATTTAGTTGTATTGCGTAAATTTTGTTTAACTGCATTAATTAAACCTACTGAATATTCAACTAATGCAATTGTCCAAAAACTGAGGTTAATTTGTTAAATACTAATTAATTAAAATTATCTCCATCACTGCCTTCCGACATTAATAAATAGTAATAAATATCTTCATTAAAGTATAAATGGACTTAGGCCACTTTCAAAATAAACGACTGAATTAACACATGGACTTAGGCCAGTGTTTCAAAATAAACAGCTAAAAGAACAAAGTAAAAAAAAACAGCAGAATTCATTTTTTACTTTTTTTAGTCTTGTACTTTTTTTGGGAAATTGTTTCCGCAAAGATATCCCTCTTGGTGGCAGTAGTTACTATTTTTAGCTATTTTTAGAGAGAAAAAATGTGTCTGTCCGTTAACGTTGTAGACATTTGGAACTGAAACTTTTATTATTTGATAGAAAAACTGGAAAACTTTTAGTAAAATATCATTTTCCTATCCTAATTACCATGGTGTTATCTTGACCTATTTCAACAATTATTTTCATTGATTAAGTGTACTGTTGATCTATTGTATTCCAAGTAAAAATTTATTCCCCTAGCATGCTTTTGACCTATCCATATGAATAATTAATTGCCCTAGCGTAATTTTGACCGTTCTTAATAAACAATTCATTATTCCGGCGTTCTCTTCACCTCTTCCAATCAATTATGCACTACCCTATTGATCTTTCGAAATCAATTTTCATTGCCCAAGGGTATGCATAACAATGATGATTGATGTATATTAATAGTTGTTTTGCCCGATCGGTAATTTTGTTTCATTTACAAGCTTCATTCCCAGGGCGGTAAGTTCAACTTACTGCCCATGACAAATAAATAAAACATCTTTTTCATAATGAACCTTTATTAACTAAAATTATTAATTATTAATGTTAAAATTTATAGAACCATTAGCAGCATAATTATTAAATATAATTTGCATTTTAATTTTATCAGGTTCAATTGTTGACTGCTGTATAAAATCGACGCTTTTATTTCCGTTGTGCAAAATTTTATTTGCAAATTGTATTTTGTTTTCAAGTGATTCCTGCAAGTAACTTTCGGCAACACTAGACGATTTCCAGCCTCCATATCTTTCCAAGGCCATTACTTCCATCCCCTTGTTCGCTAATAACGTAGCAGACGTCCGCCTAAACGAATGTGTAATTATTCGGATTTTCTTTTTTGAGATAAGTAGCAATTTTAGAAGGGATACTTCCGATAGTATTTCTACAACAACTTGATTGAAACATTTTCCATCATAATCAGAAAAAACGTTTGTAATCAACGCACTTAGGTCGCATACTAGCATACTTTCTGAATATTTCCAAAAAATGAATCTCGTCGTTTTGATGGTTGATAACCGTAAAGGTTCGTTCAGGACCTGTTTTGGCTTAGGAAAGTTAACCACAATCACGGAACCTCTGTCTTCTATATCATCAACAGTCAAATCACAAAATTCTTGTCGTCTGGACGCTCCGGCTACCCCAATTATCATAACTACCTGAAATTAACCAAATTTAATGTAGGTACAAGTCAATTTTATTGTCTGTTCATACCTTCATTAACAGGAAATCATTGTCAGGTGCTTCCATTAAAAATGTATTCATTTCTTCTCTACTAAATACTTGTGCTTTCTTTGGTCGGCATCCAACATTTTTACGCTTTAAAAATGCTATAAGTTTAGTGTACTTACAAATATCGATACCATTATTCAGATTTATGGTCAATTTGAGCATTGAATACTCGGCCCAAAGACTCCCAGGCAACTTCATATTCTGTTGCACAAAATATGCCACTAATACTTTCTCCGAAACACTAACCTTCTGTTCGTCGCACCATTTTTTAAAAGTAGAGAAGGTCATTTCGTATCTGAGTTTTGACTTCTCCGGAAAAATAGTATGGCACCCAATTGCAAACAAATCTTCGATGGCATTATCTTCGTTTTCTAATATTTCTTGAGACATTATTAAGGTCGAAAAACACTTCTAAAATTTGTCCTGATTTGCAAATATTTGTTTGTGTTTAGCAACCCCATAACAACTATTACAACTATTTTAATTAATTAATCGATCGGGCAAAAATTAGTATAAGCATCTTGGACGTTAGTGCTACCGGTCTCGGGTAAATATTATTATTACTATTACCCTCCACCGCTATAACGCACTTACCACCCTTGATACTTAATATACTATTATTATTATTTAGGTAACAAAATATACTATTGTTTATAGTAATCTACACCAGTATTAACATATAAATATATGACCTATCCTAATAAATTATTCATTATTTTAGCTTATTCTTGATCTACGTAATACATTATTTAATGCCCTATCGTACTTTTGACCTATCCCGATTCATTATTTATTACCTTAGCGTAATAAATTATTCATTGTCCCAGATTACTCATGACCCATCCCAATTTTAATCGTGCATTGCCCTAGCGTTCCTTTGACCACACAAAAGTGCTTATTTAGCTTACATATAACTCCAGACAGATAATAAGGGATGCCATAATCAAGGATAATTCAGCGTTATCATTTACGACAATTTTTCCGGCTTTTATTGCCTTAATATTTCCAATCTCTCTTTTAGAGTTAAGTGAGGTCTTTTATTACCAAGATTTTGAATTCTTCTGTTTTGAAGATAAAAATGATTTCATGTGAATTTTCAAGTAAATTAAAAACAAGAATTAAAAATAAAAGGTAATATATAAATTAAAGCAATTGCAAATTTAATTTATTTCTCAAATTACCAAACAGAAAAAACAATTGAATGTGTTTTTAAGCGTCAGAAATAGGATGATTTGTAATAATATAACAAATTATTTTCTTAGTTTTGATGTTTTTGTTTTTTTTCTTTTCGTTTGAAAACAAAACAATTGAAATTTTTGTCAAGATCGAACTAATTTGATATATTAGAGTAAAATCAAATGCACTCGAATAAAATACCGGGTGTTGATCTGTGCTCTCGGTAATAGGAATTTAATGTATAAAATCATACTTATGCAATTTCCCGCTCTCCTAATTGTTTTAGAACAGTTCGTTTTATCAAGGTGAATATAAAAACATAGGGACCAAAATTATTTTTTAGAATTAAAAATACTACAGAAATTGACAATTGTTTAACTTCAAAATCTTTCTTGAGGAACGAAAATAAATAATTAATTTAACTTTCGAATAATTAAATAAAATGTCTTATACAATTAGTGAAGTAAAAATCAGTTTCTTAAGAGGTTTTATTCCGGAAAAAGTGTGCACGAGGTTCGTAGCTTGTTTGGTGGTTTATATCCGGATCGACCGATACTCGTAATATCAACAATTCAAAATGTCATTTCAAACCAAGAAAAATATGGATCAGTTTTTAAACTATGCCAACCCTGTTTTAAATTTAGTGGAGGACGTACAGATTGTTCAAGATAATTTCATTTGCTGCCGTGGCTAATCACAACATTAGCACTCGTCAAATTTCTAAGGATTTAGGTATCTACCATACAACTGCTTTCAAAATTTTAAAGAAGAATAAGTTTAAGTCTTACAAGTACTCTGAACATCAAGAAATTTTTGAGGCAGATAAATATTCTAGAATGTTTTTTTTGTGAAAGAATCATAGAAATGGCCAATTTAGATAGAAATTTCCTCCAAATTATTTGTTTCTCTGATGAATCAACATTTACCATCAATCGAGAGGCAAATGTTTAAAATTGTCTTTATTGGGATAGGATAACCCGCATTTAGTTATTGATAACCATTCCCAATATCCACAATCTATAAATGTATGGTTGGAAATATACGGATCTCACATATCGTTGTATGCAAATTATATACGTAAAATTGAGGATAACATTCATTATAATAGCAATAATTTTTGGAAGTTTGTACAAGATCACAAAAATACGAAAAGGCTTGCCCTAAAAATGTCATTCAATCATATTAAAAGCCACAATTTGCAAGAATCTGCTCCCAATATTTTGGGAGCGTGTATTGTGAGAGTGATACATCGGGTACTTGGGGGTAATTTTATTATAATAACGTTTAATGCATTAATCCCTCTTTCTCTTTCACTATTGATTTTATGTGTGTATTTAACGAACATATTAATTTAAAATCATCCTTGGCATGTGGGCCAGACAACATTCCGTTTTTATTCCTTAAAAAATGTGCATATACTATCTGTTTTCCCCTTACTATGCTTTACAATCTCTCTCTAGATCAGCAATGTGTGACTCCCATCTGGAAAAAGAGCTTTATTACACCCATTTTCAAAAGTGGTGATCGCACCGATATAAATAATTACCGTGGAGTCTGCATTCAAGCTGCTATACCAAAAGTACTTGATAGTCTTGTAAGTAAACAATTGAAATGGACATTAAAAACATAATAATTGATGAGCAACATGGATTCTCCTCTGGTAAGTCCACAACAACGAATTTACTAGTGTACCAAAATTACCTTTCGGAGGCCTTGGAGAGTGGATGTCAGGTAGATGCCATCTACACTGACTTCTCCAAGGCATTCAATAAGGTTTGTCATAACGTTCTGGTGCAAAAATTGCGTTGTCTTGGTTTTCCTGATAATGTCGTTAATTGGATCAAGAGTTTCCTCTCGGATAGATATCAGATGGTAAAATTGGGCAACTGTATTTCAGCAGAATTTAAGGCCACCTCTGGGGTACCACAGGGTTCCCATGTTGGTCCAATTTTATTTAATGTTTTTGTTAATGACCTTCCAAGCGTTATAAAGCATAGTGAACAGTTATCATATGCCGATAATTTGAAGTTGTATCATACTGTAAAATCTGAGTCTGATACTGTAAATATTCAGAATGATTTGAATAATCTATACGAATGGTGTTTGTTAAATAAATTATTTTTAAATATTAATAAATGTAAAACTATAACTTTTAATCGAAATAAAACAACCATTCAAAGCAATTATCATATAAATAATATATTACTTGGACGAGTATCTGGCATTAATGATCTGGGAGTTTATTTTGAAAAGTCATTGTCATTTAAAACTCACTATTTTGTCAATACTGAACAGAGCTAATAAGATGCTATGTTTCATTGTGCGAATCTCCTCTGACTTTACTGTTGGCACTTTGAAGATTCTGTATTGCACCTTTTTTCGTTCGATTTTAGAATACGCGGCAACAATTTGGTACCCATATCAACAATATTTAATTAAGGCATTAGAAGGTGTCCAAAATAATTTTTTGCGAATTGCAGCTTTTAAATTAAACATTAGTCGCGTTAATATTAACTATAATGTATTACTGCTAAAGTTAAACATGGTGACATTACTTTTTCGTAGGAATTTATTTGATTTGTGCTTTTTATATAAGTTATTTAATGGATATACTATTTGTCCCCCTCTTCTAAATTTGATTAACTTTTGGTATCAAAATGGTGGAAACACTACTAGATCCAAAATACTCTTCAGAGTAAAGTTTCACCGGTTTAATTACTCCACTAATAAACCATTATCCAGGTTGATATACACAGCCAATTGTCTATTGCCTTCTTCAAACTTTGACCTGTTTACACACAACTTTAGATCTTTCCGTAGGGCACTTGCTGTTATGAATTATAGATTTTAATTTTGTATAGTTGTTTATTTAGTTTTAATATATTTTTCGTTTGTTGTAATCGCGATGAATTTATATAGCAGGATTAATTTAAGTCACTACATTTATATTTTGTTAGTTCATATTAATTTTGTAAAAAGAGGAAACTCGTTAATAAATAAATAAATAAATAAATAAATAAAACAGTTGGGTTTTGAGAATTTACACAATTTAATGTCAATGCACCGCGACATTTTTTTCGCCACACAGTGGCTTCATCAGGCAGATGATGAAGCCACTGTGTGGCGAAAAAATTGTCAAAAGTCTCAAACCCAAGTGTTTTATTTATCACCTATATAATGGAATTTCACCAAGTAAAAGCCTCATCAATCCAACATTTTATTTCTTCAAAAGTTAAACTAATTACCACGTCAAAGATGACAGTTCAAATTGTAACATTTCCGTTAATCATGGAAAATATGATTTTCGTAAAATTTTAACTTCTAATTCTTTCTTTTCGTTCATCAAAAAAGCATTTTGAAGTTAAAAAAAATGTCAATTTCTGTAGTATTTTTAATTCTAAATAATTTTGGTCTCTTATGTTTTTGTTCTAAAACAATTAGGGGAGCAGGATATTGCATAAGTGTGATTTTACACGTTAAATTCCTATTACCGAGAGGACAGATCAACACCAGGTATATAAGAAGAAAAAAACAATTAAAAAACAACAAAAGCAGAAAAAAAAACGTGCAAATCGAACAGAATAAAATTTATGAATATATGGTACATATGTTGATTGTTGATTATTAGAATTATCAATTTTATTATTTATTAGTTTCTGTTTTTGTTATAAAAAACAATTCAATTAAATAGATGAGTGATAGTGGCCAATAAAAATTAATTAAAAAGGAAAAAATAAAACAATTGGAATTTAAAAACGAAATTATCGAAATTGTATCAATATTTATTAATTTGAATGATTTTAAATAATTTTAAGCGTTTTAGTTTTGAAGCAAATTTTAAAAGTTTATTTTTAAGACATTCTCAAGAATTAAATGTACTTTAAAAATGTATAATATTTTAAAGTTTTAATATTTATAAAAAAATTGATTTACACACTTGTAAGATTTAAGGTTTTTTTACCTTGACCTGTCGCAAATAATTATTCATTGTCTAAGCAGCGTATTCTTGACCTAGCCCAATAAATAATTAATTACCTCTACTTTTAAAAGGTATATACAGGGTGTACCATTAGTGTTCGGATGGAAGATTATTGGTTTATTAATGTACATTTTTAAAATCCGTTATCG
Source organism: Ontholestes murinus (assembly GCA_963969525.1). Taxonomy (NCBI): domain Eukaryota; kingdom Metazoa; phylum Arthropoda; class Insecta; order Coleoptera; family Staphylinidae; genus Ontholestes; species Ontholestes murinus. The sequence continues at coordinate 33,699,100 of OZ018388.1, forward strand.
GGAAACGGTGGAGGACCTTTAAGGGTAGAACATAAAAAATATTTCCGACTGAATTGCAATTGTTTTTCCAGGTGATTCATATAAAAATTGCATTTTTTAATGGAACCCTTGTATATTATTGTATATTTGGATTTCTGATTCGATTATGATGTAACTTTATGTGTACATAGTATATACAAGAATTCGTTTAGTCGTAATTCGTCATTTTAACAAAATCTATAAGTTTAGTACTTTTATATAAATATAACCAAATTCGGTTGCAAAATTTCCAATAAAATTTGAAACCATTAAATACTCTTAAACATTATGATGAAAAACAGTTAAAACTGCTAAGAGGTCGTTGAGTGTGTCAAAAGTATAAAAAAATGTTTATAGAAACAACCAAAGCTTAAAATCCACAAAATGAGATAAAAATGAACTAAATGTTTGGTATGTTTGGTAAGAGTTTCTAAGAAAGAACTAGTATTTTTGCCTCATCGACAGCTGACCATAGCAATAAAGAAAACCACAATTGTCCATAAAACTGGAATTAAAATTTACAATTCATGACAATCGCTAGCATGACTTTTCTGTTACTACCATTGCTTAGGAATATCAATTTAATCATCTAGAGCGATTTTTTCTTTTAAATTAATAGGGCCTTATACATTCTTTACGCTAAGATAATTTGGCCTAACATTCTGACGCAATTTATTATTTTATTATAAAAACCAATTTTTCAATGTTGCGGGAAGAAAAAAATAGGCGAAGAGTGACGGGTCTCGCGTATAATGTTATCAGGCATAAAAATAAGTGGGCAATTTTTCAAGTATGTTCGCAACCATTAACCGTATTGCCGTTAAATTTTCAGTGGAACGCAGATTTACGAGCCCTGCAGGTTTTCGAGACCTTCGTAAATGTTTCTGCATGATATATGAGAAACTCTAAGTGGTGTTGAACCCGGATTAATTGTACATTTCGAAACGATACATGGTATATTCGATTAATTACATGAGTTAAATAAATCATTTCACATTTAGCAATTTGAAAACTTAATTATATTTTTTTAAACTTAAAATATGTCAAGTTTAAGAACTGGGTGTAATAATTCCCAGCCAAAGACTATTAGCCCTATTAGAATTTTCATGCCCCAGATTCTCGTCTGCAATTCACGAAGACCTCCCAGACAATGATCGATAAGACACTCGCAGACACCTAGACGCCCTTTCTTCATCCGGCAATTCGCCCTTCACTGTATGGCCTAATGCTCGACTTTGTCATTCTAATCACCATCGTTTATATTTTACAAGATCTTATTCTGATTTATAAGCCCCACATGCATAGAAAATATAAATGTTAAATATCATTATTACTACAATTATAAAGTAAAACTATATTTTCTACTGGGGTATAAATTTTAATAAACCATTTTAAAAAGCTTTGTATAAAAAAATAAAACTTCATTTTAAAAGCCATTAGCGTACGCGCTGATGTGCAAATAACTTTTTGTTGTCATGCATTCGAAGTTTTTGCCCGGTAAACCATACTGCTCCTATTGATTTTGAGAGATATGAAGGAGAGACCGTTTTTATCGTCGGTAACGTTCTGAGCTTAAGTTGTCCGGATACTTATTAATCAATGCCAAGGGGGATTCTATATAAATCAGGCTCGTTTAAAATGTTGGGAACGGCGCACCCTCAACCGCCCGTTCGGTATCCAGGGCACGCAAACCGAGGACCCTTTATTTTTGTTTTATGGTCCCCGCAGAATGGCATTTGTGCGTAGTAGACCGAAATTTTACAATACCCGCACTGTTTAATAAATAATATTCCAATAAATTTACTCAAAATTGGACACCTAGAGTATTACGCATATTGAATATTTGCATCATCACCAACATATTTCTGCATTAAAAAATTCATAAAAAATGTCAACATAGAAAATTTTGTCCACATTATATTCAACATTAATATGTATTAAATACAATAGAAAATTCATAATTAATATGTTAAATAAGTATTTATATATTCAATTCAATTATCTAAAAGTAAAAAAAAAACATGGAATACAACAAGTGGATTAATCTTAACAAACCTATCAATCAATTCCATTTAATTTAGATGATATTGTTGACAATTATACCCTAAAATCAAGCTATTTGTATAGACCTTTTCATACAATATAGTAAAAGCAACACATTTTATTTTTAAACAAATATATTTTTGTTCGACCGCACTATAAATGAATATTAAATTTACCAATATCATATAATTGGTATAATAAAACCTAGTCGCGTGGCCTATATCCACAGGGCACACTCTTAAGATGTATAGTCGTGGACAAGAGGAAGCGACGTTATCGAATTAAATTCGTAAAATATGCTATAATAACGCGAATGTACGACGATTACGTAGATAAAGGCGGACGACGTTCCATTTACAAAGAAACGTATAAAAAAGTTGGCAAATAAAAGCCCCTAGAAAAGAATATATATATACGCAAATAACTCCGCAGTTACTTCTGGTGGATGCGCCGGGCCATAAATATCCTCGGAGATAAACACCGAGCCGCTTTTATAGTTTTCCGCCGAGGGATTAATCCCAGAAAATTGATAACATTTTCCTACGTCGACGGTTAAAATTCAATATACCCCGTTTACCTTCTTCACATGCAATAAAAAAATATAACACAAAATTTTTACTTTTCCGCTGGGAATAATGAACGGTATAAAACGACCATTTTATCATATAAGTGTAATCGTTAATATAAATTAAAATGAAGCATTAGGAATTTAATTGAGCCCTTTTTCATTTCTAAAATATACAAAAAACATTTCTCATTTTCTAATATTAAATGTTCTACGGACATTGGCAGATTTTTCATTTTAAAATTAAAATTTTACTTTTTATGAATGTGTAGTGATTGTTTATTGAAAATCATTTAAACTGTATTTAGAGATAATAAAAAGTCAACACTTTTCACTTTTGTTTTTCAGAACATCTGAATCATAAAATAAGATGTATATTTATGCATTGTTCATTTTTTAAATAGGATTTAATTAAAATATTGCCTGTTTTCTTCTCCTTATAAATGTTTATAATATGTTATGTTTATGCAATTTCTGCGATTTTAACCATTAACAAGAATATGATTTTCTTGTTATCAGAAGTATTTTAGTGGTACACAGTTTTATATCGACTCTTATACTATTTTTCTAAATCAATTTCATAAAAATAATTTTACATCTAAAATCATTTTCGACCCTTACCATATGGTACTATATAAATTTACGAGAAATTACTTAAATTTATAAACTAAAATATGTAGAAATTGCAATGTACAAAATAACAGTAATTATAGTTCTGTAAATATACTGGAAAATAATATTAAATGCTTACAGGATTTCATAATACGAATCAACTCATGTAGTTCAAGGATATCATTTTAAGTGTTTAATTTAATTAAAATCTTGATGGAGAGGCACGAAATGAAACTCGCTGAAAGTAAATAGGGGTCTTGTTTAAGGCAAGATATTATTATTTGTAGAAATAGTCAGCCATATTATTTCTACATAATTTACTGCAAGTCAGTATATATTCGTAATTCAAGAAAATATAAGCATTTAATTACATAAAATAGTAACTATTAATCGTACAAACAAATAAAATTAAATTCAAGAAACAATTGTCGATTTTTATAACATAAAAAACCTCCCAAGAGTTTACACGATTTTACTGCTGTACGTAAATTCTATAATAATATTAAAATGAATTAGTTCGGGCGTCCCCTTTAATTTGCAACAATAACAACACTCGCACGATCGTAATTTATATGTTAATCCCGGACAGTGTTCCACATATAAATTGCCAATTAAGAGCCGATTGTGGCGGTGTACAGTTTTCCATATCGGTAATATGATTAGCGCGGCATGAAAACGCTAAATTTCATGGTTGAGGGTCGGGGGGTGTGCGGGCGAATCAATGTGACAGCAGCAGTCGCGCCCCCCTCCAGTCCTAATCCTTTATCCTCTAAGGGTCGGTTACCCGCAAGACGCAAATATTGTTCTTGTTGCTGTTACCATCAACTTTGGGGTGAGGTGAGGTTCTAATCGGCTTAAAAAAGGATTTTCTACTTTATTGTGTCTGAAGGGATTATGTAACATGATGGTAGGTAGTTATGTTTCTTATAAAATTACAAATTGAGTTTTCGCACGAGTTTCAAGTGAAAAATATTACAAGATTGAATTGAAATTTAATAATATAAAGTTAACCAAACGTAGTGTGAAATACAATCTATAATTTATTTCCACCTACGAGATTTTTATACTAATATTACGTATTCTTTCATTAAGAAATATGTATTTTTGAATTGGCCAATAAATTGGAAGAATTTTAGGTAAAATATAGTATTCTATTGATTATTTTATTTAGTTCGTACATCTTGAAAATAAATTGATTTAATTTAAATCAGCACATTAAAACATATAGGTAGGTAGGTATTAAGAAAGACATATGCATTTAATATAAGATGATTAAATTTAATTAATTTAATTGAAACATTGTAATGCTAAGCAGGAGGAATTTGAAATTATAGATTAGATTTATTACTATTCTGTATAATATAAAAGTAACCCGATGAATGGATTTGGCGTAGTCAGTAAGAATTAGTCATTTTACTTTAAAACTTACAAGAGATTATAAAAAATATATGACAAAACTTTAATCGCGCTTGCTGTAACTCTAAATATAATTATTTATTTATTTAGATCTTTGGTCTTCTATCTCAAAAATACATACCAAAACAAATTAATTACAAAAAACATACGTAAAATTAGTAGAATTAAAAAAAAGTATTTGAGCAGAGATAATTCTCTGATATAAATTTATTTAAAAAGTTTTTTTTTAATAAATTAAAAATACGTTTCGAAGTGCTGAAGATATATTGAAACAAAAAATGGTTTAATTTAGAAATATAAAGCTTAAAAATTTCTAAAGATTTATTCAAAAAGTTAGAGGATTTTAAAGTACCCAGAACACCACATCAATAACTAATAAAATTGGAGAAATGTCTTAAAAATATTTAAATGTTTTGATAACGACTTGCCGTTCTCTTAGACAATTTTTAAGGACCTTACACAATAGAAATCAAATCAAATCTCAAAATCTTTACTCAAAACTGTAAAACTATTTCAACTACAAGTACACAACAATTTACAGCTTGCATCTTTGATAATAGCCCAATAAATGTTGAATATATAGCTATATAATGAATTCTTTCTATGTTAAAACACAAACAATGGGGTTTTATTTATAATCCACCATTGATAAAACTAAAAGTCTAGATTGAACATATTTAAATAATTTTATATTGATTATCTTTTAAGAACGCAAGAAATAATGCATTTTAATGCCAATAAATAAAAAAGTAAACAAAACTACTTGAAAAATGGAGATCTTACAAAACTTATCCTACCGATTATTAATCTCGAAAAGAATTAAAATTTTTAACAGATACATATTAGATACATTCATATTGGAAATATTAGAATTATAGACTTTTCAAAACTGTTACAGCAATTTTAACATAAATAATGTAATTAAAAATAGAATTAGAATTAATTACAGCAACATTAATTAAAACTTACTCGAAATAGCTCGACGAATTTATTTGGCGCAGTAAGTAAGATTTAATTAATAATATTCCAATTATTTAAGAGATTACAAAAACGTAGAAAAACTTTATTTGCATTTGCTGAAACTCGAAATATTTTTAAATGGGTACAATAGACAATAATTGGCATTTTAGTTTGTAATATGAGAAATGGCTTTCTGAATATTCATTAAAAATATAAAGAATTTTAAAGTGCACAGGACATCAAATCAATAACTAATAAATTTAAGAACTCTCTTGAAGTGTTTAAAAGTTTTGGAAATAATTTGAATTTTTATATTGGAAAACTCATATAATTTCAAAAACTTTACTCGAAACTATAAAACTGTATAATCTCGAACTACACAAACAAATTACAGTCTGTAAGTTTGATAATGGCTTTATAATAGTTGAAAGTATATTTATTTATTTATTGATGTATCAGTACTTTAACTTGCTTTATAAATATAGTTAAAAATCGATAAAACAATAAACAAAAACATACAAATAATTTTGACAGCAATCTGAAGTTCATTCTTAAGGAGAACTATCTGTTCAAATCCAAATTAACAACTTATAAAATTAAGGTTCTTTAGTACTTAAGAAAATTTCTAGAAATATTTAAACTACATACAAATTAAGTTCATTTTTAAGAACTACATACAAATTAACTTCATAACATCATTTTTAGAAACAAATTAAGTACATAACAGCATTTTTAGAAACTTCCATGTACGAAGTATAAAAATATTGAGATCGTGAAAATATTTAGAAACTATTTAATGGAAATATACATTTTAAGGTAGCATTTTATTAAATTTTAAAATAAATATAAAAATGTGTTTGCTTATGTCAATCAGTAGGCGTTGTATCTTAAAACCCGCTAGAGATTTTTGACGCAAATTTCAATCTTTAACTTTTTTCTTTGTCGGAAGAGCGGAAAAAGATTTTTATAGGATTTCAAGCATCGGTTTAAAACATTTTGGAACGAAAGTTAAATATAATAAAAATGTTGAATTGACCATCATGTACACGTAAATAACGTTAAAACAACAGAACAATAGAAATAATTCAAAATCGTTTAAAATAAAAAATATATAAATATTGCTTAAAATTGTTAAAATTCCAAAAAACATTTCACATTTCAAAATTGACTTGAAAAAGAAAATAAAACTATTGAAAATGCTATATTTGCTAATAAATAAACCTGAATAATAATAATTAAATCAAATAAGTAACAATTAAATCAAAATCTAAAGTAACAGAAAAGCAATCGATTGTTGATTAAAACTCTTGGTATTGTTTCACTTGCTTTTTATATTTCTCCAACTAGTTTCGACTATTTGTCATTTTTAACGAGATGAAAATAACATCTAGTCGAAACTAGTCGAATCAAAATAAAAACAGGTGAAACAATACAAGAGTTTGAAACAACAATCTAATTATACAATAATGTTTCGCCCTGGGTTAAGTGAGAAATTAATCATCTAATGGAAAATCAGTTGAAATTAACAAAGCGGTAAAATAATTAAATATCTCCATAGAATATAATTGAAATTACTTGTATTTAAAATTAACAAGCGTGACAAACAAAAAGAATTTAAGTAAATTGTTAAAGTTAAATGTCTTTTCAAAAAATATCTAAAATAAAATAAGTGAATGTCGCTCTATAAATCAGTTAAAAGTATTAAATATTTGTAAAATACAACTGATAAAAAAGGTAAAGATGAATAAAAACAACTGAAAACTTGTGCCACAAAAGGTAAATATCGCTCAAGAAAACATAGACAATCGAAAAAGTTACTGCCTTTTTCTATTGCTTATTAACTAATAAAAATTATTATTGACAATTTGAAAATGACTTTTAAAAAGTCAGTTGAAATTGACAAAAGTTGTAAAACGTCATGAAAACAATTAGACATTGGCAACAGCTAAAACAATGGAAAATTATTAAAATTAAAAAAAAAACTGTAAAATATAAACAAAAACTCTAAAGCAAAGTATCTCTAGAAAATTATTGAAAATTTAAAAGAAATGGTAAGTGTCTTTCGAAACTATAGTCAACATAAAAAGAATATTAATTCCTGTTATACATACAAGTTAGTAAGTGTTTTTATTGTATACTACAATATGTATAACGATGTAGATGCCTCAGGAATCAAAGATATCATCAGTGCTAGTGTAGCAAAGAAGGCAAAAGTGTAATTTAAACTAAAATTAAAAATTAAACAAGCGTCATTAAACATCAGATTCAACCAACAGTATTTAAAGTATAACATTGTACCGCAATATGTACAATTAAAAACAAAGTGCAAATCAGCCAAGAAGACCATAAAAGCAGTCGAAAAAATGTGGATTAAAGAAGAGCTCTCTCCCAAAACGAGATATACATTTTACGTACCTTAAAATTGTACATTCCGAGCTCGTATATCATCTCCATACTGTTGAATTCGACCTACTTGATGACTATGTTCTAGATAAAGTGAGCCACATCACCCATAAAAAAATATGATTCAGAAGAAGAAATTAGTCAAATTGAAAGAAGATAAAGCCGCAAACGTTAATAAACCATAATTTAACCACCATAACTTTCACCCTAGAGTTATTAAAAATAGTAAGACATGTTTTTTTTTTTAATTCCGAATTAAAATTATTAGAGTCAGGCCCCAATTATTCAACACCACACATACGTGATATGAATTTTAAAGAAAAATTAATTATAGAATCAGCAGTTAGCTCTCAAAGGTATTTCAGATTGTGAATTAGATAAAGATAAAATTGCCAATTGCCAAAATTATCAAGAATGCTTCTATTAATAACATAAAATATGATACTACAATTAAATCTCTTAAACAAACAATTCAAAACAATTATCTAACTATAACTAAAGCTGATAAGGGCAATTCAGAAGTTGTTTTAGAAAAATCTTCTTGTATCGATAAAATTATTCATTTTATATAACCCTGAAATCATTGAATAGAACAAAGCCCCAACATCCAACTTTCTTAAATCTTGCTTTAATAACAACAAGCATATTTTCTCTGATACTAATCAATATCATCTATTTCCAATGAATCCAGTTGCCCCTTATACGGGTTAATTAAAATCCACAAAGAGGAAAACCTATCTGTCCTTTTGTTTCATTTATCAACTCACCATCCCATTACATCTCCGCTCATTTGAACTCGTTATATAAAGATTTAACACATTTTAAAGATTCTTATATAACGAGTTATATAAATTAAAAATTCATTAAAACTAACCAAAAAATTAACATCATTTAGATTAGAAGCTATATATGAGTGTTTTTCGATGTTCTCTATGGGGATCTCGGAAACTATAAGAGATAGAGAAACGGTTGAATGGAGAAAGAAGTGTAGATTTACGAGACGAATAAAATTCCACTTTCAAAGTTTTCAAAAAAGTCAAGGGTAACTAGATAAAAAAGTAAAAAGTGTCCATTTTTTCAAATCAATATATCTCGGTTATTATAACAGATAGAAAAACACTATAGAAGACAAAGTTTTAGATAATTTTATGTAGATTAATAATTAATTAATTATTACTTTCCCTATATAGTATATATAGGGGGAGTATTGTTTTCGTGATTTTTTTTTCAAAAATTTTTTTTGCGGAAATATCCGTTTTGGGATCCCCTGAACCCAAAACACTAATTTCTGGAAAAAAAAAAATTGTGTCTGTGTGTGTGTGTGTGTGTGTGTGTGTGTCTGTCTGTCTGTCTGTCTGTCGGTGGGTGCTGTATCTCAAAAACGAATGAGCCGAATGGCATGAAACTTTAAACTTAAGGTTTTATTGTTAAAAACTCGATCTGAAAAGCTTTTGGTAAACATTCATAAACCGGAAGTGGTTGTTTACTCGAGGCGTTTTTTTGTTTTTTCGTGATATTTTTCTAAATATGAAAATTTTTAAAAAACGGTTTAAACAAAAGTTAAAGGGAATGAAAAACTGAACAAGTTTTATTCGAACATGTTTTTCACAAAATTTTTAACTTTCGAGAAAATAAATAAAAATTGAAAATGTTGACATTTTTTGCCAATTGCTAATAAAATATTGGAGATAGATAAAATTTATATAACAAATAATTGTAGCGAATTCAAAAGTGCACAAATTATTAAGAACAACATTTTTGCGTAAACCTCATAGTTTTCGAGAAAAATATAGGGAAAGTACTATGATGGCCACATCACCATTTATTAATATTGTTTTACTTTCATTTTTTTCATGGCTACCCATTTTTTATTTATAATAAAATTAAAAATGACTATAACTCACTTATTTTTAGAAATAACTATGTCGTATGTCATATTGGATTAAAGAGAAAAAAATTACCTTTTGAATGACTTCTTTCACCAATTAACCGTTTCTCTATATCTTATAGTTTCCGAGATCCCCATAGAGAACATCGAAAAAAACTCACCCTGTATACGCTAGTATCATTTGACTATCGAATATGTTTGGAAATATTCCTCCACAAGATTGTATATAATAATAATGATTACAATAGCAGCATTATTGATAATTTACTTAAGAAACACGAAATGCGCAAAGTTAGGAAATTTTTGTTTGCATCCACCTTGTAATGAATCAAATTATAAATCTTTGACATATTTTGAGAAATGTAGTTTTGAAATTTTGAATATTCTAAAAAACATGAAACATTAACGTAGCATTTAGAACTAGTTGAAAATTTAGAAATATTGTTTTCAATTATGCCTATAAAGGTTCTTTTTTTTCAATCCGAAAACCAAGCGGAATAAAATGAATAAATAGGGAATGTATAAGCTAAATTGCGAAAATTGTCAAGGGGTGTACCCTTTTAATTTTAAATTTTAATATTAGACTTAATGAACATTTGCGATCTTTTCAGCTAAGACAAACTGATAAATCATCTTATCGATTAGTGACATTCTTTTGGTGAATATGTACTCTCGGTATTGCACTTTGCTGAAAAGGGACAAAATATGGACCTGTTGGCAACACTCGAAATTCACAAAGCCCGTGCTAATCTAGAATTTCCTCTATTGTACGACCAGATTGACAATATTTACACTCCTCCATTATCGGTTGTTTGTTAATATTACGTATAGATAGATGATGTCTTGTATTTTCTTTTAATCAAAAGCAATTGACAAAAGATTAAAGATAACAGAAAAAAAAACAAACAAAAAATATATTACACATAAGACGCTAGACAGAATACAGAATATAAATGACATATGACAGAAGCTAGCTTAACAAAGAGACAATTCTAAAGCCTGAAGATAAGAGAACAGAAACAAGGGAGAAAAAGTACAGAAAACAAAACACAAAAGATGTTTTGAAGTGTCTTGTCGAAACTCAGTCAACATACAAGTTATTAAGTGTTTTTATTGTATAATTGAATAATAATTTAAAATGTTTGAAATTTGTAATGGAAATACAATTGACAATTAATAAAAACACCTGAACATTGACAAAAAAAACTAAAACATGTGAAAATTGCTCAGTTTCTAAAATAATTAAATGGCATTGCAAAAATAGTCAACATTCTTACAAATGTATTATTATTATTATATAAAGTTAAAATTGGTTAAAGCAATTAAATTAACAAAGAAACTGAAAAATAGTTACAAAAACAGTTGAATTTGTTAAAAACCGCTAAAGCAATTGAATGTTACTTTAGAAAACGATTGAAGTACTATGTGGGGAACTAAAATGCGTGTACATTGTTGTCTACAGAGAACCAAATACTTAAACCCATGAACATGTTTACAAAACTTGATTTACTATCTGATATTCCTACCCAAGAACGAACTGATCAGACCTTTCAATGCGACAGCTACGAGAATATCTAGTGCAAAATCATCAAAAATTAATAATACTATAACAAATTTAGATTATGACTAAGAAAAATCTGTTTGTGAAACACACGTGTCTGACCATTTTGCCCAAAAATTGCCATGGACTATAGATCCACAATCTAAACCATCTAGTACCCAAAGAAGATTATATGTCCTTATTAAAATATTATAATATAAATTGCTGTTATTACATGTTTATGCAAGTTACAGGCAAAACATTGGATCATAATTGTCCTAAAGTAATAACTAAGAATAAACCAAAACAAATAAAGTTGAAACAATTAAAAACTCCAGAAATATCTGCATGTACACAAAAACGGTTCTCAGGTTTTGAGATATTTTGATGAGGATGCAAAATATCAATATAATGAAGTCGATAATAAATATAACATGTTATTGCAAGATGCATAACGAAAACATATTGAACATAATTTAATAATGAGTGACAACAAAATGAAAACAACTTGGTCGATAGTGAATGAAATCCTTGGCAAATTAAATGAAGCAGCTGACTCGTTGGTTGATAAAATAGAGACATGGCGATTTATGAATATTCCAATTAACCTAACCAATAAAGTGTTAAATTACCAATTAAATGTAAATATTTCCAGAAAAAGGAGATAAAAAAATTGAAGAAAAATAGAAATCAAACATCCCAGATGTTAAGGGAATCCTTGCTGCCCTAACGCCATGGTGATGTATTGGGTTTGAGTGGAAGAACATATTTAATTGTGAACTCCGCCCGTGCTCCTTTCGGTCAAAATTTTATGTATGTTTTTTAAATAATTTGTTTTTATGTGTATTATTTAAGAAAGAATAAATAAATAAATAAATAAATTATAAAAATATGTTTTTAAAACCAGTGAGTTTGTTAATATTAGGCTAGACTTAAAAACAACCGTACGTTCAGTAACATGAAGCCAATTTCTCTTTTCGGTTATCAACATTGCAACAGCACTAAATCCAGGTTCAGCTAAATAGTAAGATGGGAATGCTATTAGAAATCATTGAATAATTAACCATAATCCTAAGTACAGTTATGAAACCGGCTTCTGCAACTAAAATTCTTGAATTTATTTTTTAATTCCTCATTTGTCGTCAGCTCTATTAGTTCTTTTTGTAACTGGGATGATCCTGCTGTGTTAACATTTGATAAAGGATCAAAACCCAGTCTGGTATGCCCATGTTTAAAATGTCCTGGAATCGTTCCTTGAAATCTCTGTGGAGGTTTTCCAAGTGTTGACAGTAAACAAGCAAGTCGTCGTTATTGAATGATACTCCTGATTAATTTGGGAAGTTGTTGAAATCTCGTCTACCGACATTTCTTTTGTATAATAGTACTTCGGATACGACAGCATCAATGCTAGTTTTTGTTTTAATCAAATTTAATTCATAGGCTTAAAGTTGGAGGTTGACATTATTAAACAATTTATACAGATCTGTCAAGTACGCAATATCGTTCTTTGATGAAATGGGGTTGTCGCGTAATTCTAGGTCTTTGTTTTCTAGGAACTCTATAACAGATTCAAACAGATGGTAAAATCTAGTCAAGCAAGTATCTTTTGTCATTTAGCGCACCTCTGTGTGAAGCAGCAATCGGTTGAAATCTTCATCATTGGTAATTCAAAGTTGACTAAATAATCTATAATTCTACGAGTTACTTCTGATGTTATTAACTGATTAACATATGGAGGCGTTTACTCAGATTTTTCGCAACCAAATACTGGCGATGAATTACAGGAAGGAACTTTATTTTTTAAAGCACGCTTAATGCCTTTGTTACGCCCTGTCACAGCTGGTGCACCATCCGTAGCAACTGACAAAATATTATTGAAAGGAATTTCCTTTTCGGCACAAAACTTTTCAGAGTATTAAATGTAGTTCATCCTTTTGTATCTGTTTCAAAATTTGCAACAAACAATAGTTCTTGACCTATTTTCTCATCCATAATGAACCTCACTTATGACAATAACAATATATCACTGGTGAAGTGAATTGAAAAAATATACATTTTTTACAATTAAAAATTATGAATATATTCAACAAATAAAATTGTTAAATGTTTTAAACACAGTCGAATACAAACACACAAGGAAATAATTGCAATTACGATTTTTTTTTCTATTGAAACCAAAAACTGCAAATTTAAAGAAAAAATAATAGTTTAAAAACAAGCAAGAGTTTTTAAATTTCCATTAGATCTATTTTTAGTATTTTTTGTATTTGAATTAAAATCAAGTATATATTAAATCTGTTTTGATGAGATCGAGAGATCGAAACACATGTCTGCATATGTTTATAAACTAGATCGTTTATTTATTTATTTATTTATTTATTACCCAACAGATACATAAGGTACATCCAATAAAAGGGTAACATCAGTTTAAAAGTAACACAAAATTGGTATATATTAGATAAACAAAACAATAACACAAAACAAAACTAAAGTAGCCATAGTTATGCAATAAAACATTCATTTATATGTCTGGTAAATGCGCTGAGTGAATCACCAAAAATATCGGCATTGTATTATACACTATGATATGACTTATATAATTTATATAATGGAGAGTTGCTATGGTGAGAAGTATGGGGAGTGCTATAAGAAAAAGTGTAACATATCCTATTCGCAAGCCTAGGTACATGAAAACTGACTAGCTCCAAAGCAGGGGTATCATCAGTAAAATTGTTAATCAGTTTATGGAGATACAAACATGATATACGCTTATGCCTATCACTTATCGAAATGAACTTAAACTCACTTAATAAACTGGAATAGCTGACAGTTCTTTCTGGGTATCTTTTATGCTTGATAAAATAAAGATATTTTAAAAACTTGCGTTGAACGCTCTCAAGCAATATATTTAGCGTATTGCGGTGCCCAGATGACGGAGCAATACTCCAGTTTACTACAAATATAAGCAGAATAGAGAGATATTAGCGCAACGATAGATGTAAACGACTTACTATTTCTTATAATGAATCCAAGAGTACGATAACACTCGTTAACAATTTTACCTACATGATCATTAAATGTGAGATTAGAGTTATACATAATGCCGATATCTTTAAACCGATTCACTCTCTGTAAAGACTCACCGTGTATAGAATAATCATGATGGATAGTGTTCACTTTTCTTGAAAATGTCATAACGCATGGTATTTAATAATAAGCCATTAGAATGGCACCAGTCACAGATGTTATTAAGGTCGTTTTGGAGGATTATACAGTCAGCGTCGTTTTCAATTTTCCTAAAGATTTTTAAATCATCTGCATATAGTAGAAATAAAGTTGCCTATATCATTTACAAAAAGTGAAAACAAAAGCGGTCCAAGATTTGATCCTTGGGGCACACCGGATGTGGCGACACAAGTAAATTACTATGTGCCTTCATATTCCACTATTTGTATTCGATCAGACAAATATGAATTGATAACGTTAATTACATTGTTATTAATATTATAGGAGCTAAGTTTGTTTAACAAAGTGGCGTGATCCATGCGGTCAAATGCCTTCGACATATCTGTATATATAATATCTGTTTGGAAGCTGTCGTCTAAGTTGGTGGAAATTACTTATGTAATGTTAAAAAGATTACCAGTTGTTGATCTCCTAGATAAAAATCCATATTGATGTTGTGATAAACTGCTATGTACATTCCATAACATATGTTCACTCAAAATACTTTCAAAAACCTGAAAAGTTTGAAAGTATTGAGATCGGTCTATAGTCTTCTACATTCATGTTATTCCCAGACTTGAAAACAGGACATACTCTAACCTTCTTCCACAAATTTGGAAATACGCCTGTGGATAGTATCAGGTTAAAGATGAATGCTAGTAGTTTAGCTAGGGTTGCAGGACAATCCTTCAATAGGACTGATGGTATAAGGTCAATACCTGAAGTCCATTTTGCTTTTAATCTTCTAGTATGTTTCAAAACAGTGGCTTCATCAGTGAAGAAATCGTCCAAAATAGATAAATTTATAGATGATTTGTTAACGTTATCTGCCGGTTGATAATTACTATTGATAGAGCTGAAATGTGTTGCGAAACCATCAACAATGGAATTCGAAGTTGCTAATATTGAATCCTTATATACCATATTAGCAGGTATTCTCATAGATGATTTCATTAAATTCACATATCCCCAAAATTTAGTTGGATCATCTGTTATGATTGATTCACAAGATTTAATGTAATTGTTACGAGCACTTTGTATTTTAAGTTTTAATGATTTTCTTGCATTAATAAAATTTAATTCAGTAATGTCTCATTTTTCAAGTATTTTATTCTAAGTTTATGTTTTAGTTTTAATCCTGAGATAATATCGTTATCAAACCAAGGTGGAAAATTACATCTATTAGAGTTTCTACAAAATTTAGGAACATGCTTATCGATAACACAATAAAGCTGAGAATATAAGAATTCACATGCCTGATCGATATCCTCTAATGTATATAATGCGCCCCACTCCAACAACAAAATATCATCATATAAGTTAGGCAAGTTCGCTTTTCTAAAATTATATCTATGATTATCATTTGTGATGAACTTATCAGTATGGATAGTTTTAATAGATATCACACAAAGTAATGATGGATGATGAGGGTCTTGAGGAACTAATGAGTCCGGATCTTCTGTCACGTCACACGAGACATTATCAGAGAATAATAAGATCAAGAATTTTTTCATGGCTGTTCAAAATATTGTTATGTTGATTTAGACTACAAAATTCAAGAAAATTATGTAACGCCAGATTATATACATCAGATGAGTTCTCAAAATTATAGTATTGACTAATATTGAAATCGCCAAAAATAACTAAATTATCATATTTATAATGTAGATCTTCCAATTGTTCATATACAGAATTAAATACATCTAAATTTGAGGCAGGTGGAATATAAACGCAGGCGACTATCAATACTTCAGATGCATACATTAATTTAACGATAACCAGTTCAGCAGAATGTATAGTTCCATTTATGTGCAATTGTTCAGTGATGAATGCGCTTCTGGTTGCAATCAACACTCCCCCTCCTTTCTTATTTCCAGGGCGGTCACAGCGATAAACATTATAGCCACTCGGAAATAGTTCAGTGTTTAAGACGCCTTCTTTAATCCATGTTTCTGTTAACAGAATTATGTCATAATTTGTGCCTGATACATTATTGTAGAACATATTTGTTTTAGTATTGAGACCTTTGACATTTTGATAGAAGAAATATAATTCTGTGGTTGAGTTGGCCCTAACTAGTTTTTTGCAGGAATAACTTTACGCGCTATTGACGGTTTATTGTTAACAAAACGAATGTATACGTTGGGATCGTCCTTTGATTTCATTTCAATAATTATATTTTTTAACTCCTTTCTCTGCATTTCTGTCCGATCAGGCTGAATATTTATCTTTGTGGGCAGTTTTTTTCTTATTATTTAAAATTCTCCAACAATGTTCACGATTACTAAAAACCACTTTAACAGGTCGAGGTTTTACTGATTTTTTGCCCAATCGAAAGAATTTCACCATTTCAACATCAGAAGAAAAAGGTTCCAATATGGACAATAATTTCATTTTATCTTCGGATAATTGAGCAGTAGAGTCAGTTTTCCATGATTCGTCAATGTTGAAGAATATTAAGTTTTGCTCTCTATGCCTGCGATCATCAAATTCTTTCAAGAAAGTATCATCTGTTATAGAATTGGGACTTAATCCACTACGCTCTAATAGATGTAATCCGCTGTCATAGTTCCTCTACAGTAGATTTTAAGATAACATTTTCGGCTTTAATATTTTCAACATTGAGCATAATTGACTTAATTTCAGATATTTCATTCCTTTGCATCTCTGGATACCAAAATTGCAACAGTTTTTGTGTAATTCTTTGATGATTTGGGAAAAATCGTTAATTGATTTGTTAGCTTTTGAACCTTCAATTTCTATAATAGTACTAGCACAACACGTAAACTCCTCATTACCATTGTCATTGCTGGTAAATATTCCAGTTTTAATGCGCGACGAACAGCTAACATGATATGAGGACAAACATCGAATACAAACAACGCGAGCCTTAACTGCAGATTTATTGCATTTATTGCAGATTACTTTACTATTATTATCATTCATAATAAAAATGAAAACATATATATGTATATAAACAAGTACACACGTTTCACTTCATAGGGTCTGTTGTGAAGACTTTATAAAGACAAACAAAAAAGACCACGGAAGGTTATAAACATAAGAGAAAACAGAGGAACATAAATAATTGTAATTATCTAAAATTTAAAAAAAAAAAAAAGCGTGTAACCGAATCTGGGATTTGAACCCTGGCTAGTAACAACGTGGCTAAGACGTATACGCGTTTAACAACTAGGCTAGCGTGTTCACTGAATTTTAAATAACGGGTGTCCAACAATTATTGCAGTCCCGGGTGGCGTTGGAACAAAAAACGTAGGTCAATTCTTACATGTTGCAAATAAATGAACTGACATTTTTAATGCACATTTAAGTTATGTTTGACAATTAAAATGTCAGTTCATTTATTTGCAACATATAAGAATCGACCTACGTTTTTTATTCCAACGCCACCCGGGACTGCAATAATTGTTGGACACCCGTTAGTAAGTGAATTAAAATATTTTTAGGTTATATTACAATTTTCAACAATTACAACAGCAAAACTCTAAAAATACTCAAGTAAACAAGCACAAGGAGTATTTCAATACTGATATGTACACCACACCACAATTGTATTTAAATAAATTGCTCGTTAAAATCAAAAATTTAATTTTTCATGACAGCACAACACACGACACGACCGATGAATTATAGACGAATGGTTACATTATTTAATTACTTTTGCTACTTTATTATAATCAAATCAGCGTAAATTTATTTCGTTTTCATATTTTCACATTCACTCAAAAACTATTGGAGAACGGACAAGAGCATTGAAACGTTGTACTTCAAAGTAGTGATATCCCGAAATAGGTTAATGGCAATCTCAAGAAAATTACACTTTGCTAATGATGAACGTTTGCAGCGTGATGTAAAAACCGATAATGGACATGTTCAAGAAAAGATTCAAATTAAATTTTACCGACTAACCCTTATTGAAACGACTTTAACGAAGAAAGCCCGCAAACGTTGTTAAAAGATATATTTTATCAAAGTGATAATTACTATGCGGCATTATGCATTGACCATTTCAAGTCTTATCATGTTGTGCAAAATAATTAGATTAAATTTCTTTTATTATTATTAATCTATAATGAAATAAAAATTATTTAAAATATTTATGCAATATTGTTTTTATTTTTCATATTGTGAAACATTCAAATCCAGTTTGAGAAAATGGTGATAAGAACGAATTTTTCACTTTTCCGTGTGAAATAAATGGGGTAACAGAAATAAATACATTAAATAGGATAACAACATGAGCATGGATGTGGCTATTATAACTTCTAATCAACTTAAAACGAACATCATCGAAATTTAAACCTTACCAAATGTTCAATAACCGAATTACCTAATTATTCATATCCTTAATCCCCTTCCAGTGATATATGTGGTAAAATACGTGTAGACACTCCGAATTGCCATGATAAATGCCGGTTATAAAGAACAAACGGCCGAACATCTATCGACAGATTGAATCGTGCATGGCGAAGGGGCAAAAAGACGACAATGGATAGAGCTAGGGTCTAGAGATGTGGGAAGACGACGCTCTCGGGGGTACAACTAGTTGTTTATCTTGTGTCCGGACGTTACTCGAGTCTCTTGGAATTAATATGGGTAAGGAGACAGCGGATCCGTTCCACGATTCAGAGAGATTACAGTTTGCTCACGAGATAATATACAAATGCCAATATTGAAACAAGACACAAATATGTCGAGTGAAAATAAAATAACCACAATTCTAATTCTCAGTATTTAATTTCCTATAACATAAAAGTAATGCTCTTTAATTGCTCACTTAACCCGTAGTGAAAAAAATATAAGTAATCCAACAAATAACAATAAATATTCGAGAATTATAAACATTATAGATCAATAAGTAATTTGTTTTGTAGTAAGTAAGTAAGACTCTTTACTATAGATTTATAAAACATTTCTTATTTTTAAATTATTATGCATGCAATTTAATGTTGACATTAATTCACTCTATTAATTATGATTTTTAATATTTTTTATTTTGCATTCTTCGCTATGAAATAATATTAAATTTAATTTTTTATATAATGAAATATTAAATAAGTTACTACTTATATTTTTAAGTTATGGAATTATCCAGTAAATAATTATCTTAAAGTATTAGGTGCAATTTATTTGAATTGTCCATTAAATATTTATGTAACAATCATTAATAATTAACGAAGAAAGTCGTTATTTTCCAATTACGCCACGTTTTGATTGTGTGCCGAGATTTAACGTTTAACAGGAAAGCAAACGAGGCCCTATCCAGAGCCAAAACGAAATCTGCTCTTGAGAAAACGTCAATTACTCGCCCTCGCCTCGATAAATTCAATCCTATTCGTTGATAATTTCCACTCCGCCGGCTCAACCTCTCGCAGGCGTCTCTATTAAAGCGCCCATCAACATCATCACTATCAACATCATCACTGCTGTTGGTGATCCGCGCGCGCGCGACAATTAATTCTGGAGGGCTCGCGACGAGGCCAAGAAAGAAAAACCCCTGCTGAATAATTCCTGCCGCACGCTAATTGTACTGTTCTCGTCTGCACTGTGGAACTTTAATTATTCAATCCGCGTAAGGTAAACACGGCGCAGACTGAAAACTTCCACTCCGGCTGCATTAACATTTCACCAGCCAACTTTAAGTGACCAGATGGCCTATTTTCGGCGGATAATCCCGTCGACGCCTTTTTCCTCCACTTTGTTCCGCCGGTGAGGAATTGGAAAAGGGCTGTCGCCGAAATTCAATTCCGCGTCATACATCCAACCCCTCGAAATGTGTTACGTTGACATAAGATTCCGCAATTCTTTTAGCCCCGCATTTACCACCGTATGTTCAAAGTTACGCAAAGAAAAGGTCAGCTGTTAGAAGGCATTATTTAATAAAGATATTAGAGCAGATGTGTGACTTCATCTGTGAATCAATAAATCAAAAGCAAGTTTATGAATATAAAAAATTTAATTTATTTTCCTACAAGGTATCCTAAAAGAAAGTTTATATTTAGTGGACCAATTAAATAAAAGTAAGCCTAATATCCAAAATGTGTTTATTATTTATTTCTTAAAAATAACATTCCCCAAATGTAAACGTTAATTTATTTGAACACTAAAATTTCTTATGACGGGTTGGCAGGTAGTCTCTGCAATGGCAGTAATTTTGTCATGGACATTTTCCTTCAAATGAGTGAGAGAAGTTGGTCCTTTGAAAAACGCTTTAGATTAGAGATAACCGTACAGGAAAAATACATAGGGGTTAAATGAAGACTACGTGGAGAGCAATTTATGTCACCTCTCCTGGAAATCAATTTACTAGGGAAAATTTTATTTTGAACGACATCTTGAAGTTTTAATTCTTGTACCAATTGAATTTTATAGGGGTGCAGTTTTAGGTATTTGTGCACAATACGGTGCAATAATGTCTAGGCACATTTGATTGAAAGGTTCGGATCATCACGAACACAACTTGGTCAACCCGTTTTTCGTTTCTTCAAACTTCTTCGTCAATTTTCGAATGACAGATACGCTTGGAGCCTCAATTAATTGGCCAAAACCTCTGTTGCAGTCGCCGAATCACAATTTTTCGGCGCACACTACGCGCGAAGCGTCCCCAGAAACATTCCACAGCGACTAAATTTCCAAAAGCCAGACTACCAAGCCCATTTGATTCGTTGCGTTCACGGAGAAAGCAAAAGAAACTTTATTTTTCGAACTCTGTACAATGACGCTTACAATTTAAATTTTTAATTAATTTCGAAATTACTTAATTACTAGTAATTAAGTTTTATATGTTCGCCATTTATTTAAACCATAAGATATTGTTTATAATGTATTTATATGTATTCTTGTATTTATCTATATTGTTATTACTACTATAACTTATGACTCACCCATGAATGTAACATTCTGCTTGGAAATAAACAAACTCTAAACATTTAGTTCAATTATTACATTTCCAAATTTCAAAATGTAAAGCATTAAGTAAAAAAAGATTTGCAATATCATTTTTAAAAATTAAAAACAGAAGAGGTTCGAGTATTTTTCCCTACGGAATTTTTATGTTGATATCATTTTATTTAATTCCACATTTTTCTGTGCGAAAGATATGATGTTATGAGAGTTAGTGCAGTACCTCTAATACCATCTTCTGAAGCCTTTATTATCTCTAATATATAAAATTTAAAAAAAATCTATTATTTTCTTAGATGTTTTTTTTTTCAATAACTCTAAAAAATACTCTGAGTAAAGCAATGGATTTGTAGTTCTTATTGGGATTTTCCGGATATAAGATTCTATGTTATTTCTGGGTTTATCCGTTCTAAAACAATTCCAGTATTTGAAAGGACCATTTAGCGTCATATCTCGGAAAATAATGGCGATAAAAATTTTCTGATTATTTTTTATTAATCTGCATATAATTATCTAAAACTTTGTCCTTTACAGTTTTTTTCTATCTGTTATAATAACCGAGATATATTGATTTGAAAAAATTGACACTTTTTACTTTTTTCAAAATATCTAGTTACCCTTGACTTTTTTTAAAACTTTGAAAGTGAAATTTTATTCGCCTCGTAAATCTACACTTCTTTCCCCATTTAACCGTTTCTCTATCTCTTATAGTTTTGGAGATCCCCATAGAGAACATCGAAAAAAACTCACCCTGTATATAGGGGAAGTATTGTTTTCGTGCGTAAAAATGTCTGTGGGCGCTGTATCTCAAAAACGAATGATCCTATTGAGATGAAACTTTAAACTTAAGGTTTTATCGTTAAAAACTGGAACTGAAAAGCTTTTGGTAAACATTCATAAACCGGAAGAGGGTGTTTACTCGAGGCGTTTTTTTGTTTTTTCCGATATTTTTTTAATATGAAAAATATTACAAAACTTTCACACCCTCCAATTATTTAATCATCAACATAGTATTTATTTTAAAGAAATTGCCTCTATTCCACCCTCTAATCAGTAAAACATGTGAGAGTTGTATTAAACTAATTTTTTATTGTGATAGAAAAAAATAAAATGATTTCTGTCAAAATTCTCTCCTAAAAAATTTATTTCTTTAGCAAACGCTTGTTTATTTAAAAGAAAGGTGGAGGGTGGAATAGTGACTCCCACCCACCCTACACATACAAATAAATTGAATAAACTGTAATGCAGAATATTTTTTATACATTAGTGGTATTTCCTCGATTGTTTCAAGGAAACAAAACGAGTGACAGTGGCTTATGTAAATATGTATATGAAGGGTGGGTGGGTTGCGCTCTTTTCAACCTTCCAATCAATAGAACATATGTCAGTGTTGTATTAAACTAATAAAATAATAATGGAATGAAATAAAATTATGTCTTTGGATATTTTCTCCTAAAAAAATAAATTTCTTTAATAGAAGGTGGGATAGTAACCATACATCCATCCTACATATACCGGGTGTGGCACTTAAGACGCCTCGGACGATAGCTCCCTTACGATAAAAGCTATCGAAAAAAATCTAAGAGCAAAGTGGTGCATAATTACCGTCGCTACGTTTCAAAAATATTTCTAATCATCAGTGGCGTGCCGTGCTCCAGTGGCTTACCAAACTTATGTTTTTTTAAATGGAATGCCCTATTTTTTATAGCAGATTTGGAAAGTGCTCGGAGAGTACTTATTTTTTTATCTAACATGTTATACCCTTCACTTTAGCGGTGTCGCTGTTATAACCCCTTCTTTCAAAATTGCGCCCCATTTTTGAGATTTTTTTGTAGAGTAACTAATTGACGCCGGCGCCTAAATTTTGAATTGAGGTACAGGTTAAGACCTCGTTAAGATCTTCGCATGTTGTCATTTTTCCGAAAATTTCAAATTGCATAACAAAATTTCGGAGAAAAAAGGAATTTCATCGCAAATGTCGGGAAACGTTTTCCGTTCCCAAGTGTGCCATGAGAAAACAAAAGATTGGTAATTGTCAAAGTAAGTTATTAGACGCCAGTAGCAGCTATAAGTCATTTTTGATAAACGTTCTAAAAATGTTCCGTACTCAAGAGGAAATGGTTGACATGATATTTATTCTTGGAGAATGTAACAAGAATTGTTTCTTGGATTTACTACTACGGGAAGTGTGAAACGGCCAACTCTCCTTGGCCGTTTCACACTTCCCGTAGTAGTGAAAGAAGATAGTTTTTACCGAAAATAATGAACTGCAGGTTCTGGAGGCAGTTGTTGAAGATCCTCATACCAGTATCCGTGATATTAGTAGGAATCACGATATTTCAACGCGATCCGTACATCGTGTTCTTCAAAAGTACAAATTCCGTCCATTTAAGATTCAACTGCACCAAGAATTGCAACCTCAAGATTTTCATGCGAGGCAAGATTTCTGCATGTGGGCTATCAACAAAATTGAGCAGGAGGAATCATTTCTTATGCGCGTATTATTTTCTGATGAAGCGACGTTCCATACAAATGGGCATGTCAATCGCCACAACTACCATTATTACGCCGATGAAAAACCAACACGCATGCGAATGATAAACCACCAGCAAAGATGGCCGCTGAATGTTTGGGGAGGCATACTTGGAGAACACCTTTTGGGTCCTTATTTTATCGAGGGGCACCTGAACGGCAGCAGTTATTTGAGGTTCCTTCGCGACGACTTGAATGATCTCTTGGAAAATGTCCCTCTAGCCGCTCTACTACAGATAGTTTTCCAGCACGATGGGGCTCCTGCACATAATAGAAGTGTCGTTCGGGAATTTCTCGATGAAACGTTTCCGGACACCTGGATTGGTCGTGGGGGTCCTGTGAGGTGGCCGCCAAGATCACCAGACCTCACTCCCCTTAACTTCTTCCTTTGGGGTCATATCAAAGACGAGGTTTACAGGACGGTACCAATTACTGTCGAGGATATGAGGGAGAGAATCCGCGCGGCTTTCCGCGGTATATCACCAGAAGTCCTTAGGGCAGTGTCTAGAGCCTGTGAGTCGAAGTTGCGGTTATGCCTCCAGCAGGAAGGTCGTCATTTCGAACATTTAGTTTAAGTTGTTTAATTTTCTTTATCTTCATTTTTCATATCATGTTGAATAAATAGGTACATACTATTATGTTGACCGTATTTGTGTTTTTGTTTTCTCATGGCACACTTGGGAACGGAAAACGTTTCCCGACATTTGCGATGAAATTCCTTTTTTCTCCGAAATTTTGTTATGCAATGTGTAATTTTTTTTTGTACTAATGAAAAATTTAGAGTTTTGGCTGTACAACGCCGTAATTTTTTTAGAGGGGTGCCATTTGAAATTTTCGAAAAAAATGACAACATGCAAAGATCAATCAAAAATTATTATTTTTCCATAAATTTCCCGAAAAAAAATTATGTGTAGGTATACGAGGTCTTAACCTGTACCTCAATTCAAAATTTAGGCGCCGGCGTCAATTAGTTTCTCTACAAAAAAATCTCAAAAATGGGGCACAACAGCGAAACCGCTAAAGTGAAGGGTATAACATGTTAGATAAAAAATAAGTACTCTCCGAGCACTTTCCAAATCTGCAATAAAAAATAGGGCATTCCATTTAAAAAAACATAAGTTTGGTACGCCACTGGAGTACGGCACGCCACTGATGATTAGAAATATTTTTGAAACATAGCGACGGTAATTATGCACCACTTTGCCCTTAGATTTTTTTCGATAGCTTTTATCGTAAGGGAGCTATGGTCCGAGGCGTCTTAAGTGCCACACCCTGTACATATAATTTTAAACTAAAACACAGCTTTGAAGTTTTTTTTAACATTAGCAGTAACCTTTTGATTGTTTTAACAAAACCAAATAAATGGAGCTAGTGAGTTTTACTGCTTTTTTCATAATGAATATCAACAAATGCAATTTTTGAATATAAATATAAACTGCTCTCAACTGTTCCTTGATTGAAAATAATTTTTTGTTTCTTTCGTATTTTGACTTGTACAGTTTTAATTTGTAATCACAATTGGTCTGTGCAAGATTTTTTTTTTGCGATGGATTATCGCAAAAACAACGCGAAACAATTGAAGTCCGAATTTGTAAATATTACGCCGAAGGAATTAATTGGTAATCTTTTCAATTTTCATCATCATATCAAGAGTGAACAAAGTGAATAAATTAAAAAATAATTACAATTATTTTTAATATTTTCAACTCATTTATTTATTTGTAGTTAGAAAATTTGATTTGTAGCCCCCCTATTACACAGATGTTTTATTAGAGTAATTTATTAGTGATTTTTTGATGTAAAATTTACCAGCATTTTTTTTTCGATAATACTAAAATTTGTCAGCCTTTCTTATTTTAAGATTTCATGAATTTTCTTTAATGGTTTTAATAGTTTTATTATTTAATTTATTCAATTCTAGAAACTTCTTGGATTTTCCGGGATTTTCCAAATTTTGAAAGTTCAAATTTCCTGTTATTATTTTTTTCTTTCTACATTTCTAAATGTTTTTGTTTCAAAACTGAAAGTAATTTTAGAATTTTTCACCAATTTATTTTCCAGATTTTATAAGTTTTAACAGTTTGAGCAATTTTACTTTTAGATTTCGTGGATTTTTACGAGAGTTGTAGAATTTTTCAGTATTTTCTTTCTATAATACTAATTTTTTTTTGTCTAAACTGAAGAAATGATTTTTCGAGTGCTATAAAATTTCGCTTCGTTCGGAATTCATATTTTTTTCAGATGGTTTTAGAATTTTCTAGTATTTTTTTAGACTTAAATTGAAAAAGAAAAAAACTGGGTATTTTCCAAGGATTTTTTTTCATATTTCAAAAGTTCTAAAAATTTTCAGCTCTTTTTCTTGTTGAAATTTTCGTTATTGTTTTTTCTAGATATCTAGAATTTTCTTATTTTTAATTAAGGTGATTTGATACCATATTACTGTGTCAGTATTTTATTAAGTGATTTGATATTTCTAGAATTAACCAACAAATTCTTTTTAATATTTTAAAATTTTACCAACAATGTTTCATTCAGGTTTCATGAATTTTCTTCGATGGCTTTAGATTTTTTGTGGATTCTTTTTATTTGGATTTCTTTTCCAGATTTCGTTTCTAAACAATTTTAGCATTTTTCTTCCTGAATTTTTTAATTTTTAGAGTTAAGAATTAGTTTAGTATTCAATCAAATTTATTAAAGTCTTTTAGATAGATTTAAAGAATTATCTTTATGCATTAATCTAGCCTACGCGATTTTATGTATAAAATCATCGAACAAATCAGCGTACTCTTGGCCTACCACAACAAATGGTTTATTAAGAAAGGTCATGAGTACGCTAGGTTAATGTATAGTGTATTGAGGTAGGTCAAGGGTACGCTGAGGTCGCTGCACTAGAATTTATTGCGCTAAAAAAATCAATAGTTTAATGTGATGGAATTAAGTTATTATTTATTAGGAGTGGATTATATTTTTACTTTCCCTATATAATGGGTGATTTTTTAGCAACTTTCTTTTTGGTACCACTATTTTTGACAGTTCAGCTGTTTTCCTGTAACATGTCAACTGTCAAACATGTTCAGTTTGGTCTATAATTTAACCATGAATCAACTTACAAACGAACAACGTTTGCAGATTATTGAATTTTATTATCAAAATTCATGCACGGTTAAGAAAGTGCATCGTGCACTTATTCCACTTTATGGTCAGTTTGGGCGACCTTCTGGGGCGGCTATTCGAAATCTTGTGACTAAATTTCGCACCAAATTTACATTATTGGACATAACACCACCAACACGCATACGTAGAGTGCGGACAGAGGAAAATATCGCAGCTGTATCCGCCAGTGTTGTTGCTGACCGTGAATTATTGATTCGGCGCCGTTCGCAGCAATTGGGCTTCTGTTACTCCACTACGTGGAAAATTTTGCGGAAGGATTTGGGTGTAAAACCTTTTAAAATACAGCTGGTGCAAGAATTGAAGCCACGCGACCTACCACAACGGGTAACTTTTGGTGAATGGGCGCTGGCAAAGTTGGATGAACATCCACGTTTTTATCGGAAAATTTTGTTCAGCGACGAAGCTAATTTCTGGTTGAATGGATATGTGAACAAGCAAAATTGCCGTATTTGGTGTGAAGAGCAGCCAGAAGCATTGCAAGAACTGCCAATGCATCCTGAAAAATGCACTGTTTGGTGTGGATTATGGGCCGGCGGCATCGTTGGACTGTACTTTTTCAAAGACGACGAAGGCAAGAACGTTACTGTGATGGCGAGCTCTACCGTGCGATGATTACAATTTTTTTGCCCAGAATGGAAGAGCTGGACTTGTCTGACATGTGGTTTCAACAAGACGGTGCCATATGCCACACAGCACGCGAAACAATGGCACAATTGAGAGGCGAGTTCGGTGAGCAGTTTATTTCACGTTTGGGGCCAGTCCATTGGTCGCCTAGATCGTGCGATTTAACGATTTTGGACTATTTTTGTGGGGCTATGTTAAGGCTCATGTCTATAGGGATAAGCCCGCAACGGTTGACGCATTGGAAGCCAATATTGAAGAATTTATTCGTGAGATACCGGCCGATATGTTGGAGAGAGTATGCCAACATTTGAACCAGCGTATGAATCATTTGAGACATAGCCGCGGTCAACATTTACATGAAATCATCTTTAAAAATTGAATTATATACATCGTTCTATCGACTCAAATAAAGATTTCATACGTTTCTCTAAATTTTATGTGTTTATTTTTAAAGTCAAATCGGAAAGCTCTTAAAAAATCACTCTATAGTATATATAGGGGAAGTATTGTTTTCACGCATGAAAATATCAGTGGGCGCTGTTTCTCAAAAATGAATGATCCGTTTGAGATGAATCTTTAAACTTAAGGTTTTATTGTTAAAAACTGGAACTGAAACATTCATAAACTGTAAGTGGATTTACTTGAGGACATTTTTTGTTTTTTCCAATATTTTTTTTAATATAAAGAATATTACAAAAAATTTTAAATAAAAATCAAAGGAAATGAAAAACTGAAAAAGTTTTATTAAAACATATTTTTCATAAAATTGTTAACTTTTCAGAAAAAAAATAATAGAAATAGAAAATTTTGATATTTTTTGCCAATTGCTAATAAACTATTAAGTATTTACTGAGTGTTTTAAAAAAGTAATATTAATAATAATAAATTCTAAATCCCACAATTCTGGTTTCATAATAAACTTACAAATAAGCAGTGCAATATAATTTTCGTTACCAAGTTAGAGTAGCTATTATTAGCACACTTTATGCCTGATGTTTACGACCAAAACTAGAAACAACGGAAAGTTATACTGAGACCTTTGTACATTAACGGTAACTATAGTTCCCGGCGCATCCACCATTTGTGCCGAAACTACATTCGAGCAAAACAAGATCAGATAAGTCCACCTTGATAGTTTAGTTCACTGAAATACAACAAGTTTATAAACTATTTTTCTGCACTTGTAACATAAGCAACAACAAGTGAAATAGAGATTTGATGCACTTAATTCTGCCTTTTGCATATTACAATTTAAATACCTATAGTACGCAAAATTTCTATTACTTGGTGTAATTATAAACACTATTTTAGTAGCGCAGGATATGTTAAATGAATATAGTTTTATGTCATAATAGTTTAGCATATATTATGTTTGAATTCATTAAAATTTAAATAAATGCAGATTTATATTTATTAAAACACGTCGGTGGTGGCGCATCGGTTACGGCCCCGAACTGACGTGCAGCAACGTTGATTCGGGTCAGTAGTCGGATGGGTGACCGGTACCATTCACCATTGGGATCCAATTAATGGTGCTTTAAAGTGACGGGGGCGATCCTTTAAAGTAACAAGCTCATTTACACACACACAAATACACAAATGACACATGGCGGAAGGACCACGTGGTCGATAGCCTAACACTACTACTACTACTACTACTACTACTATTTATTAAATAATTTAATGGTAGAGATAGGGCAAACAAACAGAACTTTACTTCATCTAATGAGCTTTAAATCCGCGGAGACCATCCCTCAACGAAATCATTGACACATAAATAAAACTCGGAATTAACGAAGTTACAGGATCACTGCTAAAACTGCAAACATGAATAATTTATAAACTTATTTTAAATTTTAATGAAAAATCCATTAGAAGTTATAAATATGATATTATTGTAAGATAAGTCATAGTAATTTCCATACAATTTAAATATAAGTAAATAATAGAAACTTTTAGTGAAAAATATTTTTAGCCATAATTCCGTATAAATAGTTAAGTCGTGCCTGTCTGCAAACTCCTTTTCTAAAGATAATTCTGCCAACGTGGAGAATTTTATATATATAAGCTCTTCTCCGCGAACCGAGTAGAAATACTATTACCGACAAGAAGCACGGGCTTAATCGCGAAGTAATAATTAAAAGGACTGGTGAATCTCCAGAGCGATTATCGCTACAGAAATTAATCGAGTAACGTCCCCTCGGGCAGTTGGCAACTGTGATTACCTCCACTCCGAATTAAACTAGGGAGATATTCACGTCTTAAAGTTATATTCGGTTAAAATAACGTCACGTATTAAAATAAATCCATTCGAAGTAAAACTGAAGTCTGGAAATTAAGTGTTCAAGTTTATAAGCAGAATAGTAGGTTACGCGAATATTTAAAAAATAAAAGCATTTAAACTTAGAATGTGTAAAATATGCAGATTGAATTGATTTAAAGAATCGATTCAGTTAAGTGAAATGTTTGAAAAATTATCTATGATCGACCGCTAGAAAATTATTTTGATTCTGTTCTGAATTAATGTCACACTCTGAGGCTCGCACATTAATAATGATCAGTCGTTACAATAATTGTATGCCAGACGTTATAAATCAGCACGTTGTATTGAAACACCATTTAAAAATTCCAGCTCACATAAAAAAATCATTTAGTGCATC
This sequence comes from Ontholestes murinus, assembly GCA_963969525.1. Lineage (NCBI taxonomy): Eukaryota > Metazoa > Arthropoda > Insecta > Coleoptera > Staphylinidae > Ontholestes > Ontholestes murinus. Next base: position 33,729,684 of record OZ018388.1, read on the forward strand.
TCCAAAAAAAAATTATTAATACTGCATTAATTTTAATAGTAATTTATAAATGATTAGATGATTATAATAATTTATACTTTTAATCCATATTAATGTAAAATTCAATAACCTTGAATTGATAATCTGTATTTTTTTTAAATTGTAATATCAAAGGGTAGGCCTACTTTAAAACTTGTCGCGTTTTCCATTACAGACTTTTAAAGTTAGTTACGAGACTCGTCTCCTGCTACGTGCTATATTTTTCCATAACAAAGTTTGCAGTAAATTAAGTAAAAGTATGTGCGGGTGTTTAATTGCGGGCTGTTGCGTTAAAAGCAGACATAATAATAATTTATTCGGCCGAGGCCGCGACCGCCCATACGTCAGTGGCGTAGGTGTAATAAATTCACCGCACACCGGGACAGTGCGCCGGCCGCGGTGGGGCCGGCACTAACCCCCCGACACCCCGACGGCCTTCGCCGCCAACCCCCGATTCTCCATAGTTTCTGTTGCACATAGCTCCGACAGACAGAATCAGAATGGTCTACTTTTGTTCATTTTTTGTCCGCACTGCGAGCCTGGAACACTGCCAGTTACTGTCCCTAGTTTTATTGCCTCCAGAATATGGAACGGCACATGGGGCGCGGGCGTAGAAGAGAGACGGAAATGGAGAGAAGCCCCGACCTGGATTTCATGGATGGAAAATCATGTTTGAAAAGTAGACCGTTTACTGGTTGAAGGTTTCGGCCTGGAAGGGAAAAATTAATTTTGTTGACTTTGGTCACTTTAGTGCTATTATCTAACACGCGGCGGATGAACAATTTAAAATAATAGTAATAACTTCGACTAAAAGAAATTTAGTTACATTTATACCGAGTGTTCATATATTTATATCATTTATGAAGCGATGTGCTCCTTTTAATAAAATATTCTCAAGGTTATCTGTGTATTAGTGGGTGTGTAAAGGAGCTTGTGCGGGATCGCCACCGTCACTCTAAAACGTCATTCATTGTATGCAAATGGAAAATGGTACCGCTCACCCATCCAATTGCTAACCCGGACAATGATATACTCTCGCTATCATCAGTCCGGCCGCAACCCCGCAACCTTCGGCGTTTGGTGAATTTGACTATACCCGAACAATAGTTTAATTACTTCATAAACTTTTAATTTTGCAAAACTAATGACAAAAATACATTATATTTATGGTATGCCCTTCATTATTATTATTTAGACATTTGTTTTTTTTTTCAGGTGGTCACAGGGTTTGCTCTTCCATCAGGGAGCGGTGGATTGTGCGAGAGCGGCGTTACTTCTACCCCTGGGGATGTCGATACTGCACTGCCAACCGGTGAACAAGTGTTCTCTGGTGGAGACGGCTTTTCTACTCCTAGTCACCGTTGCCACCGTCAATATGTTAACTACGGTCCTCAACGATTCCCCGGTGTTCCCCGAAGACGAGAACGACACGGACATTACGGACGCACCATTGCTGATGGACTCACCACAGTGCGTGCTCTTCGGAACGTTCATGATTTGGTTCGCATCGATCACAATTAATTTGGGACCCACATTTTTATCAGGTAATTTTTTTTTTAAAACAACAATTCACAAAAAAACTTACAAAGTCAAGTAATTAAGTGTAATATGCCCGTTCATGAGTGGAGTTCGAACGCGCATGAGTCAGAAACCTAAGTGCTAACAATGTATATACATGTTCCACTAGCTAGTCCAATGTTGATTTGTTGATTGATAACAATTAATGTACACCGATCATTAATTGTCGATAATACTTGTAAACCATGTGCGTATTGTTACCAGCGATTCATGTAGTTCCGTGGTAGCGAAACATCTCTTCCATACTTCAATTTCCAAAATGTTTTTTGTATATATAGATCCTGAATTTGCAAGGTCAAGCATGCGCACATTAGAGGTTAAGAGAGACTGAGAATATTACTATTTCAGTCACGGTTTTCAGTTTTGATAAACCATCATGTGGACCGTTTATTTTGAAAGTGGTGTAAGTCCATTTTTGAAAAAAATTAGATATCACGTAATTCATGCTTAATTTAATGAAATTTTTTGATGTATAGCTAGTCCGGGTTTAATTTCTTAACAAATTCCCCTGTTTTGTACAATTTAAAATTGGTCGGTAAATGAAATTGCATAATCATCGATTATGAATGTGATGTAAGGCCAATTAACAAAGGTAAGTGGCTTAGCAGAAAATAAATAAATTCACACCGAAATAAAGCTCATGAATATAAACAGAATAATAATTTTAGATTCAGAGGGTTAAGATAATTCCGCTATAAACAACAAATTAACGAATCGTAAAATGAGAAGAATAATAGAGGTAGAATCTTCATCAACTGAGTATATTGTTACTGAGAACTTATGTTCTGCAGAACAAAATAAAGGAAAATTTATGCAACAAATAAACAAAATTAAGCAAAATACTGATCAAAAGTACTATACAAAAGGAGGAAAATTCATTCTAGCAAAAAAATTTGAATCCAAAAATTGTAATTAAATCTATAGAACGTATTAATGAAACACAACGTATAGAAATTTTTGTTCTGGAATATAGGTGATTTTAATAAGGAAAATGTATTGCTCTATTGTAATGTTCAACGTTAAACTATCAATAGAAGAAGGCCTAGAAATAATTCGGGTAGTATGATGGCATATGCCTATAAATTTTACCTGGTCGCTTCTGGTGGAAACATTTTAGTATGTAGGAAGTTGCAGAAGAACTAGTGATCTAGAGACGAATACACTGAGAGAACACATAAAAAGCTTTCCGGCATTTGAAAGTCACTATACTCGAACGCAAAATCCAGAACGGTTGTTTTTAAATCCTGAATTAAAAATGTATAATTAATACTTAGAAAAATGCAAGACAAATAACTTGAGTTCTGTTAGTGAATGGACATCTAGGAAAATCTTTAAACGATATTTCAAGTTCCACTTCCATTTGCCAAGTAAAGATACTGTATGAAATTTCTTAAATATGAAAATTAAGACAACAACTGATAACAAAGAAAAACGATTTTTGCACAAAGACATGTGTTTCACTTACAAGATGCTGAATTAGCAAGGAAGGCATTACAAGAAGATACAATTCTGGTATCAAAAAATCTTGATAAATACTTTGCCTTCTCTTTTGACTTGCAGAAAGCCTTACCTTACCCAAAATTATCTGTCTCAATCGCATATTATAAGCAAAATATATATGTCTTAAACGAGGGTTTTCACAATTTCCACGACAATAAAGCTGGTACGTATGTGTGAGACGAAACGGTTGCTTTCAGGTGATCGCAAAAAGTAGCTTCCTGCTATTTGAGGCATTTAGAAAATGTGATGAATTAGTTTCTTACTTAACCCGTGGTGAAACATTTTTATATTAATTCAACAATGGCATTGTCCCAATGGCATGCTATTGCCTACAGTGACATGTGTACTGAGCAAAATCGAAATTTACAAATGGCATTGATTTGTTTGAAGGTTGTCCAGTCGTTGGAAAATTGATCACAAACTTTTACTCTCGCGGCATTCATACCGCTTCCGAACGATGTAGTTTTTGGCATCATAGAAATGGCATTGCGAAAAAAGAATTTAAAAATTTTTTTGTACATACCACAGGATTATTATGATAACACAATGTAGACAACATGATAAATTAATTTTACATGAAATGCAAGGAGAGAATTTCGTTTCAATAAAAAATCTTCACAATGCGATTAAGAAACAGATAAGAAAAACTACTAATGGAGAACAGGTAAATTGGTTGCAAATATGTTGGATGAGGTTTCTCAAAAGTGCACCATACACTATTTAATATAAAACATAGATGAAGGACAAATAATTTAGAACTACAAATTTATTTCTACACGTCCTGAAAGACCGCTACAATTTGAAATAATCACACTGGCGCCTTTCTACCAAGATGCCAGGCCTATTACTATGATATTTGATATTTCAGAACTGAAATTAAACGAATTTTACAATTGCCTAATTTTGAATGTGTTGTAAGTGTTGCCCGTCTCAAGTACACATCAGTTTAGTAAAATACGCCTAAAACAAATTTATATAAATAACCAAATTACATATTGACAAAACAGTAGAAACATTGCCAGACTTCATATAATTTGCCTAAATTTTTCAATTAACAGATATGTTAACCTTTAATTTTCTCGAAACATGAGAAAGTGAATTTACACCACTTTCAAAATAAACGGTTTTGACTCTTTAATGAATAAAATTACTATACAGGGTGGATTCATAAAGTTTCTAGACTGATCTGGGAATACAAAATTTGCTGCAAGTCTTTGAAATTTACCCTTGATCACCCACACACCGCTTCCTGTGTCTTCCGTTGATCATAGCCACCCTAGAATCTTCGCAACCAAGTCTGTTAAGGGACCGGTTGAATCGTGCCGAATGGCCTTACTTCCAAGTCTTTCTTTAACTTCAAAAATAGTTTTTTGAAGGAAGGTTGGAGCTTTATAGTGCTTACACAGTGTTGACACGTTTAACTTTGGCAGCGGTGAGCGACGTATGAAAGGGCGCATTATCGTGTTCACTACTCAACCATCTTTGAGGTTAGATGACCGACGCGGTAGACTCGATCTTTCAAATCACTGACTTGTATATGGTAGTGCAATCCATCGCAATAAATCTATCACTAAAAGAAAGGTCCGTGTTTAACTTGCTTGTTGTAGTTCTCTCAGCTCGGTTATCATCTTCAACGTCCTCGCGGTTAATTTCGAACCATGTAGCAAATGAAAACCATTGCACATGACATGGCTACTTGGTAGGCCTCTTTAACTATACGAAAAGTATTTGTCGTGGTTTTCTTCTTCACACAGAAGTTTACTGAATAAGGCTGCTCTAAATGACGCTGCATTTTCCACTCAGCAAGTTTTCGACGAAGGTTAATGACATGCACTCACTCCACTGGTGATCTTTGCACAACAACGTCTCGGAAGCAATTGACGCGCATATGCTTCCTTAACTAACACTACCTTACCTTAGAAAACAATCAGTCCTGAAACTTTTTGAATAAACGCTGTATAAACTTAAAGAAAAAGAACACATTATTTTCCTAAAAAGAAGCCTGATTTACCAGAAATATTTGCTCTTGTAGATGAGTAATTCAACCTGTTGTTCCAGAAAAGAAAATACAACTATATAATAAGGAAAACTCAACATCATAGTAAACAACCTTAAGTGTTTAAAGTTACTTAATTTGCCCGTTTAAATTCTAAGAAAAATCTAAGATATTTGACGAAATTATGTTTACAAGGAAAATACCAAAGTAAACAATTAATAATTATTAGTTTAAAAAAATACTAGAATTGACTCCATTAGGTCCTACTACAGTTAATCGTAAATTACGTTATGTGCCGTTTGACCAAACCAGTCAATACAGAATGTATATGAAGAATATACAGACTGTATATGATAACAAAATTGTAATTGACACTTTTAAGGTAGATTAATTATTAGATTATTAAACTCATGTATGATAACAACCAAGTTTTTTTTCTATCTTATTAAAAATGTATCACAAAGAAATGGCCACAAACATCAATCACATAGATATTTTTATATTTATTTTTAGAAAATAACATATTATTTATTTATCAATTAACACTATTCAGGCTTGGTAAAGGAGACATTTAGCCAATATTAGCATTCAGGATAATCAAAATAAGCATTTAATTATCGCCTATTTAAGTATATGATAAAGGTTTACATTTCCATCATTCAAATTGTGATTTCGAACAGTTTGTTGCCAAAAAACGAGTGGGATGTGATATCCTAACAAACAAGAAGATGAATCTTCACGCAAAACTTATGAATTTGAACATCGTTAAACATACAGAGGAAACAATATAATAAGAAAGTAACAGAAAATAGTTTCTGATCATCTAGGCTCTCTGCCAAAGTCTAAAGAATGCTTCTTTTATCGCCCAATATATTAACTTTTTCGTAAGTTGTATGGTAATTATTTAATATACAAATAATTAATTACATTTAATTATTAATTTACTGATTAATTAATTATTATCTCTTAAACGGCTCATATACAATGAAGTTTTTAATAAATATATCTCAATATTCTTTTTGATTTTTATGCACGTAATACCTATTCTGATAGTAATTTAAAAAATGGTGATGTGGCCATCATAGTACTTTCCCTATATTTTACTCGAAAACTATGAGGTTTACGCAAAAAGTCTATTCTTATTGATTTGTTCACTTTTTAATTTTCTATAATTATTTGTAATACAAGTTTCATGTAACTCTAATAGTTTATTAGCAATTGGCAAAAAATGTCAAAATTTTCAATTTTTCTTATTTTTCTCAAAAGTTAAGAAATTTATGAAAACTATGTTTTAATAAAACTTGTTCAGTTTTTTATTTCCTTTAACTTTTGTTTGAATCGTTTTTTAAAATTCCTCATTTTTAGAAAAATATCACGAAAAAACAAAAAAACGCCTCTAGTAAACATCCACTTCCGGTCTATGAATATTAACCAAAAGCTTTTCAGTTCCAGTTTTGAACGATAAAACCTTAAGTTTACAGTTTCATCTCCATCGGATCATTCGTTTTTGAGATACAGCACCCACGGACAGACAGACAGACAGACAGACAGACACACACACAGACACAATTTTTTTTTTTCCAGAAATTAGTTTAATGGACTCAGGGGACCTCAAAACGGATATTTCCGCAAAAAAATTTTTTCAAAAAAAAATCACGATCACAATACTTCCCCTATATACTTCGTATATAGGGAAAGTAAAAATGAATATAATGTATTCCATCATTTTATATAATCTATTAGAGAATTAAGTGAACTAAGCTGACGGTAAATTATGCTAATTTGACATTAAATGCTTCGAAATAGATAAATTATAAACACGAGTACCTTTTTTTAAATCACGAACATTATTTAAATTATTGGAGTTACGTGAAGAGAAATTTCAATTAATAAAACACGTTAGAATTCACTTTCTTCACAATTTATTTTGTATTCACTAGATGTAGCATATTCAAAAAGATGTAATGAATACAAAATAAATTGTGAAGAAAGTGAATTCTATACAATATTAGATGGCATTGAAAAAGAATTTCTGGATTATGTTTAATTTTGAAAATTTCAAGGGACTCAAGTAAATTCATTTTTCGGCGAAATAAATTACCTGGAGTACATCTTTGTCAAAATTATGATTATTATGACACAGATGGTTAGCAAAAGTTGATTTATAATTTTTGTTGTTAAAAAAAAGAGTGCGAGGGTTGCTATTTATGTATTAAGAACTGGCCACACTGGTATTGCTAAATGAAATTTGACATTTCCACCGTAAAGTTTGACATTTTTGACGTTATACATACTCAGAACGTTTTGACGTAAGAACACTATTTGTGTTTTTTGGGGTATTTTATTTGTACGATATATTGCCTTCACCTGAAGAAGCCACAGTGTGGCGAAACATATGTAGTGTTTACAATAAAACCAATTTTAAATCTAACAGTTTTATTATCTAAAAATTCATTTCTGTTCAACTATTTAAACTACTTAGAAAACTTTAAACTATATTATCACGTTGTGTCCGAAATGTATATCTGGTTACAAATAAAATAGTGAATAAAGGTTTCTAAATGTTTTAATCTAGTTATTATTACCTTCACGTGATTTAATTAATCCAAAATCTCTATAAAACTATATTTATTTTTTCATTATAATAGATAAAATGTTTACGGTTCTACACAAACACTAATAAAATTATTCTAGAGCTAAAAGAATTCACTTAATTACGTTCATTAATGCTTAATTAGTAATTAAAAGAATGTTTCATTATAATTTTGTTTTTGTTCATTCAAATAAGTCTAACTTTTAGTGTCATATTATTTATTATTTTGGCACTGTTTACATAGGTAACATAAGATAGTAAAATCATCACTAATCCTTTGCTTACTTTTCTTTTATAGCTATTTCCATTTAATCACATTGTTTTTATTCGTCTAATATTGACTCAATTGTTTAAACAAGATTGAACTATGATTTTCATAAATAGTACACAAAATATTAATCCTCTTTTTTTAATGAAAATTGCAAAAATATAGTTACAATATTATACATATGCACTTTCAATATATATTAAAAAAGAATAGCCTATAATAACATAAGTAAAATTGCAACTGCTGATTAAATTAGACGTTTAAATAGCATCACCATGTTTTTATTTTAATACAGTGAATATCGAATAGCATGAAAAGTTCTTGAATTCTTGAAATATTAAGTTGAATTTTTCAAAATCGGCTAAAAAATAACGTGTGCATTATTAGTATGCTAAAACAGAACTGCTTATCTACACTACAAACAAAATGACACCACTCCAAACAAGAAGATCAGCCAATCTTCAGTACAAATAAAATAGCAACGCTTGATATATTAATTTGATGAAATTGATTTGTAATTTTTGATTGTTAAAATTATCTAAACAAATATGCTTGGAAAATTTGAAGTCAACTCAAAATTCCATCCTTTTAATAAATTCTAACTTCACTAAATAGAATCACTGTCTTATTTATTAGTATTCTAAAATAATAATCAACATGGTAATATATAGCCCATTTTAACTAGAAATAAACTGGCATCATTTTGAAGAAAGTATAACCAAAGAATAAAAACCAACCAATAAAATAGGTTCCAAAATTTACTTAGAATGACTGAAATATAAAAATGATTACAAAAAAACATATTGATATAACGTAAAATGTAACCAATATAACAGAATATTTTCACAATAAACAAAATGACAAAGCAATATTTAAGAATTTAAATTAATACGCCGAAATAAAAAAATATTGTGATTTTATTTTTATTTCACTATAGATTAAATTAGTTTTGAACTGTTGGTTAAAAAAAGGAATTACCTTCAACACTTTATTACCTATTTAGAAATAATGTTATTTCAATATACCAAACCTATAATAAAACTCTCTTGACCACAAAGAAATTCGTATAACTCAAAATCCAAATTTAAAAAATTAAGTTTACAACTGTAGGTTTAAAAAATCTAAAGGTATTACTTAGAAACGTGGAACTTGGCTTTAAAAGTTTTATGTAACTTAGTTACAAAATATCAATATTAAAGTAGCTTATTTTTTCTAGAAACAAACTTATATCAATATATTAAAAATAAAATTTCTAAAAAAAAAATTAAATAAAATCACCAATGGAATATTCTCCAAAATCTACTTTAATGACGTTTCAATGTATCAAAAATAGTCTATTAAAAAGGAACACAAATTTGAAGATACTTAGTTTGTCACTGCTGATTTTGCGAACTAGAATTGGCTTGAAAATTTAAAAGTTCACAACTTTATATTTCCAATATAAACCAAAGAAAACAGAGCACATAAATTTAAACAAAATAGGTGTGCAACAGCAGAAAATTTCAATGTCAAAACGGAATTTAAATATTTTAAAATATCGAAAATTGAATAGTTCTGTCTTTGCCACAAATCAAATGAAATTGCGCAAATTTAATAAAACTAGATTTGTAAGTTTTGTTCCAATATTGTAACAAAAACCATAATTGAAATTCGCTTTATTATTTTTTCTTTATTAAATCACCTTAAAATTAAAGCATTTTCAACATAAAATACTACTTATATGTTTAGTAGAAATAAAACCATAATCCATCTCTAGAATCATGAATTCTGGTGTTTAATTCATTAAAATTATCTAGTCACGAGAAATAAAAAATATAAGTGGTATAAAAAAAGTTAAGTGTTTTCTTTATTTAATAAAAAATTATTCTAAAAACCAACTGGAATTTAGTTTCAATACACCAAAACAGTCTATATCCAGTACAAATAAACAAAACTCATTTAAAAGAAATTAAACAATCCTAAGATAAGAATATGGTAGGCTTCACGCTCTACTTAAAATTACTTTTGAAATATTACAAATTAGTTTATCTTTATAGCAAACCAAATAATTCGAAATTGGCATTTGAAGAAATTGAATTGACAGTGCTTATTTAAAATTTTGTATAAAAGTAGACCAACAATATAGAACAGTCTCTTTTCACAATAAACAAAATAGAATTGAAGTGTAATGTAGGATGTTTTAATTCATATAATATCAGCCAAAACAAATTTCAAAATTGATTTTAAAAACTTTACTAGTCGGAAAGTAAATAATTTAAACTCTATATTATTGTAACTAATTTGGTATTAGACGTCCTAAATAAATAAAATAATTTTAAGATAGATCAACAATAGTGTTAACTCATCAATGATCATTAGACACAATACGTATTTGTGTATTAATTAATTGTTTGGCCTAAACACTTGAAACATTCAAATATAAAAAAAACCTTTATTGGCATGCTTTACACACATATATACATATATAAATCAAATAAATCATAAATATACTGTAATACTATTCCTCTTATCTCAGTCCCCCTTTCTTCGGATTTCTTTTTCCCAACCCATCTCTACGCCCGCCCCATCCTCTCTCATCCATTCCCCTATCCTTTTTATTCCCCCTATCCATTCATCACGAACCTCCTTGCACTCTTGGCCTAGATGGCTCCATGTGTCCCTTCCATTCTCGCACAACGCACACCTACCATACCGTTCCCCCATCCATACCTTCCTTCCTCTTTCGTCCGATCCACATCTAGCTCTTGCCAGAGTCACTTTCTTGGACCTTGTCCACTCTGCCTTCAATAGATACTCTGGCACCCTTCCATACACTTGCCATCTTCTATACATTGGGTTGTCTCTTGCCGTTCTTGCGCTTCCACTTCCAGCCATTTTTCTCTCATCCAAGCAGATACATTCACTCCCCGCTCCAGCCAATCGTTCACTTTTTTCTTTCCAATCTCCATTTACACTCTCCTACCCCCACACAAGTTTTCCAGACCTCTTTCACTAATCTCTCTCTATTGCACGTACTCACATTCATCTCATACCTAGACACTCTTTCCATTGCCTCTACGTGTATACTATACCGACTTGATTCCTGAAGCAGAATATACCTAGGAGTTGATCTCTCCACATTCAAATATATTATATACTTGATCTTATATGTGACAAATTGTTCATCATGCTCTTTTGTAGCTTACTTCTTCACATCATCTACATTGCATTATTTACTTTCAATTTACATAAAATTTGCATTTTCATGCCGAAACAACTTTTTTTAAGTATAAAAATAAAGAATATTGAATGTAGTTAAAACGTTTGCCTCTTCATCGAGTTTCATTGCTAAAATTATCGAATCAAATGATTTTCTTTACTTTTCTGAATTGATCAAATACATTGGCGTACATTCTATTGAAAAAGTTTTAATATATAAAAGGTCTTTTCAGAACCCAATGCAAGGGGAAGGAAAATTTGATAAATTTGATTACTTACAGAAATTTCGATCAATATGCAAAACGAATGTGATAATAATAAAAAAGAACTCGAACAAAAAGGATACATTTGTATATTAAAGTTGTAAATAACTAAGATTTTCAAAATGTGTGTTTATTTTCACTACAATTGTTTCGCAAATTTATTGCTTCTTCAGGTGAATGAAAGTTTACAATTGTAAACTTTCATTCACCTGAAGAAGCAATAAATTTGCGAAACAATTGTAGTGAAAATAAACACACATTTTGAAAATCTTAGTTATTTACAACTTTAATATACAAATGAATATGGATTTTCAACATCTCAACGCCTTATCTATCAACCAAAAAGGATACATTTTTTTTTCATTACGCTGTTTTTACACACGCATAACAAAGGTGCGCACGTAAACACATGTATAAAATATGACATCAGTGTCATTTGTGGGTTGAGGGCAGAGAGAGGCCAACAAATTAAAATGTGCGGGTAAATACACGTTCTCAACTTTCGGGATTTAATAATGAAAACGGCGGTGCTCAGGGGGTTGAAAATTTTAACGAACCGCGACACGTCCCCCGCGTATCTCGGTGGAACAGCCTCGGCACAAAGGGAGAAATTATAATTATGGAACCGCGGCCTTTTCCACTCAAATGAAACTACATTAACACACTCCCTCGCCCAGCGTGTGGAGTTTACTGAGTGTGTGAGTTATTTTTTTCTCCCTCTACGGCGTCCGACCTACGTTTACGTAATGTTATATAAACAGTCGACGGGAATTTAATTGTTTAATGATTAAACATTATAAATCGCAATTACAGTTTTATGCAGTATTAAAAAATATCTTGTTAGAAAGATGGAATTTCCTACCTATTTGAAAATAAATATACATAACTATTTAGAAATAAATCAATATTCTAAACTAAACTTTCAATTTAATTAACAGAAAAGCCTATGTTAAAAATAGTGTCGCTTCATATATTCAAAAAGTAAATATTAGGTTAATTATAGGTTTGTCAGTTTAGGGTTGTTTAAAGACAGATTAATTAAATATTCTAAAGACTTGTACGATAAAAATTGATAGACGTTTTAAGAGTTTTTAGTACGTTTTATAATTATTTATAAACATATTTATATTACAGTAGACGTTACGTAATACGATTACGTAAACGATGCCAGACATTCACCGTCCACCTCATTGAAAGTTTGCATTAGCGAGATTGATTTTATTTATTATTATTATTTATTATTATTATTAATATCTTTGTACTCCTTTCTTACAAAATAATACAAAATTTATAATATAAAACATGTAAATATACTTCAAATTTTAGTCGGAAGGAGGACGGGCGGAGTTCTCTTCATTAAAAGTTCTTCCACTCAAACCCATGATTATTTAATCAACCATTCTGCTTCAGAATATCTTCTGCAATATCTTTTTATATATTATTGCTTGAATAAAGCACATTTTAGTCTCTCAATAGACATATTTTAATGACATGTGTTGTCATTGTCAAATTACAAATATCATTTTTGTTTTAAATTAACTATATAAAAGAAAATATGTATGCTTGCGAGTCACTGTATTTTTTTTTACTTCAATCGGAGGATTATCATCTTCACTCACAATACCTTCCTATTCAAGTATACTATACTATATTTTGTAGTCAATGTTGGGATTTATTGCATTTGACAAATTGACAATGTTTTAAATTTTTGGATTTTTTGATAATACAAACGAAAGTAGAATAAACATAATAGAATTTGAGCCATCTGTGCTTCCTAATGATGATAATTTGGTGCGTTATCCAAGATTAACAACGTCTATGATTTAGATGATTTTTCTTTTTTTATATTTTTCATCTACAAATTAAATATATTTACATTACTTATTACTTATTACAGTATTACTGCCATACCCGCTTTAGCCGTCCAAGCATTTCTTAATAATCATAATTAACGGGGCTCTTGAAATTTCTAAAGGAACGTGTTTTTTTGGTTTTCCTATAACCAGTGGCCTAATTTTGTATGTACCAACAGTATTAGTACATGCTAGAAACGTTGTATTTCCGACTAATCTACCCGGAGGAGATTTTTTCATTTTTTTTTAATGTCTTTTTCTTTGCATAAAATATTTGCTACTCATTTAAACGTAGCTCTTTGTTTTTGTTGATTTACTCTTTCATAAACGGTTGTACCAGTTGGTACAGTGCCAACAATTTTCAGCAGATATCTACATCTTTGAAAAGTACAAGAAAGTAGAATGGAAAATTTCCTGAAAAATTTTGTTTTTAAACGTAGTATGGAAATATTCGTTTGAAATCTTTTGAATCATCACTGCCTACAAAATTTTCGCTCTTATTCAGATTTTCATTTAATAATTTAGCACTCTCCTTAGTTAATTCACCGCTAACTAGAAAATGGTTATGCTTTTTGTAACCATTTACATACAGACAATTTTCCATTCTTCTTGCTTGCACTTTTCAAAAATTTTTGATTAATCGGGCCTTCGTGTGTATCAGACCCATGTTGTACACTTTATTACTTGAAATACCTAATTCTACAGCTTCTAGCTTTCGATACTCTTCTTAACATTCTTGATAATTTCCTTACAACAACTTAATTCAACCTCAAAGTTATAACAATTAATTTAGTTTTGGACCTTTCTATAATTTTGGTCATTAAAATTATTGATGCCACCATTTATACGTCCGCAATTCACCCTATACATTATTAGTACATATAACGTGAACAATTAATATCTATTGCTAACTTCACACCTGTCCTATTATTTTGCCAAATGTGCCACCCCCACATATTTTAAACCGCGTCGATAATATTTGGCTAATCATTTGACTTCATTTGAATCTCCCATCGTGAGAAGAAAGGCATTATGAGCACAAATAATAATAGATTTAAAACCGACATCTATATACACTACGATTTAACAAGAAAAGACAGAAAATTAGAAAAAAAAATATTATAAAATAAACACCCCAAGGGGAAATAAATGAAAAAAAAAATATTCTAAGAATTGAATAATTAAGAGATTTAAATAGAAGATAATAAAATAGGGTTGAAAGACAGCTAATAAATAATAAATTTAAAAATACGAAAACATTTCGTGAATCTACAACAATGAGTCTTACTAAGACTACAAAACAAATTAATTTGAAACAACTACTTCTCTAGCTAATACTTCGACAGACATTGAATAATACAAATTAATTTGCGTGTTACAAATAGTACAACTATCAAAGCAACACTAATTTGAATGAAATTATTTCTGTTGAACAAACTAATAAATGATAAAATGTACTTTAGATTGTTTAAATGTAACTATAACATGAAAAATTATGAAAAATGAATTTTAAACTGATTTCATTAAATTAAATTAGCAAAAGCAATTAAAAAATCTAGCATTCAAGTTTATAATCATCTGCAGACACGTGTTTCGAACTTTCGCTCTCTTCAGTACAGCTTTATTATAAAATTGATAGTTCGAAACACGTGTCTGCAGATGATTATAAACTTGAATGCTAGATTTTTTAATTGCTTTTGCTAATTTAATTTAATGAAATCAGTTTAAAATTCATTTTTCATAATTTTTCATGTTATAGTTACATTTAAACAATCTAAAGTACATTTTATCATTTATTAGTTTGTTCAACAGAAATAATTTCATTCAAATTAGTGTTGCTTTGATAGTTGTACTATTTGTAACACGCAAATTAATTTGTATTATTCAATGTCTGTCGAAGTATTAGCTAGAGAAGTAGTTGTTTCAAATTAATTTGTTTTGTAGTCTTAGTAAGACTCATTGTTGTAGATTCACGAAATGTTTTCGTATTTTTAAATTTATTATTTAATTTTCTACAACGAACTAAAGGATTTTAATACATTTTATTATACAGCTAATAAAGTCTAAAATCCGAATCACGATTATCTTCTCTTTGAAAATGCAATATGATCAGAGGAAAAAGCATAAAACCCAGAGAAAAAAAAATAATAAATTACCACAGAAGTCTGAAGAAATTATTTTATGAAGTTATTATTAGGAAGAAATAGGTAATTAGATTCAAAAAGAATAAAGAGAAGAAATACGAATACTGAATGCAAGATATAAGAGATTAAATAAATTTAAAAAAGAAAAAGCACCAAATACGGATGGTGAAAAAAATATCTAATGCAAGAAGATTACGAATGGAGTATGGTAAAATCCACTGACGCCAAAATACCTAAAAAATCTGACATAACGCTGGTTAATAGCCATTTAACAGACTAAAAGAATGAATGTAGTATATTTTAAAAGAATAAGATTTCAGAGTTGGTTTAATGATTCAGCCTTTTATTTTCAAAGTGGCCTAAGTCGGCGGCTTATGGAAAAAACCTGGGGATTAAAGCCGAAGATCAAGAATTGGCTGTATACAATGGAGGTGATACCCATTGTCACACGCAAAAGAAGCTGAGTAAGCTTCAACGTTTAGCATGTCTAAGCATCACAGGGGCGATGCAAACGACCCCAACCGCGGGAATGGAGGCAATCATTGGTCTCACACCGCTCCATCTAATGGTACAAAAAGAGGGACTTGTGGCAGCCCTCCGACTAGATCCTTCTCGCAACTGGCGAAGAACAACTCGTTGACCCTCATGTGGGTCGCAAGGCACGGGGATATTAAAGGCAGCGAAGTGGCCGATGAACTCGCAAAAAGAGATGCAAATACCACTCCTATAGGACCAGGGCCGTTTTGTGGACTCCCCATGGCATACAGAAGAGAGGTGGTGCAAAAATGGGAAGAGGACAGAAGACGTAAGCATTGGAACAATATACCAGGTGTACGTCAATCAAAACGACTCATAAAACTCGATCACAGCCATAAGGTGCTTGAACTCACAAGGAACGAGCTAAGAACTTTCACCAGACTCATGACAGGGCATTGTGCCCTCCGATACCATTTGCGGAAAATGGGAAAAGAGGAAAGTGTAAACTGCAGATTATGTGATTCGGCAGATGAAACGACCGAGCACTTGTGTCGCGATTGTTCACAAGCGTCTTTCACACTTCGGTAGGGACCGATTATCCCACGAAGAAGTGAGCAATATCACCCCCAAGAAAGTTACCAGGTTACGTGGGACTGATTGGGAAGTGATTAGTTAAGGCTAGGACAATAGATCTTTTAGGTCGCAGTTCAAGAGAGGCTAACACACCTTACTAGCACCCTCAGTTAACAATTGCATAAGTTGAATAATCAGTACGTTTAATTAATACACTAAAATAAAATTTACG
The DNA here is from genome assembly GCA_963969525.1 of Ontholestes murinus. Lineage (NCBI taxonomy): Eukaryota > Metazoa > Arthropoda > Insecta > Coleoptera > Staphylinidae > Ontholestes > Ontholestes murinus. The sequence continues at coordinate 33,746,377 of OZ018388.1, forward strand.
CAATATACATATGTATTTACAATTCAAAATAAAACTTTAATATTATTAATAATTTTTAGAAATTATTTCACCCATGGGGAAGAACAAAACTTTAAAACCATTTAGTTCAGATAGTGAAGTAGAATTAGTAACTAATGATTTCAAAGAAAACTGAAAAAGAAAGAGATTTATGGAACAATATTCGCCTTCAGGGGATGAAGATACATATAACAATAGAAAAAAGACTGATTAAACATACTTCTAAAATGTGCTAAAGATTGAAAGGAATTCAGGAAAAAAATATTGTACACAAACCGGAAATATTGTACCTTCAAAAGTTTTCCAATACAAATATGTATTGCCCTTGCATAAAAAATACGAAGAAAAAAGAAAGAGTAAAGTTTTGGTACTTGAGAGATTTTAATAAACAAAATATATTGCAATCGAGCGCAAAACCGTGAAATGAAGACGTCAAAAAAATGAAAAAGGTTCGCCAAGAAATTGGAGTTTTAGGTACTTATTAAATTCTAAAAACGGAAAAATTCCCGCCTGCAAATAATTATTTTTGGATACCTTTAAAGTAAGCGAAGGACGCTTAAATCGTGTATAAAACTCTACAAATGTAGGAAATGATTACGTGGGCGTATGATTGGATCATCAAGAAAAAATTCTGTTGAAGAGAAAAAACACGTTCAAAACCAAATGAACTTATACCAGATCTCATAATCCTAACAGATATCTACATCCTGATCTAACTCTTAGGAAAGTGTTTAATTTATATGAGCTTCAAAGCAAGGAAAATAAAATAAATGATAATATAAGTAGTCGAAACTAGTCACTGAAAATAAAACTTAAAGTGGTATAAAAAAGTAAAAGTGTTTTCTTTATTCTTAATATTAAAATGTACCACCAAGTAAACGCCGTTAAGATCCAAGAATTAATATCAGATAACTTCAAAGATCCTATCGTTGACCACGTTTTTCTCATCATTAGGCGCTTTACTAATTCTCGATAATGGACAATTAATTTCTTACTCTGAATTATTTATTATTATTATTAACATTGGTGCTTGCAACAGAATTTCACAAAAATATTATTACATAAATCTAATATTTTACAAATGTTACGTAAATTTAATGTATAAAGGATGTTTTTTATTTGCTATTTAATTAATTTTTCTTTTTAAACTTATAAAATTTTACATTCATATAATAATTCCAGTTTTTTCAATAAAAATAAACTTACAAAGGTTTTAATCACTTTGGTAAATTTTCGTAAATGAAATACGATAAAACTTTCAAACAATTGTTTCGACACAGTGTGTCGCGAACGGCAAAATAAATATTTGAAAGTTTTATCGTATTTCATTTACGAAAATTTACCAAAGAGATTAGAAATGAACTTTCAACAACTAACAGCCTCAACTATTCAGTTATTACAAAGGTTTTAGAAAATTATGAACGTGTTTTTACCTTATTGTTTAATAAGGTAAGGATAAATGTTTAATAAATAACAGCCTCATCATTTAATATAATCATTCTAATTACTATCGAGTTGAAAACGTAAAAGCAATCTGCAGACACGTGTTTCGCTGTATCACACCTCGTCAGTGAAGTTAGGCCACTTTTAAGTGGATAATAAACACGTGTCCATGTGGTATTACCATTGCGGCACAGCTCATGTGACGCGTTTTAAAAACGGTAACAACACACAAATTGTTACTTTTTACTTAAAGTAATTTAAGTAATTTGCAGCTATTAGTTGTGTAATCCAATGCCCTGCGGTGCTTTAGTAAGAGGAGTAATGGTTTTAACCATTATCTGTTTTTTTGCGTAATTATTGAAAGATAACGGTGCAATGATGATTGGAGAAATTATTTATTCAATGATAATGCATTGGTAAATTAACATTTTATTTTATTTATATTTAAATGGACCAGTTAATCGATTTTTGGTTTATTAGTTTATCTATTATTATCCTACTATTTATCCCTCCTTTAATATAAGAGTTAGCGAAGAAAAAATAAGAAATAATAAATTACAGTTCTATAGTACAATAGTAATATTTTTCATTGCAGGTGCATTGGCGGCGCAAGGCGAACCGGGCCACAGGGCCCCATCGTGTCCCCTGATACACGGCCCCCTCAGGCACTACATACTGAACGCGCTGTGGATTGCGGTGAACCTGGTGTGCGTGCTGTTGACGCTCTTCCACCTGCGGAAGCTGCACAGGGACCTGACGAAAGCGAACGTGGAGGCGGTGCGGGTGGCCGGCCTCGTCACGACGCTGGTGAACGTGACGGGAGGCGCCGGCAGCGGCCAGATGAACGCCAACGGTGAACGGGTACGTCTAATTGCCTTCGCGTGCTAAAATAACTTGCGAGCGTGCATAACCCCGGCAAATTCACGAATTCACAAATTCCACCCACGTATAATGTTTCCGGCAGAGGTAATTTAATCAACCCTTTTCAAACACTACTCACACACACCGCTAATTTCTGCAACGTAACCGACGATTGTGTAATTCAACACGAAACTAAATTCTTGAATAACCACTGAAATTCATTCAAACATTGCATAATATATTTCCACTAAATGTTTTCCAACATTAAACTACAAAAAGTACACTGAAACTCATGTAAGGGGAGCAGTTATATGTTTACATGAATTAAACTTAGAATCTGAAGAAAATTTAAAAGTTTGTAGTTTTAAATAATTATTATTAATATACTTGAGGTAATGCCATTATAATAACGACACACAAAAATAGAACAATATGTATTTTTAATTGCTAAATTTATATTAATGCAGTTATTTGGATGTTTTTCTTAATATCTAACATGATTCGTTCCCCAGCTGCTTTACAATACGTTTTAACTTAAAATGTTAAAACATTATATGAGCCGTTTATTTTGAAAGTCCATTTTTATCTTTTTTCAAAGTAACTGTGGTGATATTTATAATTTATGCTGAACTGTTAAAAAAATAAATCGGCATTGAAATATATTTAATACATTGTAACACGTACATTTTCATAATAATATAAATACTGAAAATCATAATTTTGAAAGTGGCCTAAGTCCACTTTTTATTGATAATGTCAAAAAGTGCGGCCCAAAATCTTGAAAGCAGTATTGAAAGCTGGTGTAGCAGAAAAGGCTAAAATATACTTCAAATTACGATTGAAACACAAACAAGCAATCAACAATATCAGATTCAATCAAGAATGTCTCAAATACAAGATAGTACCCAAATATGTACGTGTCAATATTAACACCAATTATATTGCTGGGAGAAAAGCTAAATCAGCAGCAGAGAAAATATGGACTAAAGAAATTTTGGTTCCGTAGAAGAGACATAATCCTTACTTATCTCAAAGTTCTACACACAGAACTACTATTCGATCTACATCCAGTAGAATTTGATCTTTTAGATGACTACGTAAGGAGCAAAGTTAGTACTATCGTCTACAAGAAATCCCAGGCACAAAAGAAGAAAATTGAAAAACTACGATATGAACAATGCCGTAATACTAATACTAATATAACTACAAAAAACACCTATAATTTTCATAGAAGAGTTATAAACCTATCGAACTCACAATTTACTAAACAAGATATATCATATACTTGTTTCTCATTAATCACTTGGTGAAACATTATGTTAATATATAGGTTTTATAATTAAAATCACTTGGTTTGTTTCACAAATATTTTTTATTTTCGACTAGTTTCGGCTTATTGCCATTATCAAGAATGATGTACAAAAGAATTTTACCGGTATTTAAATACATTAAAGGTGCATCAGGTAATTAGGGCGTTTAATATCGGGGAGTTCCAAATCTCGTCGTTGTCATTAACCACGTTTTTTCCCGCTTTTACGGCTTTACAAATTTCAAGACCCTCCCGGTAGTTAAGTATTAATCCCTTATTACCTGAATGCAATATTTTACAATCCTCTGAATTGAAGATATGATTAAATGTGATGCAATGTTTTGCAAAACCCGTGGTTTGTTTTTTATTTAAAATGTCGTTGCGGTGTTCTTTTAGTCGGGTTTCAAAGGACCTACCAGTTTGTCCTATATAAATTGCATCACATCCATCACACTTCAACTCGTACACACCGCTCTTTTTATTATTATTGTTAGATTTTATTTTGTTGTTTATTAACAATTTTCCTAAATTAACTGAGTTAGTCAAAATGATGTTATTGTTCTTTCCCTGTAGTGACTTTTTTATTTTTTGTGAGAGATGTTTAACGTATTCCAAAGAAAAAATTGGTAAATTTATTAAACACGCTGAACTTGATAATAAATTTGATTCAAAATTAATTAAAAACATAAAACATAAAGTTAAAACAGAAGATCTAACTATAACAAAAGCAGACAAAGGTAATTCTACTGTAATATTAAATAAATCAGACTATATAAAAAGAGTAAATAATTTTATTAATAATTCCGGAATAAAAGAGCTTAAAAAAGATCCAACTTTTGAATTTACAAGATTTTTAAAATTAGCAATTTGTGATTGTCGTAGCAATATTTCACAAAAAGAACAATACAGCATTCTTCCAATAAATCCAACCTATCCTAGATTATATGGAACAATAAAAATCCACAAATTAGATAATACAATAAGACCTGTTGTTACATATATAAATTCTCCAGCCTACAGTTTATCAATTAAACTTAATAAGCTTTTCAAAGAGTTAACCCAATTTAGAGATCCGCTGTCAATTAAAAATTCAATAGATTTAACTAAACATTTAAATAATTTCCATTTAGAACACAATATTAAGCTAGTGTCATTTCATGTAAGTAATATGTTCACCAACATACCTTCACTAGAATGCATAATACTTATTAAACATTTAAAAACATGTTAATCCGGTTATAACACAAGAATTTTTAAATTTAATAGAAATTATTTTGAAATATAATTATTTTTCATTTGAAAATAAAATCTACCAACAAGAAGAAGGTTTGGCAATGGGCTCCCCATTAAGTCCCCTATTAGCTGAAATATTCATGCATGATATTACTCAAAAAATATTAAACCACGAGTCTACCAAAAAACATATTAAGTTCTGGTATAGGTATACATATGACATTATTTCAGCCTTTAAAGGCACAGACCGACAATTACAACAATATCTAACTGAGATCAATAACATACACCCTAATATTAAATTTACATTAGAAACTGTCAATTATAAAAACAATAGATAATAAGTTTAACTTTGAAATTTACAGAAAACCTACATTTACAGACACACTAATTCTAGCACAATCACGACATCCATTAAAACATAAACTTTATGCATTTAATGTAATGATTTTCCAAGCCAGATCGATCCCACTAACTGACATAGGTTATGAAAATGTAATAAAAATAATTAAATCACTAGCAGTATCACTACCAAGATAACATTATAGATAATCTTATTAAGAAACAAGAACTAAACTCAGTTACAAAATATTTATATGCCGATAATAAGAAAGTCCCCCAATATTTAAATAATTGACATTTTTTTGTAAAATTAGCAATACAATCAAAAGCATCCTCGGAAAACACAACATTATCGTTTCTCTAAAATATCTCCAAATAAATTATTTAATGTTATACATAATAATAAAACTCCGATAAATAAAATAAATAAGTCAGGCATATATAAATTAACTTGTAACACTTGTAAAGGAGTATATATTGGTCAGTCAGGTGGCAATTTTAAAATTAGACTAAAAGAACATATAAGTTCATATAATAATAAAAACGCAATTAATAAATTTTATAAACTTATTTTAAAGACAATGTATTTTTAAAAGTATTATTTAGGTGACACCAAATAATATTTGCGTTCAAGGCACTAATATCTATAGTATCATAAAAACAATGTTACAGGCCATCTTCTTTTTTGTCTTTTTACGGTATATGATTGAACTAGCTTGTCCATTGTATCTACACCTAATTTTGTCAATTATTATTTGTGGTTTGATCTTTTCATTTTCACAAATTTGGCCGGTTATAATAATGTAACCGTTTCGCTTTTTTGGGCAGTAAGATGCCAACATTGCTTGATTTTGGAATCCAAATTTAGTTGAATATACTTGTCTGCCATGTACAGTTATCAGTTCTTGGGGCAGCTCTGGTTTATTTATTCTAATTGTACGAACCAATGTAAGATCCTTCGTTTCTAATTCTCTTGCTAGTTCAAGACTTAAAAATTATCTGTGCTCACATTCCGACCTGATTTTTCCAGACCCTCAACAATTTCTAAGACGATACGATTACCTTGATTGCGTTCACGCTGGTCGACTGTTTTTCCACTATAGACTTGGCAGTTGTAAACGAATGAAGTTTTACTATCACAAGCTGTCCAAATATGTTACCGTACTTTCCTGGTTTAGACGGTATGTACTGCTTGAATGGACATCTAGCATGAAAGGTAAGCAGCTGTTCATCTACTGTTATATTTCCATAAGGCATATAGGCATGTTGAAGGGTAGGTAACAATTCAAAAAATGTTTGGATTTGTGGATGGGCAAAAATATTAGTTTATTTGTAAAAAATATTTGGGGTCTCAGCAGACCCCAGTGGTATTACATGCAACTTTTTAAGTTTCTAGATGCCCTATTTACTTAAATAAAATTCTACGATGGTAAAATGTTAAAAACATCCCCACGTCAAAGGTACATTTTTTTTTAATTTTAACAATAATTGTTACAAGGATATTTGATCACATATCTTGGTATACCCCACGGTATTATCACCACTTACATGATCGAATTTTTATTCGCTACGTTATCAATGAATCAACCAATAAAACACCACCCATGTGTTATTTTTATTATATTTGGTGGTACATCAATCAATGTTTTTATTTTTTACCCCATCTTTTCACTATATCTACTGGTTCAACTTCGCAAAATGTACTAATCAAATGAACTTCCTTATTGTCGTACCACTTTACCGCATTTATAAGGGTCACCATAAATCATCAATAGATGTAGAAAGTATCTAATAACTTCATCTGTCCTTATTTTCATGACTTTACCGGACTTTTTAGTTTGGCCGCAAAATTGTAACATTCTGAATTCCTAATTTTTCTAATTCATTAATTATTGTTGTTGTTGATGGCACCTTTATGGTAATATCTTTTCTAATTCAGTTACTAAAGAACAGTTACAAACCAATTGTCGAAACAAATTTTGTAAAACAATTGCTTGGGTTTAATATTTTCCAAACATAATATTATGTATTACTTTGTATTACTTTGTCAGCGTAAATTTTTAAATTGTAAATCAGTCTTGATAATTCGCACAGTAAAAAAACTTTGTGTTCCCACTTTTTAGATTTTTTTGCATATACTATTTTAGCTTGTGTGTTCCTTAGAACGGTATCACCTTCTCGTCAACTACGTATGTGATCAGACATCGGAATGCGATTAAAAGTTTTCTTTTATCTACTTTGTTTGTTGAATTGGCCTGTAAGTTTCTACTTTTTTTTTGATATTTTAATTGTATTGCTTTCTAATAGAAATAATGCCTTTAAGTTCTGCATATTTTTGCATGAGATTGAACCACCATCCAAAGCACTTTGTCCATTCAGACCCAAATGTTCGTCGATAATCTTGTGTATGCTAGTCATACTAATGCTTAAATATCTCTCGATTTTGTGATATGTCACATGACGACCTTCTTCAATTATTTTTCGCACAGCATCGATATTTTATTTATTTATTTATTTATTTGCTTGATTTAATTCTGTGCTAACATAAGAACCTAATACATACAAAAATAATATAAATAATATTCATCCAACATTTAGAATGCACGAGAATTGGGCAGAGTTCATCCTAGATGATCTTCCACTCGTACCCTACTTTCTGCTGACGCTGCTGTACAGGAACTCATCAGAAACCATTGAACCATATTTAGGTTTATTTTTGCCAAATATTCAGGCATTTTTGTCCCTAATGTGGAAATTATGTCAACTTGACTGACGTTTAAGGATATATATTTTTTTTTTCGGCACAACGGCCGATTTTGGAAGACCTTCTTTAACCTCGTCCATGAGCAAACTACGCCCACGCTTGAATTCAGTGTATCAGCGATATACAGAAGCTGTGGAAGGCAATTCATCGCCAAAAGTTGAATTGAGTTGATTGAGGCACTGTTCTTGAGTCAGACCACGTTGAAAGTCATAATAAATCATGGATCTAAAAGTTACGCGAGTTAATTCCATCTTTTGGCCGAGAATAAATTTTTAACTTACTGTAAACAACACAAATAGTGCTCGCAAGTTAAAACGTTCTGAGTACGTATAACATCAAAAATGTCAAACTTTACAATGGCAATGTCCTCAATACATAAATAGCAACCCTCGTAATATCGCCAACACATTTCAGCTCTCGATAATCCGTAAATGGATATTAAAAACAGCAGCCAAAGAATTGTTCGATTTCATTCACTCACCACATTCACCAAAACAGCAATGGGTTTTTTGCATCACTTTGTAGTACTTACATATTAGTATAGTCAATTATATTGCTTATAATTTCCTTTTCAAATTGTTTTCGAAAATAGGTCACAGTTCAGATCAGATTTTATTAAAAATTATCAATAATGGTCTCGTTAATATCCATAAACCGGATTATTTAATTAAAACATTGGTCTCATGTATACCACCATTGCAAGAAATAAAATTAATAAATTCTTCAAGAAATACACCAAATCTGCTCCAAAATATTCAGCAACGCCAATAAATACAAACCTTGTATATCATATACTTGTTTCTCATGAATCACTTGGTGAAACATTATATTTATGTAGGTTTTAGATTATTAATTAAAAATTAATAATTTAATAGTTTCGGCTCAAGGTCATTATCAAGAAAAATGATGTACAAAAGGAATTTTTTGAAACTATAAATACTTTTAGGTAATAAGAGCATTTAATATTAGGGAATTCCATATTTCATCCATATCGTTAACAACTTGTAATCGCTTATTACCCGAATACAATATTTTAAAATCATTGGAGTTGAAAATGTGAATGGATGTGATGCCATATATATTAATTAACAATTTTCCTAAGTTTATTGGGTTTGTCCAAATGATGTTATTTCCTTTTCCTTGTAATATGATTTTAATTTCATGTGAAAGATTTTTTGAATATTCTAACCTGTTCCAATTACGTTTTTTTAAATTTTGTCACACAATAAAAGTATTTTTGCAGTTGCTTGCATTTTTTTCTTTATAACCACTGTTTGCGGCTTTGGTCTTTATTATGTTTAATTCTTTTTCAAAGTCAACTTGGTTAAGAGGAATATTAATTAATCGATGCAAAAAGGAATGAAAGGTACTATGTTTTATTTAAGTATTTGAGTCTGCTTTTTTCTAAAAATTTTGTATGCAAGTGTGTTTTTGTCAGTTTTTCAAATATTTAGATCTAAAAAGTTTAAGCTGCTGTTTTCTTCTTTTTTAACCATAAATTGTATTTGTTAATTCAATCCTTATTCAAAATCAATCAGGATTTCGACGTCAACACTCATGTGAGTCATTATTACAACTAATAGTAAACAAATGGAAAACAACTTTAGATAACAAAAATAATACCAAAATTGTAGCTGTGTTCGTTGATTTCAAGCGTACCTTTGAAACTCTGAACAGTGAGGTGTTGCTCATAAAACTACATAATATATTCATGAAGATTCACTTGGGTAGTTTAAAAATTACGTATAAGAAAGGAAGCAGATAACAGTAATCAATGGGGTCAAATCTCCTAGTATAATTAATTAATTGGGTCCGTTATTGTTTAATATTTATATAGATGATTTAATCGCATCTATAAATTGTCCTGTCTTGGCTTATGCTGACGACGTAAAACTGTATAGTACTATCAACACGGAATACGACTGCTCAATTTTACAAGAAAACCTAAACATTATAGTTGATTGGTGTGCTGTTAATCAATTATCTCTCAATATAAACAAATGTGTTGTGGTATCATATACTCGGAAAAGACAACCGGTAGTTAATGATTATAAAATTGGAATTGCTTCTGTCCCTCGTGACAATAAAATAAAGGATCTTGGCGTTTGGTTTGACTCTCAGTTAACCTTTTCCGATCACATCCACACGGTAGGCAAATCTGCTTTTAAAATGCTTGGATTTCTGATGCGTATATCGCGGTTTTTTAATGATACCCAATTGCTGAAGGTGCTGTACTTTGCTCTCGTGCGTAGCCGGTTAGAGTACGCATCAATCATTTGGTATCCCATATACAGGGTTATTCACGCTATACGGCACGGAATATTGTGGCCAAAATACGTGACTTTCAAAAAGTTTCACTTTGGGGATATTTGGGGGTCTATTAGGGCTACTTTTTAAAATTATTTTCATAATATACAGGGTGTCCCAAAAACCCTAAAAGTATCAAAGTTGTGTTTTTTTTAATGAAACACCCTGTATTTTATTGCATTTTTGGATCCGTCTATAAAAATAAGTATGTGTTTTAATAAGGTTTTTATTACATAAACCTTAAGGTTTTTGAATTAATTTGAATTTTGTAAAAATGTAACCTAATTTTCATGTTTCAAATACTTAAAAAATAATTAAGTTATGCATACCAAATTTACACTGAAGTGTAACAATAGATCATATTTTATTTTCCAAGTATAATAAACTTGACATCTTATGCCGGGTGTAAAAAAATTGGAATTAAACAAATGAGAACTTTAAATGACTATAACTTCATTTATTTAAATGGAACGCTATATTTATTAATTTATCAGCAAATGCACGTTTTAATTACCTATCGAATGGTATTTAAATCTTAAGTGTTAAGTCTTCTCGTTTTTACAGAAAACGCCAAAATATTGTTTATTGCACCGTTTTAGTACTTTTAAAGTAAAAATTTTAATGTATCTAGTTTTCTATCGTATTTAAAAACGTCAGATAATTAATTTAGTCTGTTACTTTAGTTTAAAAAGGATGTGTTTTGTTATAGTTGTGTTATTTTGCGTTTTTGTGTTAGATCGTTAGTAATCGTTATTGTTTGAACATGGTTGTTGTATGTCATTGTAAAAAATGAAAATTTACACAGATTTTCTTATACTGAGGTTTTTATAACTGACACTTCCAATTTCTTTAAACTGGTTGAATAGTCTCTCAAAAATGGCTGGCTTAGGGTGATTTCTTTCGGGAAACCTTTAAGTATAAACTCGACAAGCCAATAAACAATTTTGATGACATTCTCCAAGCATAAAAATAATGCCAATAATCCCTTCTTTTGAGTAAATCTTCATTTTTTACCAAAAAATACAACAGCGATGTTCAAATAATAACGATTACTAACGATCTACCACAAAAATGCAAAATAAGACAACTATAACAAAAGACAGGCTTTTTAAACTAAAATGACAGACTAAATTAATTATCTGACGTTTTTAAATACCATGGAAAACTAGATACATAAAAATGTTTACTTAAAAAGTACTAAAACGGTGCAATAAACAATATTTTGGCGTTTTCTGCAAAAACGAGAAGACTTAACACTTAAGATTTAAATACCATTCGAAAGGTAATTAAAACGTGCATTTGCTGATAAATTAATAAATATAGCGTTCCATTTAAATAAATGAAGTTATAGCCATTTAAAGTTCTCATTTGTTTAATTCCAGTTTTTTTACACCCGGTATAAGATGTCAAATTTATTATTCTTGGAAAATAAAATATGATCTATTGTTACATTTCAGTGTAAATTTGGTATGCATAACTTAATTACTTTTTAAGTATTTGAAACATGAAAATTAGGTTACATTTTTACAAAATTCAAATTATTTCAAAAACCTTAAGGTTTAAGTAATAAAAACCTTATTAAAACACACACTTATTTTGATCGAAGGATTCAAAAATGCAATAAAATACAGGGTGTTTCATTAAAAAAACACAACTTTGATACTTTTATGGTTTTTGGGACACCCTGTATTTTATGAAAATAATTTTAAAAAGTAGCCCTAATAGACCCCCATATATCCCCAAAGTGAAACTTTTTGAAAGTCACGTATTTTGGCCACAATATTCCGTGCCGTATAGCGTGAATAACCCTGTATATGTCCGGTTCGTCGGTAATTGAACGAGTGCAAAAGCGATTCCTTAAATTTCTTACTTTTCAAACCAGTGGCGTGTATCCCGATCACTCGACGGAATACATTGATATTCTTAGACAGCATAATTGTTTATCTTTATCCGCAGAGATAATTGTAGTGCAAGGTTCCTATGCAAGTTAATTTCTAATGATATTGATTCACCTCAATTATTATCAATGGTTAATATCAATATACCCCGTCTTGCATCGCGACATAACACCACCTTCTTTTTACCGACCGCAAATACAAATGTATTATTAAGAGCGCCCATTACGCATTTGTGCCGCAATGCCAATCGAATATCTAAAGATATTTTTTTGTAACGATTATTATTTATTTTTTGTGTCGAAATATTTACTTTTTATTAATGGGAATATTTTTTCTTTGTTTTTTGTTTTCAAAGCATATTATTAATTGTATTTACTTATTAATTTTACATTATTTAGTTTTAGAATTCTATACATTTTTGTTATTTGTCCTTTTATGGTATATCTGTTGGACAATAAAGATTATTATTATTATTAATAAGTATGGTGGACCTCAGGGAACTATACTAGGACCTATAATGTTCACCCTTTATATCAATGATATTAACGTGATTATAGAAAATCAAAATTAAATTTATTTGCCGATGACACCTTGTTGGTCGTTGAGCATACTGACATAAATGTAGCCATAATTCAAATGAATAATCTGCTCAGGAAACTGGAAGAATGGATAAAGAGGAACCAACTAGTGGTAAACACTAACAAAACGAAGGTCATGACTTTGGGGATAAACTCAGATAACCTTACAAATAAAGTGTGCCTAATGGGGGAGGATTTAGAATTTGTTAAAGAAATCAAGTACCTTGGAGTAACTTTAGATTCAAACCTGAATTTAAAAAAGCCACTGTAAGGAACAAATAGACAATATTAGGCCCAAAACATATCAGTTCTATAGAACATGCCAGTCACTCAGCAAAAACTTCCGCTTGATTTTATATAAGGCTGTTATCAGTCCTCATTTTACTTACTGCCCCACATTATTATACTATATCAACAGTAATGATATGGATCAACTTCAAATATTACAAAATAATTGCATGAGAACAATATTACAGTGTGACAGATTAACTCATATTAAAGACTATATGCTTCATGAACTAGGCTTCTTTTCTGTTCAACATTATTTTTTTATGAACATGTGTTTTATATACAAATTAAATAATGATACGTTACCACAATACCTTACATGTAACATCATAAAAAATAAAGACATTCATGATCATATGACGAGAAATAGAAATAAATTGTTTATTAATACAGTAAAAAAAGCAGGGAACTTATTGTTCATTGTTCTATGAAGGTTTAGATAAATATAATAAACAAGATCAAGCATTAAAGAGTCTGCGAGCTTGAATCAATTTAAGAAAAGGCTAAAACCTTATGTTATGGCTAACTTTAATCTGTAATAAAATAATAATATGGGATAGATATTAACATGTGATATATCAATCTAGTAATGTAACTTATTTTGTAACCTATGATGACAACTTTGTGATTTTGTTTCATTTTGTTAAACTTAGGCTTAAGAAATGTTAATCCGGTTGTATTTACATACGTATCTTTATACATTTAAATAAACAATAACAATAACAATGAATTTAGATGATTTGTAAATATTTCCAATTGTCTAAATGTTCCTGACCAAATACAAAAGATGTCAAAAATGTATCTAGTCCAAAAATGTATATGTTTACTTATTGTAGCAAATTATTTTCAAAATTATCCATAAAAATTTCTGATAATAATGGCGATAAAGGTGATCCCATTGGTAGTCCATCTGATTCTATGTATATTTTGCTATTAAATTCAAAATATCACTGGTTGATGCTAATGTTTATTAATTCTTTAATCTATTTTTATGCGTATTCGGATTGTTCGAACTTTGGATCTTTCTATCTATAATTGTGTTCAGGTCTTTAATTAGTATCGATGTAAACAGGCTTTTGATATCAAATGAGATTTAATTTCGGGTTTGGAGGAATTGATATGATTTATCTAATTTATTTATTTATTTTATTGATTTGTTTATTACTAGTTCTACTGTGTTTCTCATAATGATGATTTTATTATATATATATTTAAACGATATGGACGAAATGTGGAATTCTCCAATATTAAATTCTTTAATTACCTGAGAGTATTTATAGTTTCAAAAAATCCCTTTTGTATATCATTCTGAATAATGGCCTTGAGCCGAAACTAGTCCAATAAACTGTATCAAATTTTCAATTTAATAATAAATGCTAGCAATAAACCACAGGTCTACCAATTGAATCTCTATTAGGTTTACTTTTAGCCGATTTATTCATGGCAAATATTGAAGAACAGTAGATTATGCTAAAACCCGTATTTCTTCATGGTTCCGATATATTGACGACGTAGTAACATCCACTGAAGTATCACATCAGCTTATATAATATTTAAGCATAATTAACAATATTCGCCCTAAAAATGAAATTCACTTTTGATGTAAAAAACTGAAAAATATTTCGATTTAACTATAATTCATAAAAATAACAAAATTGGATTTGATATATGTACATTGAAATCCTTCTATCGTCTACTAAACATTTATTTGTTACCTTGTCACATAAATTAGCATCATACCACTGTCATACTGAACTTTCTCCATTCCTCTAACCACAAAATGAAGAACCATAGAAATAAATAAATTATTTCAGCTGTCGTTAACAACGGTCCCCAATTAACCTCACCCAAAATGTAATAAATAAAAAACGTTATCAAATATAAGTGTCTTAATATATCCTATAGCACCCGATATAAATCAATAATTTTGGGGAAAAAAACAAGCGAACAGATGTAATTATTTTTCGAAAACAGTATATCAAGTAGCCTTTAAGCCGCCCGGAAAATAATCAAACATATAATTCAATGCCAAGACAAATAAATGCTTTTAAACCATATATATGAAATCCGTTGTTCAGAATGCAATACCGTATATATAGGTCAAACGGGACGAAGTGTATCAACTCGATTTTCAGAACATGTTTATCACAATTATGACTTCAGCTCATTTATTTAAATCCTTTGTTTAATAAATTAGTTTCTACTGTAGTAAATTCAATATTTGTAAAATTAATACACCTATCAAAGAATTTTATAGTATCTTTAGGGGATGGGAGAGATGTGGATTGGATTTTTCAACTGATAAGCTGTCTTAATTTTGAATTTTGTTAGATATTTTTATGGGAAATTGATTTTATCTCAGATTTTGTCCAAAAGTAAACCAAATTCTAAGTTGCGCCGTCTACTTGTTAATTCGGAGTGCGTTACTTTCAAGTACACAGAGATGATGTCCCTATCAGCTAGGAGCTTCTTGAAATCTTCGGCCAGCCACGTTCTCTTTGCAATTTCCATCGCCTTTAGCTGCTCTGCTAGACTTAATGTAGATGTAGTTGGGGATCACTCCGTAATGTTTACAATATCAATATATTCGAATACAAACAAAACAAAATAAGTATATTTTGGATATTATAGTCGTAAAAAACGGCCAATGTGTCATATAGACGCTATTTCAAATTACTTTCAACATAATTATAAAATTTATAGTTACTGCACAAAAATCTAGGATAATCTTTTATAGTGTTGCTAATAAAGCCAGTTTCGACAAATAAAAATTAAAAACAATGAAAAGGAAACGATTCTCTTCCTGGAGCATTTGTAAATATTTAGACCTATAGAAATTGTGTTGTAAATACCGGAAATGATTATATTTTTAAACTTTTAAGAATAAATCTGCAAATAATTTAGCTGACACCGAAAGGTAAAAGGTATTTAGAAAAAAAAATTGATGTCCAAACTATACAAAAATGTTATTTTCATATTAGCATATTAAAAAATAAAGAAAAAATTATACCTTTCTGAAGTATTTCTTAAAAATACGCAAATTAGAAAGGAAAATTTACTGTATATACTTGACAGACTAGAAAAATATATTATCAAATAATACTAATACTTTAAAAACTTTAACTCTTTTAGGATATTGATTTAAAACTAGAGTCACGAAAAATGTGTGATATAAAAGAAATACTAATGTTTTGAAAATTGCCAAAATGAAAGCCTCTGCAATATTCATCTGCATATAAATGGCGTAATAAAAAATCCTGTAAAAATAGATTATTAAAATTAATGGTCAGCAATATATTGGCAGAAGAACCTTCGATAACACAATGAATTCCATCATCATCTTACATAATCGAATAACTTGAATAATAAAAATCCAATCGCAGCCGCCTTTTAAGGAACAGCGGATGCCCTCATTGTTTATAAATCCGTTCCGATCCGAACGGACACAATTCTATTAACTGAGAGAATGAGGAAAGTCTCTTCCAATCACTCGGCGCGGATTCAAAATTGATTACTACCAAATCCCTTACATCCCCAACTAAATACGAATATACATCACTTCCACCAACCGCAGCTAAAAGTGAAAGGGTCGTTGCTATTGATGGCGGATATGCTAATTTCAACAAAAACATGTACTATATATATATACATAATAATAGTCGCATTGTAATCCTTTAGCTGAGACGGTAAATTACTCGATGACAGCGATTGTTTCTTGGCCCCCGTCTTTGGAAGGGTGATTATTAACTATCGTGTTGTTTGAGACGTGATGGGTGATTTGTAGGTGACACACATCGGATCGGTATTGTATAATACAGAATTGATTAAATGTTGCAGGCTAGCGGAGCACTGGAGGAGCATCGGAAGATGAGGGAGTATCTGAACAGGATGGAACGAGACGGGGTGCAGAGGGTGAAGATGTTCCTCGTCATCACAGCGGCTTATGTACTTTTCTGGGGGCCGCTGTTCTTCGTGACACTGGTGAATCATCCTATTGTGGGGACACCTTTAGGACACGAGGTAAATTATATATTATCTAGGAGTATAATATACATAGTTATACGAGAGTAACATTGTTCAAACAAGATTCATATAAATAGTTAAAAATTTAATTCTAAGAGTAATTATAGACAACCAAATATACATATCTTTAATAATATTTATTTTTAATAAAGACGATCTTTTATTTCTAATTTTTTTGCCATATTTACTTTATATTATAAATAACTAAATATACCTTTTCTGAATTAAAATATTGCAAATATCTTTGTTATTGAGAGCAATCAGAAATTTAAATAAATATTGAGGTAAGACGATTGTCAGAATTTATATTTTAGTTCATTAAAAATTACATATATCTAGCCACACTGAATTCTTCAAGTGAAGTAGAAATGTAGAAATCAAATATATAGTATTTCTTAAATACTAAGTTACAGTTGGAGAAAAGGAAGATGAAAGAATATGTTTAAAAGAGTGCAATTGTTAACAAGGTAATATTAAATTATTAATTATACTGTTTTGTTTTATTATTAATTTGTTAATCATTGTTTGGTTGTAAAATTTTTATGTAGTGTTTTAAATAAAGCAAATTTGAAAATTTGGCAATCGTCTTACCTCAATATTAAAATAAATTTTATTTAAATTATATCCAATGTAATGCAGTGGAATACTTTTATAAAAGCTTTGCATAATTTAAATGCACTTCTCTTAATGGTGGAAGCGTTGAGAATACGTAGTTGTAAATGAGATCAGGCATAGTTATAATGTGTGCCATTAGATTTAAATTTAACAAAGTTAATAGTATGGATTTATAAAAATTTAAATTTTACATCCTATTGTTGTTCAGAACTAGGAGAGTTTAAGCATAAAAGCGAGCAGCGATGGATAAAAAAAATCCGCTACATCCGCTCTAATGCACGTTCAATGTGCTAAATCAGTACGATGTGGGTAAATTAAATGCAAAACTTGATAGTATAGTATTGATTAAAGCTCACGTAAGCATGTTACAACTCACATTTTTTTCTATTATAGATAACGTTACACATATCATACGTGCACGCGATAGTGAATCCGACGTTGTTCATGGTGCTGCACAGGGGTTTGAGACGGGCAGTGTTGGACTTGTGCTGCGGCTGGCTGCCTTTGTGGCTGGCCACCCCAAACGTGCCGCCACCGCCAAACCCACCCCGGGCGGATATATCTCTGCTGAAGACGCCTCTGCCCGCCCCAGCGCAGCCCGATAGCTCTATGGTAATTAAATATTATATGTAAGTGGTGTGCACAGCATGTTTCTTTTATAACATTCTATAGAGACTTTTAAAGAAAAAATCAATTTATCAAGTGCCCACTATTTCGTTTATCTTGTTATAATTTATACACACGCAAGATGAGTAACCTCGTTCATTCCATCAAATAATTCCCCAATATGCTCGGATCTATCTGTAATTTGAAGATTCCTTGCATTCCAACTATATTGATCTGTTTTCATAAAGAGCTTGAATGGGAATCATTCAGAAATTAATTCTCTCACAGCAAAATTAATAATTGAGGTATGTAAATATAAATGTAAATGAAAGATTACTCATTTTGTTTGTTTTTCAAAATGTACCAGAATTAAAATCGCGATGTCCAATTAAGAAGAAACTGCATAAATGAACCATATCAATTGATTTAATTTTTATGAAAATTTAAAGACAGAAAAACAACTCTCTTTGATTGTAACTGGTGCGTGGACATTTACAGGGAGACACCGATATGAACATATGGGCCCCTGAGCCGATCAACGGGGGCATCCAGATCCCACACTACTCCAGCCCGGAGCCGGAACCCCAAATGGAACCGGAGCCGCCCGAGTCCCCCGGGCAGGAGAGTGACTAGCACGAGTGGGACCGATCCACGAAGATATAAGCCATCAGTGGTGACGCGCAGCAGCACGTTGCATCTTCGTGGATCGGCCATACACCTCAGGGTCCTCCAGGTCGGGTCCGGCGCCCGCTTCTTCACCAACTACCGGCGATACCAGCAGCAGGACGATCGCGACGGCGGCGGCAACAGCAGCGGCAGGGCACTATTTTTGTACAGAGAGCACACAATCGCGACCCGAATCGTGGCGCCCGACGGGGGGCCCGCGGTGACCACCACCCTCGAACAGACTAACCTTTTAAAACTCTATTTTTGTGTAGTAGAATGAAGCAATACATGCAAATTAGATGACTACTCGTATAGTGTTTAGGGGTCTAATAAGTGTAAACGACCAGGAACTCTTCTCTGCCAAATGGAAAACAAACAACTTACCAAGCTCAATCTTAAACATTACAGACTGTTATCATCGCATCCTCTGTAAATACGTACTTTCACGCATTATCGTCGTCGGTCGGGTCGCTGATACGCGAAAACCGCGCCTATTATGGAATTGATCGTAAAGTACCTTAAGTCGTAAGTTTAATTCATTAACTACTACTACTAGACAAGGCTAAACATTAGGCGGCCCTTTACTCGTTGTAGATTAATTGAATGTAGAATTTAAAATACGATTATCATATATCTTTCCCAAACCCTGTGAATCATCAAATTATAAGAATAAAATTTTTAAAATTTAATAAAGTCTCAGGAAAATCATTAAAAACATTAACAGCTAGGTTTTACACGTAATTAAGAAAAAAGCTTAGAACTTAGCTTGCTTTAATAAAAATTATAATTACTACGAAAACAATAATATCAACAATCTTCTTATATCAACATGATGAGACCTTTGCGATCATTTATACTCCCAGGTGATTAATAATCTTATTAACTAAAAAATGATCAGATTTAAACACCATGTGTTTGATTTTCCAATTTATTTACCAAAGAAATACCTTTTTTGACTAAAAAATTATGAAATATGGAAAAAACTAGGTAAAAATTTGAAAGTTTATTAAAAATTCAAATATATACAGGGTGAGTTTTTTTCGATGTTCTCTATGGGGATCTCGGAAACTATAAGAGATAGAGAAACGGTTAAATAGGGAAAGAAGTGTAGATTAACGAGACGAATAAAATTCCACTTTCAAACTTTCAAAAAAGTCAAGGGTAACTAGATATTTTGAAAAAAGTAAAAAGTGTCAATTTTTTCAAATCAATATATATCGGTTATTATAACAGATAGAAAAAAACTGTAAAGGACAAAGTTTTAGATAATTTTATGTAGATTAATAAAAAATAATTTATCGCCATTATTTTCCCAGATATGATGCAAACTTACATTTTTACATTCAAAAGGTAATTTTTTCTCTTTAATTCAATATGACATACGACATAGTTATTTCTAAAAATAAGTGAGTTATAGTCATTTTAAATTTTATTATAAATAAAAAATGGGTAGCCATGAAAAATATGAAAGTAAAACAATTGCAGTTGTTTATAATAATAGCAATATTGTAATTATTAGTTCTACAAAGTTAAATAAAAATGAAAAACCAGCATAAGTATAATAATTTTGTAATTATCAAATGGCCTTCTGTATGTGGTATAAACCCATTTGTCAAGATGATAATACGTTTCTTACAAAAATATTATGAACAGATGAATCACGATTCACTAATTGTGGTATTTTTAATCGCCACAATTAACATAGATGAACTTAAGAGAATCCACGAGAAGTTTCACAGAGAAAACTACAAATTAAATTTGGGTTTAATCCATGGTGTGTTTGGATTAATAATTCTCGGTCCATATATTTTTGAAAGCTCACTAAGTGAAACTGATTACTTTCAATTTCTTCAGAATACATTTGAAGATACGGTCGATTGTTTAAATTTATCATTACAGGCAAGATTAAAATGGTTCCAATATGACGGTGCTCCACCTAATAACATGTTGGCTTTACAAATTATTTAAATGATGCTTTTCCTAACTCATAAGTAGGAAGAAATAAACCAATCCCAGGGCCACCTAGATCTCCCGATCTGCGCGTTTTAGAATTTTTTTCTGTGGGGTTATGTAAAAAACAAAGTATATGAAAAATCATATCAATCTGTGGAGGATCATAAACTAGTTGTTATTGAAACATTTAATTCAATTTACATGAGAATAGTCAAAAAGCCATAAATTCAATTTTAAAAAGATATAATTTATGTCATAATAGTATTAATATTGGACTCTTTGACTATATTTTTTAATATTAAAATTTCTCTCCCATTGATATATTGATAATTACAGAATTAAAAACTAATGATTACAATATTGCTAATATTATAAACAACTGCAATTGTTTTACTTTCATTTTTTTCGTGGCTACCCATTTTTTATTTATAATAAAATTTAAAATGACTATAACTCACTCATTTTTAGAAATAACTATGTCGTATGCCATATTGGATTAAAGAGAAAAAAATTACCTTTTGAATGAGGTCACAGCTAACTATGGTTTCCATTTTAAAAAAATGTAAGTTTGCGTCATATCTCGGAAAATAATGGCGATAAAAAATTTCTGATTATTTTTTATTAATCTGCATAAAATTATCTAAAACTTTGTCATTTACAGTTTTTTTCTACCTGTTATAAAAACCGAGATATATTGATTTGAAAAAATTGACACTTTTTACTTTTTTCAAAATATCTAGTTACCCTTGCCTTTTTTGAAAACTTTGAAAGTGGAATTTTATTCGTCTCGTAAATCTACACTTCTTTCCCCATTTAACCGTTTCTCTATCTCTTATAGTTTCCGAGATCCCCATAGAGAACATCGAAAAAAACTCACCCTGTATAATAAGTTAATTTTAATACGGCTGCCCTGAATTTCTCAATATTATGTTAATTTGTAAAGAATTCCCCAATATGCTCGGATCTATCTAAGTGATTAAAGAAAATAGAAATATAATTCCTTCATCTAATAATTTGTTTGAAATAAAGTAAAGAGTAAAATTATTCATTATCATAATTAAACAGAGAGTTTACCACAGAAGATATATATATAT
Source organism: Ontholestes murinus (assembly GCA_963969525.1). Classification (NCBI taxonomy): domain Eukaryota; kingdom Metazoa; phylum Arthropoda; class Insecta; order Coleoptera; family Staphylinidae; genus Ontholestes; species Ontholestes murinus. The sequence continues at coordinate 33,768,375 of OZ018388.1, forward strand.
ATATATATATATGTTTTCAGAAAATAACATTACAATACTATCATATTTCTTTAATTAGAATCAATTAGTTGAATTTTTAAATAAGGTTCATTTTAAACATAACAAATCAAACATTATTTGTAACATTTCTATATAATGAATCAACTATCGATTAAATGTGTTTTACTTAATAAACTCCTAATGTACGTAGTGATTTTAACCAAAATTATAAATTTATTATAATTTCCTACTAAGCTTAATAGGCTAAAATACTTCGGCCGTTTATAGCTCTTTTGTAAAGAATTTCAATAAATTATCTTATTTATTATTATAATTTCCGCTACGTATTTTAAATTCTACATTTAATAATAAAATATCACACACATACATACATTCATATAACAACACAGTCGGTTGCCAACTATTACACTATAAACTAAACAAAAAGAAAGAAAAGAACTGATTTTACTGTAACACTTCTCTTTAATACTAATATTAATAATCTAAGTTAGAGTAACTTGACATTTTCAACTAACATAATCACTATGTGTAATGACTAGTAGATTATATATCCACTTTTTTAGAGCCAGGATCAAATTTAAAACGGAAATTAAAGAAAATTATTAAAAAATCAGGCATCGAATTTAAAAAAAAATATATGAAGAAAATTGAGAACAAATCACCCGAATAAAAAAAAATAACAAGCACGAATACACGAGTAACGCGAAGAAAAAAAAAACACCAAGAAAAAAAAGTCCAGAAAAAAATAAGCAATTCAGGTAAACCACTAAGTATTAACTAAAAAAAATGATGTGCCTAAACGAATAACTTATAAATATAATCAAGTAACTGTAAATAAGATAATTATTGTCCAATTGAATTGATTACTGTATTATAGTGTAAGTAAGTAAATGAGTAAGGATTTGAGTTGTTTTTACATTGAGTGCTGAAATCATTTCGAGCTGAAAGATATATTTTTTTATTGTAAACCTTTTCGGTTGTCGATTCCGTTTTGGGTTTTATCATCCTCTATGACTGTACATACTTTGAAAATAAATCATTATAAACGTTTATTTATGTTTTTTACATATCCCTACCTAATATACTCATATAGTAATTTTACTAAAAACAACGGTAAATTGTGCAAACTAAACCTCAAAATACATAAAATATATATTTTAATAAAATCCAAGACAATTTTGCAAAAAAAATTCATTTCCAGAATGAATTCTGTACGCATGAATACCTTAATTTTATCGACAGAAAAAAATAAAACTGCTAATTTCATATTCAAAATTCTATACTAAAATCATGATGAACTAACTATATACAAATCTCGAGTGTGTTAACAGTAATTTAAAATTTTATTGAAATTTACTTTTAAAACCGTTTTTATATTTTACGGATGAAGTAATAAAGTAATTTTTAAAAATCCTACCTGTTCAAATCCTCCGAGTATGTCGGTCGTGTCCATTGCTGATGTAACAGAAAGTGTACGCAGAAGTTTCCCGCACAGCTTTGCCAACGTGCGTACCACGCTACTTTTTCCGGAGCTGGCAGTACCAACCTGAAAAGAACAATAAAACATTAGTGATAAAGTACATAAAAAAACAAAACGAAAAACTGCTCCTTTATTCAAATCGTGAATAGATGAAATGAAGAAAAAAGAAGTGCAACCATTACAAACATACAGGATACATTGAGTACACCTAAACGATTATAATGTTTATGCAATTATTATAAATTACAGTTCTTACACTTGTATAAAACCAGCCAAGGCAGTACATTTATTGTATAACGTAATTTTCATTGAATTTAGCAATCATTATATAATTCAAAATCATTAAAAAACTTGAAATTGAATTGAAGTTATTGGGTTAAAATTGTGCATTAACTAACTTTGATTCATGAGTACAATAATTACTCTTAACAAAATGTATTAGGATTATTATTAATATTGCCTCAATATATCGGGAGAATGTAAAAAAATGGTGGATGCGCCGGGAACACCATTGCGTACCATGTAACGTAATACCATGTGCCTTTTAAAATACAAGAGATATCATATTAATATATCTATCATGTAACAAGTGATAGTATCCTACAATTATTATGTTTTATATATTTTTAGCATTTGTATGTTTTTTTAGATTTGAATTATATACCAACCATTCGTTTTGTAGTCATAAAAAGACTTTTTGTTGCATATAATATAATTGTGGTTGTAGTATTTTATTTCTTTTGGATTAGTAATCGATTGTCTTTGATCAGGGGAACTGCTGGTCGAAAATGACACCAAAATATTTTATCTTGTCTTTGATCGGAATTAGTTCCCCGCCGAAGAAGTATTGGGGGGAATCAATCTTTCGTTTTTTTGAGTTTAGGCCTGGAAACAATCTTATTAGCGTTGACTTCAAGTCGCCATTTGTGGAGAGCAGCTTGAAGAGTTCTTTCAAGAAAAACTATCATAAGTATGAATACCTATTATCGTCAAAATCTTTTTTGCCTTGAAGATACCTTTACATGAATCTGTATATTTCTTATTTAGACGCACAGAAATAATCAGAATCGTAATGGTGAGCACCGTGTTTTTGTGGTACCAGATTGCACCATCAGGTCACTCTTCTGGATCCTCCCCTGAGTCATCTTATCAGACACCCCACATTAACTGTAGTGGTTTTTCTTGCAGTACAGTGCAGACACAAGACGACAACTTGGCTATTCTTAGGAACATTAGGTAGCACTGAAATTGTGGTAGTGGAAACTGTTGTGACAATACAACCAACTTACAAAGAATATACTATTAGTATAGTAATCTGTAACGTACTAATAGTTTTCTCGGTTTAAAAAAGGATCGTATTATTAAGCAACAACCTAGACAACTTAAGAACGATAATGGTAGAATTAAATACTGCCTCAAAACAAGCAGGCCTAAAAATGAATCTTAGTAAAACAAAAATTATGAGCCGCGAACAACCAGTCATTATGCTCGAAAACCTAATAATAGAAACGGTAAACGAATATATTTACTTAGGCCATGCTATAAAACTGGGAAAAGACAACCAAACAGCAGATATAACACTCACATAAAAAAATCATTTTGAGTAATCCCGACGTACCAATTTGCCTGAAGTCTTTGACATGTGTATCGTCCCCGTCATGACATACGACTTAGACACAATGGCGGTAAAAACAAAATGTGCAGAAAGACGTAGAACCACCCAACGAGCAGTAGAACGGCAAATGCTGGGAGTAAGCCTAAAAGACCAGATACGAAACGCAGAAGTACGAAAGGGAACCAAAGTAGAAGACGTAATGATGCGTGCTGCAAGACACCGACCGATGAAAACCGCATAAACAATGGAAAGATGGCATCTGCAAAGTAGCAAGAAGAAAGTGGTACTTGATTGCCAACAATCGAAAGGAATGGCAAAAACTAGGAGAGGCTACGTTCAGCAGTGGACAAACATGGCTAGGGGAGAAGATCATTATTTACATCAGCCCTCCCCCGTGTATGCTCACCTTGACGTGGTGGGGGAGCTTGCGTATCCAGATGATCCTAAGTGCTACAACAGCGGGAGCGTCAGCTCCCGATAGGGGTAACCATGCTGGAAAAGACTTAGATGATGGATCTGACTAAGCAGCATGCACACCCTGCTCAGCTGTCGTGTTGTGGCTTAGAGTTTGCACTAAAGGGTACGATGCCCTGCTCTGACTGGCTGTAAAGCCACCAGGCAGGTTATATCTGTAACTCACCGCTGTACGTGGTCAAGTCTCACTGGCAGTGAGCGAAAGAGGGTCTGGGCTTAACTGCATGGACCAAGTGAAAGGAGAGCCACAATAAAAAACTTCTCAAGCCAAGGTGGAACAGCATATGCCGAAGGCTGCATGGCTAAGGGGAAGCTTAGTCTTAGTATGCGAACTCCGGATACCAGGCGACCTCCGGTTTCAAATAGCCTTCCTGTGGCATGCGGGGCTCTGCTGCAGGTGACCGTTTATTTCCCTAGCTTCTCGTGGGATCAATAATGAACCAAGAACAAAAAAATAAGAGCTCGTCCCCCTCAAAGGACAAAACCACGGCGATGGAGTGTGAAATCCTTGCCACGGGAGAAGACTTAGTGCCTGAGACCGACAGGGAGGAACTACTCCTAGCCAGCAGTGGAGATGAGGCTAGGCAAAAGTCCAAGGACCTCCAGCCACGCAAGCCGCGCCTAAGCGGTGCTGGGAAGAAGAGGTTTAAATACCTCATCAGCAAGGGCATGACGCGGGAAAAGGCCTTACAGCCCTTCGGTCCAGCGCGTAAACAAAAGACCGAAAAACGTACCCGTTCGGACGGCAGTACGCCGAAGGGTACGCCAGCCAAACGTGCGAAAGGGACTGTACAGTCCTCCACGAGGCAAATCACCACTCAAGCGGGTACAGGGGCAAACCAAGGTCCTCACAAGCACAAGTCCGAGTGGCGACACAGAGGGGAAGCAAAATCCCCAAAAAATGGCATCATACAGTCAGGCCGTAAAAGGACTGAAGGTTGGTGTTATGGCAAAGGATTACCCTGCTACTCTCCTGTCAGTGGAACAAATAGAGTCCACACAGGAGTATATCATGGATATAGTCCTAAAAAAGGGGAATGAGGAAGACTCTAGATTCCTTGGGATTCACAAGCGACCTGGGTAGATCGGGATCACCTGCCGCAACGAAGCTACGGTAACGTGGCTGAAGTCGCATCAGGATGAGATCGTCCCCTGGGAAGGTGCAACCGTAAAAGTCGTTGGAGCGGAGTACAGGGACGAACGTATCCTGGAACTGATTGCAGTCCAGAATGGATGCGACGCCTCTAACTGGAGGGTTTTAAGAAGGGTGACCGCTGGACCCACTCTGTTAAAAACACGCAATTACCTCGTTGGGTATCGCTACGGCGAAGTACAGCTTCGCACCAAGGCGAAGCAGGACAAGCCTCCAGGGATCAGAAAGGCTCCAAGGGAAAGCCTGACCAAGAGTCCACCCAAGAAGCAGGCTGATGTGCGTCCTAAGGGCAGGATTATGCCCCAGAACAAACTGAAGGATGCTAGAGGTGGGGGTCATTCCAAGGCCCAAAAATGAAGGGTAAGTGGCAGTGCCTCCAAATCAACCTGCAGCACTCAAAGGCAACAGTGCCTTAAGCAGCAGGCTGGCTAAGGGGAACGTCCAAATAGGGCTAATTCAAGAGCCCTGGGTTCACGGAGGGGCGATTAAAGGACTTCAGAACCCATCGTACTATCTGGTATGTAATACTACGTGCGGCAGGCCACGGGCCGCCCTGATTTTCAGGAAAGATACTAATTATGCTCCCATTCCACAGTTCTTCACCCAGGACCTAGTGGCAGCGGTCGTGGACATACCAACTTGTATTTGCCTCAGCCTACTTTCCAGGGGACGAAGACAACCCACCACCAGAGGCAGTAAAGAACCTCACGGACTGGTGCCGCAGGAATGGGAAACATCTTATCATGGGCTGCGACGCTAATGAGCACCACACAGCATGGGGCAACTCAGATATCAACAACAGGGGTAAGTACCTTTATGATTATGTATGCGTTAGCAATCTAGACATCTTAAACAGGGGGAATAAACCCACGTTTATAAACGCAATAAGGCAAGAAGTACTTGACTTGACCTTAGCCACAACGTACGGCTCGCAATTGATAAAAAAAAGGCGTGTACTCTCAGAGCCCTCCATGTCGGACCATCAAACGATCGCGTTCGATATGGAAGCTGGGAGTACGGAAATAGCAGAGTGCAGAGTGCCACGAAAAACGGACTGGACATTATATAACGAGTGTCTATTGCCCGAACTTCAAGGCCTCCAATACAACATCGCTACCATAGAGGAATTAGAACAAGCCTCACTACACCTAAGCGATACCATAGTAGCAGCCTATGAAAAAAGCTGCCCGGTAAAGAAGGTAACTTCTCGAGAAACGTTCCTTGGTGGAACAAGGAATTGGATCGACTCAGGACTTCCGCCCGAAAATCCTTCAACAGAGCCAAGAAAACAGGCAACTGGTCAGCCTACAGACAGGCTCTGACGGAATTCAATATGCAACTGAGGGAGTCTAAATGAAAAGCCTGGAAGGCCTACTGCGAGGGGATCGACAATCTGACCCCAGCAAATAGACTCCGGAAGGTCCTATCAAAGGACCATACCAATGCGGTCGGCATCTTGAAACGAACTGACGGCAGTCACACCAAAGATCAACAGGAAAGTTTAGAGCTACTCCTAGGTAGTGACTAAAAACACAATTGCGGCTAGTACCGGCTCAGTGGCTCACTGTTCCAGCCGTGACAGCCGCTGCTTAGCGGGGAAAATATTCACGCTCAGCAAAATGACTTGGGCCATAAACAGCTTCAAGCCATATAAATCCCCATGAATGGACGGTATCTTCCCCGCGCTACTACAACGCGGCTTGGATACAATTGCTCCAGGACTCAGGGAGATATATAAAGCAATAAAGCAAGTTATGCACTAGGGTATATACCCCGGTTGTGGAGGGAGGCAAAAGTGGTATTTATACCTCTAGGCCTCTAGATGAACCTAAATCATATCGACCCATCAGCCTAACCTCTTTTCTCCTAAAGGCTATGGAGAAAATAATCGACGAGCACTTATAAGAACACCCTTAAATGCCAAGCAATTCGCATTTCAAGCTGGCAAATCCACCGTCGATGCTCTATATCACCTCGTCAAAGAGGCAGAATGAGCCATCCTATACAAGGAAATAGCCATCGGAATATTTGTAGACATAGAGGGGGCCTTTGACAACACCTCATTCTCTGCAATAAAACGAGCGGCTATAAATAAAGGACTATATCCTTCCACGATAAGATGGGTGGAGGCAATGCTTCAAAGCCGATTAGTAACGGCTTCTCTAGCAGGATCCACAGTATCAATGACTGTAACAAAGAGGTGTCCTCAGGGGGGAGTTTTCTCCCCCACACTATGGTCAATAGTGGTGGATGGACTCCTGGATGAACTGCATGGAAAGGGCTTTATAACCCAAGGCTACGCAGATGACATCGCCGTAATAATCAGGGGCAAGCATGAAGGCATTCTTACAATCCTAATGCAAAAAGCACTGAATAGCATCAATAACTGGTGTGTTCGGGAAGGACTAAGTATCAACCCGAATAAAACGATCATAGTTCCATTCACGCGTAGGAGGAAGCTGCACATGAAGGCTCCCTCGCTGAATGGAATAGAGATAAATCTCTCCAACGAAGTAAAGTACCTGGGTATAATTCTGGATACCAAACTGACTTGGAATCCGCATGTCGACAAAATCATGGCGAAGGCAACGATGTCGCTTTGGGCCTGTCGGCGGCTTATGGGAAAAACCTGGGGATTAAAGCCCCAGATCACGTATTGGCTGTATAGAACGGCGGTGATACCCATTGTCACCTATGCTGCCCTCGTGTGGTGGCCGAAGACCCAAAAACTAGACACGCAAAAGAAGCTGAGTAGGCTTCAACGTTTAGCATGTCTAAGCATCACAGGGGCCATGCAAAGGACCCCAACCGCGGGAATGGAGGCAATCATTGGTCTCACACCGCTCCATCTAGTGGTACAAAAAGAGGGACTTGTGGCAGCCCTCCTACACCAGAGGAAGAAAACACTGCCGGGGGACTGGACAGGACACTTAGAAATACTGCAGCAAATCGACCCGGCCCTTCTGTCCAAACCGACGGACATTATGTCCAGGAAGCTCGAATTCGAATTACCGTTTTAGGTGTCGATCGAGGACCCCAAAACGGCTTTGATGAGAGTCAAGGAGTTTGGACGAGGGATATCAGCCTGGTACACGGATGGTGCCAAGAATACCAGAGGTACTGGAATAGGCATTTATGGGTCTAACCAAAACCACAGGAGCTTCATGGCTCTGGGCACGACGCCCACGATTTTGCAAGCGGAAACGATTGCAATTGATATGTGCGCCAGATAATGCTTGGATAGACACCTAAATGGCGCGCATATATACATCTGCTCAGACAGCCAAGCCGCATTAAAGACCGTTCGAGCCTATAGTCACAGCTCACGGACTGTCTGGGAATGTCGAAGATCCCTCTCGCAACTGGCGAAGAACAACTTGTTGACCCTCATGTGGGTCCCAGGGCACGGGGATATTAAAGGCAACGAAGTGGCCGATGAACTCGCAAAAAGAGGTGCAAATGCCACTCCTATAGGACCAGAGCCGTTTTGTGGACTCCCCATGGCACATAGAAGAGAGGTGGTGCAAAAATGGGAAGAGGACAGAATACGTAAGTATTGGAACAATGTACCAGGTCTACGTCAATCAAAACGACTCCTGAAACTCGATCACAGCCACAAGATGCTTGAACTCACAAGGAACGAGCTAAGAACTGTCACCGGAAACATGACAGGGCATTGTGCCCTCCGATACCATTTGCGGAAAATGGGAAAAGAGGAAAGTGGAAACTGCAGATTGTGTGATTCGGCAGATGAAACTACCGAGCACATACTATGCACTTGTGTCGCGATTGCTCACAAGCGTCTTTCACACTTTGGCATGGACCGATTATCCCCCGAAGAAGTGAGCATTATCACCCCCAAGATAGTTACCAGGTTCATGGTGGACGTGGGACTGCTTGGGAAGTGATTGGTTAAGGGTAGAACAATAGATCTGTTAGACCGCAGTTCACGAGAGGCTAACACACCTCACTAAGACCCTACTTAACCTATAACCTATATACATCATGCCTAGCCTACCCTCACATGCGCCACCATCACTGCACCTATAAAGACTGACAAAATAGATTATACATAAAACAGTTCGCTGTAAACTTTTACAACAAAATTGATAAATATTCGACTTTAGGAGTAAAATTTTGAAATACGATATTTCAATTGAAATGAAATATAGAAGGCCTTTTAATATACCAATACCCATTCATCCTTGAATCACCACAATCCGATAGGTGAAGACCATTGCTCGAAGTGTCCGTTTTTGAATACTAAATATTTTATATACTTGTTTCTCATTAATCACTTGGTGAAACATTATGTTAATATATAAAATATTCTATTAATATTTGGAGAACTGCTCCAATGAATTATACCATATCTAATCAAAATTTCAGTGTTTGCATAATATACCATTTTTTTAATGTCTACGTTGACACAGTCTTTCAAATGGCGAAGCATAATATTTGATTTATTGGATAGGTAATTAATATAATCATTAAATTTTAACTTGTCATCTGTATATATATTCCTAAAAGTTTTGCAGAACATGCATGTTTGAATTAATTGATTTCTTTTGAATAGCATGCAATTTGTTTTATTTTTGTTTACATGCAGTCCATTTATTTCAAATTATTTTAAATGGTGTTTACAATGCTTCGAAGCCATTTTGACAGAGTTAAGTGTTATCGATTACTTTAATAATTAGATTTGTGTCATCCGTGTAATTAACAATTAAGAAATTTGGATAATTAATAAATAAATTTAATAGAAGTTGTCCCAAAATGCTTCCTTGCGGTACACCACTGCAAAACCTTTGATTGTATTACTGCTTCATTGCCGCACGTTTGTTCAACGATTTGGTATCTGCCAGTGAGGTAATTATTTTCATTGCATGCGAATCGTTCAGCTAGGAATCTTAGTCTTTCTTTAATAGGTATTATTTTTGTTTTTTGATAGAAAAGGATATTTGACGGATTATAGAGAGGATTTTGGGGGGGGGGGGGGGCGAAGTTTTGTAAGAGTACGGAGGGATGATCTTCGAGGTTGTTAAGTGTGGATTTGGAGGGATTTAGGTACAAGATGGTGGAGTGGTCTAATACAGGGCGGCAAATCATTTTGTATATTCGTGCACAGGTATTTGTACTTATTCCCTGACTTTTATATGTCAGGCAATGGAAATATTTTGCTCTTTTTATAGTCGTTGTTTTAATTAAAGATGTGTGCTTTCTGAAGGAGAAGGATGTATTATGGTGTTATTTATGGATATCGATGGGGAGTTGGGTGTTAACCGGTGGAAGGGTAGGAACAGTTGGGATTTATTGGGATTTATATTTTTATATAATAGTATAACTTTTATTAATTTTAATTTCCTTGAAAATACTCCATTAAGAAGGGATTCATTATTAAAAAGCACAAGTGATTTACAAGACTGCCTTACTCTAAGCGATAATTTCCCATAAGTTCTGACTATATATATAGACCTATAGTTTCGAACTCGATCGGATCGGAATCCAACATAACTCTACCAAAAGGGTGACAATGAGGGATTTCCTCCACGTCGTGTATAAATTTAGTATAGTCTCATGTACCTATTGCAATGTTTGAATAAAAGCGCCCAAGGACTGACTCGGCACTTATGCCGAAAGTATTCGTAGTTTAAGAAAAAACGCCTAATGGAAGAGTTCACTCACTTAAAGGCGCATAAACATCGGCAGCGTCAATCAAGGAGCCCAACGCTCCGTTTCCTTCTAGTACAACATCTAACAGTATCCGCTAATAATGACGAGGACAACTTTACACTTAAAATAGTCGAACTAAGGAAGAAAATCAAAAAGGGGCATCCGAGTTGGCATTGCCAGCAAGAAACAGAATAATAAGTAACGTTCTAACGGCGCGGCGGTCTGTACATCTGCAGTCGCAGATTTCACCAATGTAGCCATGCATTCGAGATTAAAAATCTCAATAATATTACACAAGTTATTAGTTTTTCACCGCCGCTCCTTCCAATTATTTGAAAAGAAAACAAACGCGAACTTCCATACGTACGAATTAGACGAAAATAAAACTCTTAACCCTTTCAGTACCAAATGATTTTTGATTGGCAAAAAAATTATCCCACGACAATTTCTTCACATATATGGTTCAAAGAGGGTTGACAAATTTTTTCAGACATTTTCAAGCCCCCTCGCACAAAATTATCAGCGAGAGCAGTGTTACCATTCCAGATGAGTATAACTTTTAAATAAAATAAAGGGGAAGCGGCAATATTGCCCATACTGGCGCTCAGTTCAAACTAAATATTAAGTTGCTTTAAAGAAACCATGGTACTGAAAGGGTTAAGGTCACGATTATTATTTCAGCCGAAGATATACTTAGTAGGTAACATCCTGGTAATTTCTGCTAACTTAACTGAGCGTGGTGATATAAGAGATAGTCTACGTTAAAGTAAAAAAGTTTGAGACAAAAATGCAAATTTTCAATGTCACTTGTCACCCTAGTGAGCTTCGTGCAAGACTCTGTCTTATGAGTATCAAGTAAATATGTCCAAAAAATTTGCCAGAATAAGTGAGCCAAAACTCAAGGAAGGAATATTTATAGGCCAGCAAATAAGACATATAATGCAAGCAATATTCGTTAAGAAACTCAAATTAAAGGAAAAAACGGCGTGGACATGCTTTAAAGAAGTGGTGCAAAACTTTTTGGGGAATTTTAAATCTGCAAACTATATAACCAGTGTAGGAAAAAAATGTTAAAGGCACATAAAAACTTGGCGTGTAACATGTCTCTCAAGATTCAATTTTAACATCAATTTCCACGGAGAGAAATTCCATCAGGATATTTGAAGGATGGAAAGGCGATATCAAGGACAATGAAATCCTAGTATTCTGGGAGATTAATGCTGGTCTTTAATACAGGAGACTTCCGACACAAATTATAAGCGCAAACGATAAACATATTGCGAAACATTACATTGACTGCAATATTTCAATATTGTAATAAAATGCATTATGTCAATTTTTCTTTAAATTATTTTCCTTAAAAAATGGAGGGTGTGTCAGAAAAAGTAAGTACATCTGCTATTTTTAAGTTCTGGCAAATAAAAAAATAAAAATTTGGTGTACAGTGTAATTAGATCAAAAGCAAATCTTGAAGTTAGTATCATGATGATGATGAGGTTGTTTATGTAAACATCCGAGTTTGCACTTGACCTTTACAAAGAGTTCCTAAGCATCATAGCAATATCATAAAAAGAAAAAAAAGAAAGTTATTTGGAGGCAATTGCTAGGAACCAAGCTGATCTCACAAAGTTTAAAGAAGATTTATTAGTACAAAATGCACTTGTAAGCATGATTGGGGAGGATTCTTTAATGGACCTAATAGTGTTTCAACATTAACACTATCTGATTTGAAGTTTTTGGATTACCTTCAAACTACTGTAATCTCTAAACAGAAGGGGGAGGTCCGACAAAAGTTTAAACATCTGAGGATCACAAATTAGATATTGTAGATGAAAAGCTCAATGAGGCATTTTGAGGAACCAATAGACAAATCAAGAAAGAAATTCGAAAACACTAAACAGTGGTTATCTATCCAATCACCTCATGTGCCTCCTGTACATCAATTATAATTCCAGCTATTAAAAATATGACGATAGGTAGCAGACAACCATCGGTGATACCTCCACTGCAGCAACAACCTCGGCAATGTTCACCTTAGATGGAGCCAGTTCCTCGATTTTCTAGCTATTTAATCTTTCGGTACAGAAATTCATAACTTAGATAACACAAAACTAGCACGAAGACGATTTAAGGATCTGATGGTCATGTTTAACCTAAAATCTTTTACTTGATGAAATTCCATTATATAGGTGATAAATAAAACTCTTTGGTAAACTGTGTAAATTCTCAAAACCTAAGAGTTTTATTTATCACCTATGAAATCTAAAAGGCTTAGCCATTTACGGATTTTTTAGAGTACCAATTTAGCCAAACTTCGACCATAACATCTACTTCAACTCATTGCCTCCGCTGAAACTTCAAAAATGTTCAAAATAAGACCAAGGTATGGATGCCATTTCCACCTGGATATTGAATATCATCACTCGCAAGGGTAGAGGCGTCCTTCATTCTGCAATGCATTGTACTGCCTTCCATCAGCTTAAGAGCTTGTCGGCATTTTAGCAAACTCGTTGAGAGTCTTGAAAACTCTCACGTCGGTTTTAATTATAAAGTGTGACGGAACACTACTACAGTTTTTCATGGATATTTTATAAGAGTTCGATAGATTGTGACACGAACGCCTTAATTACAAAATTAAATCTTGAATTATCCAAAAATTTAATCAGAGTCATATACGACTTTCTTTGTGAAAGAGACTCTTTAACATAACACTATTTGGAAATCGTAATATTTGTGCATGTGTATTATTATTCTAATTCCACAATACTTAAAAGCTTTGTAATTTATTAATCTCCTACAACTCAATCTAGATGGTTCCTCGCTTTGTCCGAGTTTCCAAACTTTCTAAATTCTTTCGTTTCAAATTATTGAAATCCATATAATTATACAACTGGATGCTTTAAAAATTATACAAAAAACTGAGTGAATTTTGTATTTTTAAATACTCTAAATATAAGTTCTACAAATGTTTTTAAAGCTATGAAAAGCGACTTTTGTTTCATAATGATTAATTATCCACTCGAGGCTCTATTGATTCTTCACTTTTGAAGTCAAACATATATAGGATACTGCAATAATGCTAAGCAAATGGCAAGGTATCTAAATATATCGTATAAGGATAAAAAAAAATTCATCCTAATATAACTTTTAGAATTCATTAGAGTTCTATAGCACTTTAAGAGTTTCTTTGTGAGGGTCCAAAGTTATCAATACCTTTACGGTCTTATTATTATTATTGTTATTATTTTTTATATCTTCTAAGTTTTCTATAAAACTTTTGAATATTTGAATGGTGAAGAATTTTTCTGGTTTTAAAATTGTCACATTCTGATTTTAACAATGTAATACATGATTTTCTGTGTATATCCACAAAATGTATTTGTTGCATATCCCAAGTATATTAAAAGTCAAATAATAATTCAAATTTAATAATATAGAATGACTTACCAATATAGTCATCCAATTCAGGTTAACACAATACGCCAAGCTCCTTAACACATGTAACTGTTGCCTCAGGACCAACGAGCCTGGTTCCTGCTTCAACACATTAACATTACTATCACTTCCACATCTATTCAACTTCACATCACCGAACACCACTTCCTTTTCGTTTACGTAACACACTGGAGCGCAACCGCCAAGTTCAGTCCCGAATACGCGCGCGAAAATCTCCGCCATCTGCACTTTATCATCATTAGTCCGCATTCTATCAACAAAAATCAATTTGACCAAATTCTCCGGACGGTAACTCCCGTTACACCTCTCATGGTAAATAACGGCCTCGCACCATCTCGTCAAATCACGTAAATTGAATTCCCAAGGCGCGCCCTTGTGGGCAAACGTGTGTTTATCCAACTCGGAATTCAATTCGGCACAGAACTCAATCATCTTAAACAACGTCGCTTCTGGTAGTTTTGGAAATTGTACGCTTAGTATGTGTTTCAAGTCTTGTTCTTGGAGAGCGGTAAGGTGGACCTGAGTGAAACGGTTGAGGAAGGACTGCGGGAGTCCGCGACGGGAACCGCCCTGTTTAAGAGGGTTTTGGCATGCGAAAAACCGTGTGCCGGGTTTCACGTGGAACGTTTTGGAGAGTTCAGGGATGAAGATTTCACCTCGGTGATCGAGACAAGCGTTTAGACCTTCGAGAACGGATTGCGATGCCAGGTTGAGTTCGTCGAGGAGGATCCAGTGACCCTTCTTGAGAGCTTGTAGGAGAGGTCCATCACGCCAGGAGAATAGGCCAGCCCGTCCGCCTTCAACAGGTAGATCCGCTCCAAAAAGATCGGAGATATCCTATTATTAAACAAATTAATACTTAAATTAAAAATAAATAATTTTGCTTTAATAACTCACCGTTTGATCTGATAAATTCACACGAAAAATTTTATTCCTCGAAGCTTTCGCCAGCGCCGTGACCAAACTGGTCTTTCCAACACCAGGACTGCCTTCTAAAAGCAAAGCTTTGTTTAACTGCAACCCTCTCAGCACACGCAGCGCGTTGTACACAGTCGTGGGGGCGTTGAAGGAGAACTCGAACTTTTCCCGCTGCGCATCACCCGTTTCAATGAAGAACGGTGATATTCCGAAACACCGTTCACTAGACACTATCGCCGTCGGTTCCTCAGCGACGTCAGCTTTGATTTGGTGCTTTATAAAGTTAGTACAGTCTTCGCGGAATTTTAAAAGTATTGTTGGGCTGTTAGAAGAAATTTAGAGTAATAAGTGGTTGTTGGTTTTATAGCACTATGATATTTACCTCTCCATACTGGTGACGCCTGAACCCAGACTATCTAAGAACGTCAGACAAGCTCCATGCAGGTAAGCCTTTGATGTGCCGGTTTTCGACGAACATACGTTTATGAAGGATACCCAGGTTAGAATATCTCTGATGCTCACGGTAAACCTATAAAATTTATTTTTATAGCTTCTTTTGAAGAGAGTGGATTACAACGCGTATGAAAGTACAATATATTTTAATATTGCCGAAGTAAAATTGTTTTTGATAAAAATAATGCATTTTTTGTTTCCTATATTATTTATAATATGACACGATTTATTTGAATCTCATTATTATTTTTAAAATTATTGTTTAACAAGATTCCCCAAAATAAAAAAATTCCCATCTTTTGTCAAAATAAAGCACAATAATTCATTTTTAACACACAATTGCTTTTGTTGGTTGTGATAGCTATTTAATAAATCCATTCAAATCTGTCATCTCTTAGAAACAACTAAAAGGTAATAGATTTTCTAGAAAAATCGTAGATTGTATTTAATAATTAAAACACTCTGACATTTAGATTTTAGGATGTTATTTAAAATTACACTCAATAGGTGAAATTTAATTTAAAGTGATATCAAAATCTTTGCCAGTTTGTTGTCAATAAAACACTAGGTATTCTTGTGTTAAAATTGAACAAATTCATCGTGTCTTTATTAAATCTGTATTGCAGATCTGTAATAATATTATTCGGGAAAGGTAAATATATATTAATTCGATAATAATCCTCTGTTCAGTTAGTCAATAAAAAAGTAAATAAGGAAATCTAAGAGGGTCCAAGATATACATAAATAATGAAGAAAAAATTGTACAAAATATAGAGAAATAGCAAGAAAAGAAAAACCAAAAGGAAAGAGAATAAGAATAGGATGCCGAAAGATAACGATTAATGGAAAGGAGTACGAATAAGAAAGCAACTAAAAAAACAAGACATCACGGCGAGAAAATGGCACAAGAAAAATGTTAAATACAATAAAATCGTGGGAGATCTTAATCTAAATTCTAAAACATTTCGTAAATCTACAACAATGAGTCTTATTAAGACTACAAAACAAATCACTTATTGAAACAACTTCCTTTCTGGCTAATACCTAGTCAGACATTGAATGGTGTGAGTTGTTTTCGATGTTCTCTATGGGGATCTCGGAAACTATAAGAGATAGATAAACTGTTAAATAGGGAAAGATGTGTAGATTTACGAGACGAATAAAAATCCACTTTCAAAGTTTTAAAAAAAACTCAAGGGTAACTAGATATTTTGAAAAAAGTAAAAAGTGTCAATATTTTCAAATCAATATATCTCGGTTATTATAACAGATAGAAAAAAACTGTAAACGACAAAGTTTTAGATAATTATTATAAACAACTGCAATTGTTTTACTTTCATCTTTTTCATAGCTACCCATTTTTTTTATTTATAATAAAATTTAAAATGACTATAACTCACTTATTTTTAGAAATAACACTGTCGTTTGTTTAAAGAGAAAAAATTACTTTTTGAATGAGGCCATAGCCAACTATGATTTCCATTTAAAAAAATGTTAGTTTGCGTCATATCTCAGAAAATAATAGCGATAAAAATTTTCTGCTTACTTTTTATTAATCTACATAAAATTATCTAAAACTGTGTCCTTTACAGTTTGTTCTATCTGTTATAATAACTGATATATATTGATTTGAAAAAACTGACACTTTTTACTTTTTTTTAAATATCTAGTTACCCTTAACTTTTTTGAAAACTTTGAAAGTGGAATTTTATTCGTCTCATAAATCTACACTTCTTTCCCCATTTAACCGTTTCTCTATCTCTTATAGTTTCCGAGATCCCCATAGAGAACATAGAAAAAAACTCACCCTGTAGATTAATTAAACTAAATCTTAAATAAACTAAAAATTATTAAATATATGTTAAATAGTTTGTAAGTGATTAGGATATGACAGATTTACGAAAGGTTTTCGTGTTTTTTCTAATTATTAGTTCATTTTCTACAATATAAGGATTTTAATACATTTTGATTAAGGCAAAAAAAGATACAGGGGAAAGTATGGAGATGAGAACAGAAACGAAAATGGAAAAAGAATTATAGAATTATTTATAGCAAACAAGCTTATTGTGGCAAACACAAAATTCAAACACAAAACTATGCACAAATACACTAGAGAAGTTGATAGAAATAATAGACTACTTAAGAGACGCAGAAGAATGGAAAAAGGTGAAATATTTTAAAGTAACAAGACAAACTGAAATAGAGAGCGACCACTACTTAGTAAAAATAGAAATTAAAACAGGAGCAGAACAATAATAAACAAAAACACAAAAAGCCAAAATTTGTAAAGAAAGAAACTAGGAATAAATACTAATCAAAAATAGAGAAAAGGACAAACAGAAAGAAATAGAAATTTAAAGAAATCATAAATGAAGCAGCTCAAGAAAACTCTAGAACAATCACTATATCAAACAAGAGGAAGAAAAACAGGTGGTGGTCAGAAGAGATAAAATAATTTGTAAAAACAAAAAAAGAGAATTGGTAAACTTACATAAAGACAAGGAAAGAACAAGATTTTAGAAGATATAAAATAGCAAATAAAATAGCGGAACACAAAATCAAGATAGCAAAAAAGCAATCCTGGGGGCGGTTCGGTAAGAAACTGAGAGAAATGTTCACTGAAAACCAAAAGATGTTTTACAGCACAATTAAACAAATGAGGAATAAAAGGACACTAAGCCAACCAAGTATAAAAGACAAATACGGAAATATATAAAACAGAAATAACGAAGACATTAGAAAGATGGAAAGAATACTCTAACGAAATAACCGAAACAGACCATAGTGGAGATGAAGAAGGTGAAACAAATGGAGGAAACAACGAAATAACAATCGAAGAACTGGAAACAGCAATCAAGAAAATAAAACTAGGAAAATCTCCAGATTTAGATGACATCATCAATAATAATAATAATAAGAAATAGCAAACAAAGAGCCGAGAACACAAAGATAGGGTATAAAATTATAATGGAACTATTCAAAATGCAAATATTAATGTTTGCCAACCTCATAACACTAATAGCAGATTCCGAAGAAAAACCTGTAAATATACAAAGAGGAGCTAGAAAAGATAAATATAAACAAAACCAAAACAATGATAATATCATCCAAAGGGAGCAATCACAAAATAGAGTTAAACGGAAAACAGATAGAGCAGGTTAAGCAGTTCAAATACCTGGCATCAACAATAGAGGATAAAGGGAAGATAGATTCAGAACAAGATGAAAATTATGCAAAGCAGGAGTGATCTACAACACAACCGAGAAAACATCCTTAGAGAAAAAGAGGTTACAAGAACAATAAAAGCAGAAGAATATAAAATAATTGTAAGACATTCGATGCTATATAGTAGTGAATCGTGAGTAACCACAGAGAGTAAAAACAGCAAATCCAATGCAATGGAAATGTGAAACCAAAGAAAGATAGAGGGAATTACAAGAAGAGACAAATTACGAAATATAGAAATAGGAAAACATCTCAACAGCTCAATAGTAAACCAATAAAAGAGGGACAATTAGGATGGTTGGGTCATATATACAGATTAGAAGATCCTAGATTAAAAATGAATCATGAAGACCAAGGAAGGGTTGGAACGAGCAACTACATCAAGCAGCGAAAAGCAGAGGAATAAAATGGAAAGAAATAAGACAAATGGCGTAAGATAGGCAACAGTGGCAAAAAGTGTAAAAAAAAATAACTGAGACATATTGCAGAGAATAAGTCCGACACCCGCAATGGATAAAAGGGGAAAAGATAAATAAAAATAATCCTCTATAATAGGTTGATCCACGATTGGTATATTTATCTGGAATTTGGTAATTCGAGGTTTCGTCATTTCAATTTGTAATTCGTTTAAAATTTTGACTGCAAAATTATAAATTGTTTAAACGATGTGGCGGTTTTTTTCTTCTTATTGGATAAAGGTACAAGTTATTAGTGTAATATTTATCCATTTACTCAAAGTTTTCGTATTTCGTCGTATTTCTAAAATTATCGGAGCATAACTGTGAAAATTGGGAGTACAAATCGAATTTATTGTGAGATTAATTCCAACAACTCCACAATGTTTAAAAATCGAGTTTATCACATGGTATCTTTTGGTCGAGGCATTAAAAATTAAATGACTTCTTTAATGGTCAAATTGCATTGCGAGCAGCCTGTATTTGCATACATTTTGATATGGACAAATTTAAAGCATGGTTTAATCATGGTGCTCTAAAAACGTTGCATAAGGATGACCGCAATACAGCATCCTTCAATTCTTCCATCATAATGGAACATCTGTTCCAATTAAAGTATAGGGTCATGAGTAACACCATTATAATTATCATTATCATGAAAATTGTCCTTGTTTGTAATAGATTTTGTATTTAAGAAAGAACCAGCGTCACGATGATCTCGTAAGGTTCCCCCCCAAAAATAGTATATTGATTATTAGTTTTAATCTATTTCTATTTTCTTCAATTTGTCTAAGTCTTTCCATATTTAATTTATTTCTTACATCTCGTGATGGGGTATTGAATGATTTTATAAAATGTTCCGCATAAACAATTGAATTTTTATGGTTATACTTAGTATTTTTATGACTTATAGAAACAACATATTTACCTGATAGTTTTGAATATTGAGATACTGGCTGAGATACTAATTTTTGCAATACTACTTGTTGGTGCACCCACCAAATTTTGTAAAAAAAGCAACATTTGCAACAGATTCCGTTTAAATGATTAGAAAACATTAACCAATTAAATTGTCTAAAATGTTTTTCAGACATGTAATATTTAACATCCTTTCCCCCTTTTTTATGTACAGAATATGGCGACACAAAAGTATTATTTTGTTTCCATTAACAATTTAAAATTCGAAGTTTCTAAATTTCATCAACATTAACATTACTAGATTTAACTTTATCAATGTAAATTTCAACGTTGCTAGATGTATATGTTGTTTGCTCCTTTTCTCTTGCTGGGAACAACCTAATGAAGATCCTGAAGATTCTCCTCTGTATTCGGTAAACGTCGATGCAGTTGTAGATGGATGGTTTAAATTGACTGTTGACATAGATTGATCTTTATTTGTTGAAGAATCGTCAGTTTTTTAATTTTCTGAACAAATGAATCCAACGTGGATTATCGATTTTTATTTATTATATTATTCAACAAGTGGTAATTTAGGCAATAACTCACGCGGATGAAATTTGCAGCACGAGCGGCTAAGCGAGTGCTATAAACATCCAAGTGAGTTATTGTCATTGTCACGAGTTGAATACTATACTTTATCTAAGACAATAACAACTTTTAGTAAAATATTTACCTTAATACAATATTTTTTGACATTTGTCAATTTTCAGCTAACTTGAAAATATAGATTCAAAGAAAAAAAACATGACAACCTGATCGATACCAGTGAGTTATGATTCATAACTCACACTATTTAATTATACTGTGCGTCCCGTTTGAAGACGAATCATAGGGAATTCCCATGTAAAATTTTTAATTGCAGTTTGTATCTCTATTATTGAACGAAAATGATCAGAATAAAATTATAATAATTACTTCATGTACTAAAGTTATTTTGGAGGTTTTATTTTTGTTTAATCTTTAGTTAATTATTAGTCGAAATATAGCTTAAAAAGTTTGAAGGTAAATCTAGCGGTCGCTAAGGAAAGAAAGACATTAGTCCACCTATATGCAACTCTTATATTATATTCAGCTGTGTTGTTAATGTGTCTGTAAAATATACTGCATTTTAAACAAATATTTATTTTACTTTTATTTTTCGTAATGATCTTTAACGCAATTAATGTTCTCCCCTCAATAAAAATCCTATTTACTCTGGTGATTGTTTCTGTTCTATTGACCTCTAAGGTTTTCATAGTCACAATACAGCTAATAAAGCTTTATTTGTTTTTTTACTTCACACATATTCTGTTTATTATTCCCTCTTCCGGTCATGGTTAATTCTCTCTTTCAACTATTATTGTTAAAGATTCTCTGGTTTCTACAATTATTTCTTTAGATTGTTTATATTACAAACCCTTTCTTCTTTTTTTATATGCTTCATTACATCTGCTTCTTTCAGTGTTCCTTTCATTTCCCCTTTATAACATCTTACTTAACTTGACTATCACCTTTATCCTAAACGCATCTTCTGATTTTCTTAAATATGTTCTAAATCTACTCGAGCATATTATACGTAACGCGTCCCTTTAGTTATATTTACTACTTACCGTTTTCCAATTTCCTGCAGTTTGAACCACTCTATAAAATCCATTATGTTGATTCCAATGCTGCTGATGCCTTCCTTCTGCAGATGCAGCCGCACAGTTTGGTTCAAATTGTGCTCGATTATATCGATTAAATCTTGTCTGTTTGTGCAGGACTCACACCAGATTTCGGTAAACCGGTTCCTTAGAGCGGGCGACAATTCCTTTTTACCAAAATCTCCGCCCGGATTCATCGTCCCGATGAAATGGAAGTTTTCGTGGGCGATTACTAACTCAGAATCGTCTTTCTCCGATCCTTTCTCCGCCAATAATAAAGTTCGCTCGGGCTCTGAAATGTTTTGCATACAACTTAATTATAAGAAAAGCTTTTATATTTATACAACATACACAATCATTCTTGTAAAATTGTAATTCAAACCACTGAAGACAATATATAAAAATTATGAAGAACCCAAAAAAAACTTGCTTCACTTATTATAATAAGCTGAAATGATACAAATTAAACATACCTAGCAGGGAGTTTAATCTTTCTAAAACACTATCGTCCGCTAGTGAAATTTCGTCGGCCAAAAATAGATCCCCTTTGTTCATCGCCTGAACCAAAGGACCGTTGACCCATTCGAATAATTTGTTTAAATTCTCTTCCTTAAATTAAAATTAAAATTACACTATGTTATAATTTCAAATGTTTGTTAATGTACTAACGGCATGTTCCCGCACTGGTCTTAATCCTCCAATGAAATCACTGCTCTCTGTATGCATGTGACAATTCACCGTCACCAAACTCTGACCATTATTTTCGGCAATTAGATTACAAACAGTGGTCTTTCCCCCACCAGTTTCACCCACAAGCAATACGGGCTCTTTAAATTGCAACGCCTTACACACCAGAACAGCCAATTGTCTCATATTGTACGTCCAAACGATGTTTTTATGTTTATGTTTATTTTCCATAATTTTCTCGAGGATATTTTTCGTTACTGATGATGTTTTCTCACTCACTAGAAATATAGTCAATACTTTGTATTATTTTTCTCCTTTATATTTAAAACAATTATTATCTTTAATAAAATTTAGCCAACTTACAAGTGAACAAATTAGACGGTATTACGACCCTCTTCATATGTTTCTGGATGGCATCAGCAATCTCCTCCCTTTCTTGCGCTTTCCTCACTCGCCCAGCCAACAATAAATAACCCTCGTCCGCTAAATGTTGATCCCAATCATACAATGAACTTACATTTTGTGCCAAACGGTACCTTTCCCCCCACCTAAACAAATCCCTCAACGTAATGAAGCCGTGTTTTCCGGCGAACGCAGCAGAACCTCTTCTCCGCATCTTAAATATTTATTATCAGCATCGATCAATTACACACACATTAGATTAATTACCTGTAAATCCTTCATAACATTAATCATCTTCTTTGCGTACGACGGCGCCATTTGACATCTTTTGTGCAGGATAAATTCCAACTCGTCGTGAGGTATTTCGTTAAAGTGTAACTCAACGAAGCGATTTCTAAAGGCGCGGGAGAGCATTTTTCTACCGCCATACGCTCCTGGGGGATTTTGCGTGGCGAATAGCATGAAGTTTGGATGCGCTTTAACAGTGTCCTGGGTTTCGGGAATGAATAACTCTCTATTATCGTCAAGGACTCTGTTGAGGGCTTCTAATACATCACTCGGAGCTAAATTTAACTCGTCAAGTATGATCCAGTGACCTGCACGCATAGCTTGCACTAATAAACCTATAAAAAAATTGTTAAATTAACCATTATATAAATTTATAACTATATTTTAGTTATTATAATTAGGCTTTTACAGGTAAACATAATAGATCATAAACATAACAGTAGTGATACTCGTTTTCAAATATTTATTATACTTAACCATAATTATTATAATTAACACCTGATGTGATGACATCTTTAATTTTTTTCATAACTATGTTATATAATGCATAGATAAAATTACATTACCTTCTCTAAATGTCAATTTTCCTTCCGCATCTGCCGCGTAGGATCCAATGTATTCTTGCAGATCGGTGTGCTCGTGGTTGTTGATACGGACACACTTATAGCCGGATGCTTTCGCTAAATATGTAATTAAACTCGTCTTACCAACTGACGTATCACCCTACAAATAATTAAAACCTTGTATTTTACAAAATTTCTCTATGCACTCACAAATTACTTACCTGTAGCAACACAGGTAAACGTCCGATGGAAACGACCCTGGCCAAATCACGCAAATTCCTCCTTACGGATTGTGTAAGAATGTAATCATCAACGACTATGGATTCAAGCTGACCTTTTAATATCCAGTAATCCTCAAACTGCAAATAAGTACCAGACGACGTTTTCGGCTCGGGAATTGGCTGCTTCAAGATCGCCTTCACTTCCTTAGCCCCACCAATCATGTATCTACGTTAAAGAAATTAATTTCTTCAGCACACGACTTGAAAGGTAACTGATAGTGTTACTTACTTTGCGATCATTCCTTCGACAATTTTGTAAGATTCCGAATTCAACTGCGTCAGAAAACTAAGACAAAACGCCTCGTACAAACTCCTGGCAAACATCCCGCAAGGATTATTTGCTGCTATCGTCAAAGCTCTGCACAACGACCTCAGCGAAAAATGGGGTTTGTGTCCCAATCCATCCGATAGACTATTCACTGCCTCCTTTCTTACTCCCAAATAAAATTTCACTATTTTATCTATTTTTTCCGACGATAGAGACATAGCTTGCAAATAACTGTTAACTAAAAGTAGCAAATCATTACGATCGGTAAGTTCCTCGACGAAAAACTCGGTGAAACGATTTCTCAAACCGGCTGGAAGATCTTTCTTTCCAATATCCGTAGATGGATTCATACAAGCAAATAAAGTAAAATTTTCATGCCGATGCACGGGTTTCTTATCGCCGCGTTCTAATAAATTAACGGATCCGCGGTTTCCTTCTAATAATCCTGACAAACACTCCAGAGTCTCTGCATTGGCTAAGTTTATTTCATCAAGAAGGACCCAATAACCATTCTCAACTGCCTTCACTAAAGTACCTTCAATAAAGGCGAAAGCTAACGCATTTTTATACTTCAATTGTTGTTCCAACTTTAACAACTTGACTCCAAATAAAGTCCACTTTTTTCTAACAGGGTTAGAATCATCAGCTTTTAAACGTTTCAAAGCAGCTTCATAGCTTTTCTTCATCAACTTCACCAACATCATCCATTGCTTTGAGTTATAACAATAAGCGATATTTGAGAGGAATTTCTGATTTGATTCTACGTTAAAGTAATCAATAAAAATTTCCTCGAATTCTTTTTTTATTGGTGCTATTACAAACTTTAAATCCACAGGCTTATAACCACCAAGTAAATCGGCAGAATCGGACTGTTGATTCATGTTGATGACCATCAATTTTTTCCCCAATGTATTAGCCAGGTATTGGACTGACGATGTCTTGCCAGTTCCGGTCTCTCCAACTAGCAACACCGGTTCTAATCGCTCGATACAGCACATGACCCGCTCTAACAAACAAACCGATGGTCTTGTAAAGCAAAATTGTGCACCTCTTTGAGCGTAAATATCTTCCAAACAATCAATACTAGCCCGACCGACCTTTAAATTGCTATTGCTTAACCGTAGGTGCGGTTTATATTGTATGCAAAAGAATCTAGCCTTCTCGTTGACAATCCCTAGTAATGAACTTATATCTTGCGCAAGCTTTAATCTGTCTTCCACGTTCGGGTATGAGCAGCAGAAGATGTCAATGGCGTCTTGTAAAACCTTCAAAGCGCTGTCTTGGTCCTTTACATCGAAATCAACGACGGCTCTGGCACACCATTTAAATAAATCACGAGTGGAAATTAAACGGGTTGTTCTGGGCAAATTATCGGTGCTACGCGTAAAAAGCAAAAACACCTCGACCATGCGTGATGAAGTAGTCTTTAATGGTGGATGAATTGTGGTTATAATTTCAATCAGTTCTGAAGGTGTAAGGGGTTCGATGTTGATGTTTAAAACGTTCTTCTCGAGTAGAGAATTGGCGCCAGTGTGCTTTTTATGATGACCGGTGATTGTTGTTATTAATCTATAAAGTATTATTATTAAAAACTATACAATTTAGCAAATAAAAATGCATACCTTTGTGTAAGAAACAATTGAAACCCTGGAGCTATCGGCACATAATCTCTATAACCAGGAACAGTTAAATATTGATTCTCAATTAATCCACTTAATACGGAAGCTATATCCATACTGGCCGAATCGATATCTTCGAGTAGCAACCATGAACCGTCCAAAACCGCCTGTAACGGATAAAATGTGATTCTATGCATTGATTTGTATAATAAAACTTACTTGAGTCAAAACTCCCGGTTGCCAAACAAATTCACCAGGAATATCTGTACATCGATACGTTCCTAGCAACATCTTGCTATCGGTCTGATCGCCCAATTGCACCTTAACAAAACCTTCGCCTAAAGACCGCCTTGTTTTGCTCGCGAGGTACTCGACCAAGCTAGTTTTTCCACTTCCTACAGGACCTAACAAACTGATAGGTTTATTAGTTGCTACACCTAACGCTAATCGTCTTAAATTCCTCTTAGTTGATTCGACTTCTACCAAATACTTAGAATCAGAAACACTATCCCTGTAGGTGGGTAGATATATTCCGTTAACATAAACAACATTGCTGGGAATTACGAATGTTGATTCGCCCTCGACGGCATCCGACAATTCGATACATTCCATCCCGAGTCGGTACTGCAAACCGCAATCGGTGATCTCCTCGTCGCTCAAACTCAACGACATGTAGCGATTGAGAGTGTGTTCGTTCATGCCGGTGTAGATGGCCACGCACTGCGAATAGATCCAGCGGATCATTGGATTCTTGTGGGCGCCGTAGGTTTGGAAAAACGTCGACCAATTCCATTTCGATTTAAAATAGCTGGTTTTGAATTTCAAGAGTTTGTAACATGAATCGACCAAGTCTAAAACATCAACTGTTCGGTCGAGTTTTCTTCTTTTCGGAGAAATTCGCGTGGTGGATTGCGGTGTTTCGAATGGCGCCGGCGTTTGATCAAAATATTTTAGGATGAAACTGAAATTAATGTTTTAAACGTAGTAGTATAATACGATGAAACATGAAAGTTTTAAATACTGGTTATCAAAAAAATATCACCGCCTATAATGATACTAAATTCGAATATTTGTCATACCATTAAAAAATAGTCATTGCTCTTTTTTACTTTATTAAAATCAATATATCGATTAATTAAAAATTAGCAGATATATTTGGAATGATAACTTGCAGTTTTATGTCATGAATAGCGTAAGTAAATTAATTCTGTTTTGCGATTTTCTGTTTTTAGTAAATATGCACAGTAAAAAAGGTGTTTATTAACTTGATTAAAATGATCATTTGGTCATCACTAGAATTAAAATAAACGCAACAATGAATTAAATGACAATAGTGTGTAATGGGTTGCCTACTTTCGTAAATGCATTAAAAAAAAAAAAAAAAAAACAAGTTACACAGGAACATTGAACCAAAATCCCAATATTATTGATTTGGCATAATAATGGAATGTTTGCTAATAATTATTAATTGTTTTTATTATTTAATTACAACTGATAAGTTATTAATATTAAAATATTACATACCTTTCAGTATCCGGGTGTATAAAAGCAAGTTTGGCAAGAATAATGGTGTTGTTCTGATGAGCCTCATTTTCAAATGTGGACACCCTCTCCAAGTCGATAGCTAGTAGAAGAATATTTAAAAAATCCTTCCTGAAGTATTTAACTACGTCATTTGTATATTTCGGATTAAGCAGATGTTTGGAAAGCTTTTTAAAGATGGTCTCCACACTATCCTTCACTTCGCCAGGCTAAATAATAATTTAAACGGTTTAGAACTTAATACTAATAATTACTAATACAAAATGATGTGCTCAAATACAAATTTTAAGTGAAAATGGGTATAAATTATACTGTAGAGTAAATATGTAATATGGATAAAACAATTTGATGATAAACTAATCAGGCTCCAAATAATAAAACACATTTGTAATTTAATTTCATTGAAAATTAATAAAAACATATATTAATTGTACTTAATTAATTAAATATAATATGGATTTTCAACTAAGTTCAAACAGTTCAGATATACATATAAATGATAAAAAGGCCCTCACTGAAAATAGTCTACATATTTTTTTTCTTGTAGATTAATATTGAATAGCATTAGTTATATATAAATAAATAGTAATAGTAGTGTTTGGCTATCGACCACGTGGTCCTTCCGCCGTGGGATTTGTGTAATTGTGTGTGCAAATGAGCTTGTTACTTTAAAGGATCGCCCCCGCCACTCTTATGTAATTGTATCCCAATGGTGAATGGTAACGGACACCACCGCGCCACAACCAGCGTGTAAATATAAATAAAGATTTTATAATGGTTTATAAAATATCTTTCAACTTCAACTGAAAATAATATTGATGTTTGTATCAAAAAATCCATAAATCTAACAGCTGTCACTGTTATTTATTTATTTATTTACATCTGTGGTCCTCTGGAGTTCACAATAATAAATTATGTTCTTCCACCATGATATTGGGAAGGCGGAAATCCTCATCCACATCCAAAAATTATCTTTAATATCGTGTTTTATCCATCTTTTGGGAGTTTATGTCAGATTTATGTAGATTTTAAATGAAAAATTGAATGAAATAATTATAAAGTGCAGCAACATTAGTTCGGGTCAGCAAATGGATGAGTGACCGGTACCATTTACCATCACACAGGTGATCTTTTAAAGTAACAAGCTAATTTACACACACACAAATACACAAATAACACGGCAAACGGACCACGTGGTCGTTAGCCGAACACCACTACTATTAATTATAAAAAAGATTAAAAATATATTATAATATAAATGTATCTTTCCATTACTTCTTGGTAGTAAATGATACAACTTTTAAAAGAATAAATCGATTTTTGTATTGTTTCCTCAAATGGCGGCTACTGTCTTGGAAGTTTTTTTGTACAGTGTTGGTGGGAATATGAGTACTGTTTTGCTGAATCCATTTGCTTTCATTGATAAGGTTGTATTCATTTTTATGTAAAAAGAATTCTTGAATCCTCAAAATAAAATTATTCAGAATTACTTGGGGATATAACCCATTCGTATAATTTCTTTTAGGTCCCACAATATCTCCACACAATGACTTCTTAGATTAGTAGTCTGATATTGCAGCAATATTGCATGTAATAGATTGATCTTTCTCTTGT
Organism: Ontholestes murinus; assembly: GCA_963969525.1. Classification (NCBI taxonomy): domain Eukaryota; kingdom Metazoa; phylum Arthropoda; class Insecta; order Coleoptera; family Staphylinidae; genus Ontholestes; species Ontholestes murinus. Next base: position 33,797,123 of record OZ018388.1, read on the forward strand.
AACAGTTTATTGATTTACATAGGATCCTGTGGTCACAAAATGGGGGAAGGTGGGCAGTGTGACCTGTGGTGTGCATGCATGAGATCGATCTTGATGTATGGGGGATCAAGAGTTACAAAAGGTTGGAGAGAGAGCAGTGGTAGTTCTTGAAGTATATGTTGTGGATGGAGAAATGAATGGGGAGAGCATGTCGATTGAAGCAATAAGGAGAGTGTCTGGGTATGTGACATAGCTGTGTGGATTGGGCGAGGTAAGATTGGTGAATAAGGTAAGGAAGGGATGCGTTGTCGCAGAGCAGAAAGAAGGTGAACGTATGAGTGGGTCTGTCAGAGGGGATTGTGAAGGAGTGGCTGGTACAAGGGATGAATGTAGTGGGATGGGTGCATGAGAAGGTCAAGGAGGTGGAGAGGTAAGAGAGACAAGAATGTATAGAGACAGGTGAATATAATTAGTGGTTTGTAGAGGTACATCGGAGAAGGCCAAGGTACCTGGAGGAGAACCTTGGCAAGGGCAAGATGTGGGACAGAGGAGAGAGGGAGAAAGAAATGGATGGACAAGGGATATGGAGAATGCATGCTGCATGGGAAGGATAGGAGGAGACATCTGGCAGATAAATGCATTTATATAACAATTAATCACTGTGATGGGATTTAAAAATTATCTTGTGATTAAAACTAGTTATTGAAGTTATATAAATTGGGAAAAATTTACAAAAGTGCTTTTAATTACTAATTTACTTTAATGTTGATGAATTGTCTATTATTATCTAAAGAAATATTATAAAATACAATTAAAATAATGTGAAGACTTACTATTTTGTTGTCTAGAAGAATATATGTATGTTACAAGTATAGAAAATCTGGAATTATGGCCTATGGAAGTAATGGTATATCATTTTTATTATAGCACGGGGAAACTGCAAAAGCACCAACATTGTAAAAAAGGAACATATAAAATAGGATATGGATTCTACACTATGCACAAATAATGTAATAAATATTCTGCATCTAAATATGCAATAATTAAGTAACAAAGTAAATGAATGAATTGTTTATTCATTTATAAAGTATTGTCCGTTTGTCTGAACACATTAAGACTGTGTAGCCACAAAATTCTTTAAATCATATTATAAATATGGTGTTGTCATGATGTTAGTTAAATAATAGATCAAATATAATCTAAAAATATAAATATAATCTAATAAATATTTCACATATATCTATTGTTAAGTAGCGGAGATTGAAATTTGTGATTATAATTTAATAACTTCGACAGTTTACTATTTGCCTTTAAAATGTTTTTAAATGTCTTGTCAAATGTTTTTAGTAAATTTAAATTCTGGAGATAGCTACAAACAATAATTACAAACCTTTTTGGAATGCTATGGTTTAGGAAGAAATTTTAAATTACCTACTGCATTGATAATATATTTACAAATATTGATAAAAGACTATATGCAGACTACTACAATTAATACCAGTTTATCTGATCACTTGAAACTTGACACAGTTAAAACTACTTTAGACCTACCAATATTGGAACCATGAACATATCGCTGTAATATTTATAAAATGAAAAAGAATGTATAACTTCATTGCAACAATTAATTGGAATATCATAGAGGTACCAGATGACATAAATACTCAGACAAATAAAAGTAAAACCATAAATACTAAACATAAAACAGTTAAAAGTTGCCGAATATGAGAAACAGGATTAATTTAATATTAGAAATTAAATAATATACATAAAAATACAAACTTGACATTTAAAATACTAAAATTGAAGAGAATAATAGTTTCATATGCAACCATAATAATCCACAAACAATTATGTGGAAAATAACGAATAATTAAGAAGCTGTGACATAAATATAAATGATTTTAATGATTACTTTTTAAATTTAACAAATAACATTTTTAAATGTTTACCCTAAGTCAATACTGACCACATGTTTTAAATATGTTAATAGTATGTCCTAGTTTGTTTTTTTTACTGTGGAAAACCACTACATATAGAACAATATTTAAAGGAAATTAACTACTATATCATAAAATTGTCATTTATTTTTAAATTAATTAAATTAAATTTTAAATAGTATAAATAACAGTAATTTATTATTACTATTATGATTATTTTATTATTGTTATTTATATGTTTTGACTTTTTTGACAGTAAATTCTTATTTTACAGTTATCTTAAAAAGAGGCAATAATATCATTAAGATTTCTAATGGACATTTGTGCTAGTAATAATTGAAGTTACAAGTGAAAGATCAATAAATTGTGAACTCTGCCTTTCCAATTTGTGATCAATATTTTGTGAATATCTGTGTGTGAACATTACAACATTTTATAAGCAATTTGGATAAATAAATGTTTCATTTAAATATTTTGTAAAAACCTTGCAACAAAAAATAAAACATCTCTTAGTTCATAAGGGAAAGTAGTAGATTTTTGCTTTCCCTGAAATACAGAGATGTTTTATTGACTGTTATTTTATTTTAAAGTATATTAGAGGTATGCAATAACGAAAAAAATCAACCTATCTAAGGTTTTTTTATACCACAGCTGAGCCCTTATATTTCTTCTTTTTAATCACTTTACCTACATTTTAAGTAAGAATTAATCTTTACACACATTTAATAAGATAGAATAATTTTTATTAATTCATTGTAATAATTTACTGCAAAATGTACCTTATCTTTATTAACCACAATTCCACTAATACTCCATTAATATAATGTTTTTATGCTACTAATCGAAGATATAATCAAAATGATGGCATTATTGTATTTGTTAGAGAAAACGTTACTTTTGAGGTTGAAGACGTAAGCATTGGTTTAACAAACTGCTTGAAACTGAAGATAACAATCGAAAACCATAACTTGCAATTAACTGCAATTTATAGATCTCCATCTACTCCCATAGATGATTTTACTACAAATCTAAAAGTGTATCTGAATCAAAACAAAAAAAATAAAACACACATAATAGTTGGTGATATTAACATAAACATTGAAGATACAAATAATATACACTGTCAAGAATACTTAATGTCAATGAACGAATATGGCTTTTATTCATACATAAATACCTCTACAAGAGAAACCATTACATCAAGTAGTGTCATCGATCATATTTTCTTCAGGGAAAACAACGAAGTGATTAAAACAATACCTGCAGTTATAAAATCAAACATTACTGATCACTACACCACAACAATTGCTTTAATTCTACCATTACCTCACAAATCTAAAACGACAAAAGCTATAGCAAATAAAATAGACCGGGTAAAGTTCGAGTTGATACTTAGTAAGGAAAAGTGGACTACAGTTTATAATGAAATAAATATAGACATTGCAACCAACAATTTCATTAAATTAATCACGGAAGCTATTACAAATTCTACCACAACAGTCAAAAGAAAACAATATACTAAAAGGAAGGAGTGGATCACAAATGGACTAATTACATCTATAAATCGAAGGGATAAATTATATCAATGCGTGAAAACAAATAAAAATCCTCAGTTAAGGGAAGAATATAATAAACTAAGGAATTCGATTAATACACTTATATCAAAAGCAAAAAAAATGTTTTATTCAAAACAAGTTGAAAAAAACTTGAATTCCACCACCAATCTTTGGAATACAGTAAACAAGTTAACAAATAAATCAAAACCTAGCACAAAAATAAATACAATAAAGAACATCCTAGAAAATAAAGTTATAACGAACCAAAAACAAATAGCTGAATATTTTAATGAGCACTACATTAACATTGGAAATACAATGTCTAGACAAATCAAAATTACAGATGAACAAAGTTACAGAATACAAAATGAGCATTCACTATTTCTCTCACCAGTAACTGAACTTGAGATCAATCAACTTATACAGGAGCTGAAACCAAACAAAACACCGGGATTTGACAATTTAAAAGCAGAAGACCTACAACAAGTTAAGCAGTACATCTCAGCCCCCTTAGCACATATTATTAATTCTTGTTTTAGCTCCGGCGACTTTCCACAATTATTAAAGAAAGCGGTTATTAGACCTTTACATAAAAATGGTTCTAAACAAGAGGTAATAAATTATAGACCAATTGCTGTTATATCTAACATTGCAAAGATAATCGAAAAAGCAATAAAAAACAGGTTAGTCAGTTTTTGTGATAAATACAACATTATATCTTCATCACAATTTGGGTTTAGAAAGAATATGTCAACTCAGGATGCAATAGCTCACTTTACATCTAAGATATATAGAGCAGTTGATGAAAAAATTCCTGCAATGGCAGTATTTATAGACTTAGCCAAAGCCTTCGATACAGTAAATCATGAAATATTACTCAAGAAAATGGAAATGTATGGTATTAGAGGAGCCACTTTAAACTTATTCAGAAACTACTTAACAAATAGAAGACAATGTGTTAAAATAGGAACAGAGTACAGCAGAGAACTCTTAGTACAACATGGTGTGCCACAGGGCTCCATACTAGGTCCAATCATGTTCAATCTATACATTAATGATCTATTTACAATTCAAACGGAAGGTAGCATAATATCCTTTGCCGATGACACTGTAATTTATTATGAGTCAACAAGTTGGAAACAACTTCATGAAAATGTGGAGAATGACTTAATGCATATATTTCAGTATTTCAATAATAATCTTTTAACTATAAATACACAAAAAACTAATTACATGGTATTTACATCCTATGCCAAGTACCTACCAGCTCTCAACCCACTGAAAATTAAACACCAAAACTCAACGACAAGAATTATGTTCAAAAAAAGTGTAAAATATTTAGGTATTAATATAGACACTTACTTAAAATGGGACGTACAAATTACAAATACCTGTAAAAAATTACGAATGATGCTTTACAAATTTAAACAGCTTGCAGACATACTATCTACCAAACATATGATAATACTATATCATGCTCTTGTCCTATCGCAAATTGGGTATGGAATCATTGGCTGGGGTGGTCTTAACAAAACAACTCTATACCCACTAGAAATTATTCACAAAAAAATCATTAAAATAATACATAAAATGAACATGAGCTACCCTACAATATCCCTATACAAAGAGACTGGACTGCTCAATATAAGACAAATTTATGCCAAGGCTGTATTAACACATTATTTTAAAGAAAACTACTTTTTTTATCCAAACCATGAACACAACACACGATCGAAACGAATACAAAATGTTTTTACCCCAAGGAGTACTAAATCTATTGGTACAAAATCTCATACCTATATAGCCCCTAGACTATATAATATGTTTCCACCTGAAAATCGCGACCACAGAAACAAATACCAAGTTAAAAAAAATATAAAATCATTCGTTAAAACTCATTGGTCAGATATACAATGTTTATTTATTGATAATGTAACTAGAAAACCCTAAAGGGACAAACATTATGTGTTGTAGTATAAGCTGAGTTATGTATGTATCTTGCTTAAATATTCTTTCTAGGTTCTCATGTTATTTGAGACACTACATAAAAATCACATACAAGGATATATCTATCCTTCCGTGATCATTATAACTTTATTGAAATGTCAATTGTATGTAACCTTACCGCATATGTATTGTATGTGTATGTATATATATATATATCTCAATAAAGACTATTATTATTATTATTATTATTATTTTTCAAAACAAACTACTTTACTAACAATTACCCACTGCAAATGTTATATTTAATAAAATTATAATTATCACCATATCACTACTTAAAATAATATATAAGAAAACACACATTGTAATGAAGTATAAGAACATTGATGAAAGTTTAAAAAGCATAATTAAAAATTTATTTAAAAATCAGCCATAAATTTACACAAAATATACCTCACTATATGTTGTACTTGTTCATTGCTTTTTTTTTAATATAGCTATTAAATAACTATTTGATTATGTATTATCAAATAACTAACAATAATAATATATATTAAGTATATAACAAATAACTTTTGTAAAAATGAGAGAAACCTCGATGAAAATTTATTTAAAATCATGATTAAATATTAAAATAAAATCAGCTTTAATTTTACACAAAATTTTCCTCACTATTTGTTGTGCTTTTTATGCAAACAATTTTAATAAACAAATGAATTAAATTAAAAAACTGCTATTTATTTAAAACAAACTTTTTTAATACATTAATTATAAAATTAGTTAAATGTAATATAGAAAATTTTAATAAATATATTTTGAATATAAAATAGATTATAACTTTATTAACAATTTTATGAATTAAATCGATTTTTTTGACCAATGGACCGTAACATTGGGCAATATTACACAACCAAACGACCCAGATAATTCAACGAATCGATTTATTTTCGAAAAATTCTGTTTAAATCTGCCGCAAAAGAAAACACGTTGTCAAACACATTTTCAAAATACGCGTTTTAGGTTATCTCACCTGACCGCTTGAAAATCGGAAATCGGCGGACAACTCTTTATGTTTCGCGCAAAACCTTTTCAGGTTTTCGCCGAACGTGTTTTCCGCACTCATTTCACTAGTTGGAATAAACCGTCATCACACTTTTACGCGTACGAAACTCGGAAAATTCGGAAAGCACGTGTCGCGGCCGGTATCACGAGCGTCGACTGAAGTTGCACACGGCGAAGAGAGAAAGGAAAACAACCGTTTGATGAATTGCTGGTGTTAGAGTGAAAGGGATGAAGGAATGAAGTTGGTCGCATTTGATATGTTCGAAGTGGTCGTGTATATGCAGCATTGTAAACAAAACAACAAGTTTTTAAAAAAGTGTAGAAACAAAACAATTTGCTTTGTTGGTATCACTTTTTATTAACAAAGTTAATTGTTTATTTATTTTGAATTATCAAAATGTATCACGAAGTGAAAGTCTCCACAATTACTTATTTAAAACAATTTGCGTTTGGCGATTGTTTATTTTTGGGAGTAATGGGAAACATACAATGTTTTATAGTTAATTTTAAAACCGATGACGATAAAAAGAAATAAATATTGTTACATATCTGATTATTTTAATATTTATCATTTAATAAATAACTATTAAAACTATAATAATTTTAGATAACTATTAGACAGAGAACTATCTTCATTATTATTACTATTACTAGGATAAGTTACTAAGCTACCTTAAGCTAAATGATATATTATTATTAACCGTGGATAAACTTTCGTGAGACTTTAACATAAATCTAGTAGTAGTAGTACCATATATTTATTGACAAATTTTGTACATATTTACATTGGAATAGTGAATAATGAATAATGAATGAGGTGTTAATGTATTAATTTGTCAAAAGGCTATCGACCAGAGGTCTTTCTGCCTTGTGCTGTCCAGTCATATGGCGTCAGTCGTTATTGCGTGAAAGGATGAAATGTTGAAATGAAATCAAATATGGTTGAATTGGGATTTTTAAATTTAGGGTTTATACTAGGGTTTCTAGGAAGACAATATTGGGATAATATATGGAAGTTGAAAGGATTTTTGGAGAATTTTTCTGTTAGGAATCGAAGGCGTTCTAGGATAGGGATAACTAAAGTGGTATCATAGAGGAGCTGATTAGATGGATTGTGCAGAGGGTTAAGAGGATGTCGGAGTTTGGTTAGGGTACGGAGGGATGCTCGCTCGCTAACTTCAATATTACGGGAGGTTGGATTGCTGGGATTAGTATAGAGGGCACAACCATAGTCAAGTAGTGGGCGGCAAATCATTTTATAAATTTTAACAGCTGTTTTTGTATTAATCCCATACATAAATCTATTATCTCAGATAAATAAATAATACTACATATTTACGTGCAAAGCCTTTATTTATATTAAACCGTTTCAATAATCTTAATTTTTGTAAACAAAATCAGCTTGAAAAACAATGTGTGTGTAAATGTTAATTATCTAAATAATCATAAAAAAAATCCACATTTATTAATTAACTCCGTATGTTTTTTAAATAATTATAGTTATTTAAATAAATGTCTATAATTCTACAGATATGTAGACGATATTTTAACTTTTTTTACAGGTACAAATAGACAACTTGGCCAATTTGTGTGCTTTATTATTTCAATCCACAAATAATCAATCAAATAAATCCATTAATTTCCTTGATGTAACAATTTCACGCCCAAATATTAAGCATGAATTCTATATCTTTCATAAGCCTTTTTTCTTTGTAACGGCATTTTCTATATAATATAGATCCTTATATACCATGCTTCTGTTTTTTTCTAGTGTCTATTATTGTAGGTAACAGATAACAAAACAAATCCCTAAAAAGTAAATTTAATTTATTTTCCACCTTAAAGTGGTACGATATTAATAAAAGGATTAATTAAGCACTTGCTTAATTAATCCTTTTATTAACATAAAAATGTTTCACCACGGGTTAAGTGAGAAGTTAATTAATCGTGTGGTACAATATTGCCTACTAGTAATGATGTTCATTTTAATGTCCATCCAAAAAAAAATCAACCATATAATTTCCTCTGATAATACATCTCTGCAGCTCAAAGATATTTTATTTAGATTATCCATTATAAACGAAATATAATAAAAATATGCACGTGGAACATACAAACTTTGTTGAAAACAGGAAAACTGGAGGAAATATGAAAACAACTAAATAAATACAACATTGCAGTGGCAGCTCTACAAGAAGTAAGATGGAAGGAAGATGGAAAAATTAATAAAAAACAGTATACGATATTTTACTCCGGAGATAAAGAACAGGACAGGAATGGAGTAGCCTTCATTATAACTGAAAAACTAAAGCATAACATAATAAATTTTAAAGCAATAAATGGTCGATTAGCCTACATAAGAATAAAAACAAAACCCTTTAACATATCCATCATAAATGTGTATGCACCAACAGAAAGAGCAGACGAGGAACAAAAAGACGAATTATATGAAGAAATTGAAAAGATACATGCAACTATACCTAAACAAGATACTATAATAATCATGGGAGATTTCAACGCCCAAATAGGAAAGGAGGAGTATGTAAGAGCTGTAGCATGGAAAAACACGATACATGAAAACACAAACGACAATGGACAAAGATTATGCAATTTGGCAACAACAACAGGGACAAAGATTATAAGCACAAAGACCAAACACCAAAAAGAACACAAAATAACATGGATGGCACCGGGACACTATTACGGAAACCAAATCGACCACATATTAATTAAAAAAGAAAGAGCATCGGCTATACTAGACGTAAGATCATACAGAGGTGCAGACGCTGACACAGACCACTTCATGGTAACAGCAACAATGAGACAAGTAGTATCAACACTGAAGAAATCGGATACAAAAAATAAATGGGACATAGACAAACTTAACAATATAAAATTAAGGGAGGAATATAAAAACACGGTAAAACATAAAATGGAAGACATCATACCTGTTACAAACGACATAAATAAAAAATGGGAACAACTGAAAAATACATTAAATGATGCGGCAAAAGAAAAAATAGGAGTAATGAAAATACAGTACAATAATGAATGGTGGAACGATAAATGCAGTAAACTTATCGAAGAAAAATCGAAACTACGGCAAAAATGGATACAACACAACAACCAAGACGACAAAATGAAGTACGACAAGAAAAGGAGAGAATGCAATAAAATAATAAAGAATACGAAAAACCTATGGATACAAAGAAAGATGGAACGAATAGAAAGTGAGTACCGAAACAGAAATACAAAAAAGTTTTATAAACAAATAAATTATGAACGGAAACAAAATAAAGTTAAAACATTAGGAATTAAAAATAATGTAGGAAAGACAGTAGAAAGTAAAGAAGATGCCAAATTAATATGGGAAGAACACTTTCGAAAATTATTGACAACCACAAACAGCACAGAACAATTGGCAGAACAGATGAAAACAGATGAAATCGACAACAGTGTAGACGAACCGACAATAGAGGAAATAAACGAAATAATTAAGAAATATAAAAATGGAAAATCACCAGGAGAAGACAACATTAACACAGAAATGATTAAATATGGCGGAGAAAAAGTACACGAGGAAATTGGAAATTTAATTCAGAAAATATGGAGAACAGAAACAATGCCAAAAGAATGGAGTAAAGGGACGATAATCCCCATACATAAAAAAAAGATAAGGCGCAATGCAAAAATTACAGAGGAATTACACTATTAAATAGACTTAACAAATACTCAAAAAATATAGTCGGGGATTACCAATATGGTTTTGTCTCTGGTAAATCAACAGTAGATGCAATTCATGTTCTAAAACAAATAATAGAAAAATCACAAGAACAAAGTATTAACTTAGAATTACTATTCATAGATTTTAAACAGGCATTTGACGAATTGAATAGACACCAATTAATGAAAGCTCTAATAGAATTCAAAATACCAACAAAGTTAATTAATCTAATACAAATGACACTAAATAATACCAAAGCTGCGGACAAACTAAAGAGTTCACGATAAACAAAGGAGTAAGGCAAGGCGATTCTCTTTCAGCTACTCTGTTTAATATCGGTTTAACATATGTACTAAGAAAGTTAAACACGAAGGGAACATTTAGAACAAAGGGAAGTCAAATCATTGCCTACGCAGACGACATAGTGATAATCTCAAAACAACGAAACCTAATGAGTGGCATTCTAAAAGAAACAGTCGAAGAAGGAACAAAAATGGGTCTGACAATAAATGAAGAAAAAACAAAATTTATGAGAATTGGAACAAAAATAGGTACTGAAAAAATAAAAATAGGAGAACACGAATTTCAACAAATCAACAAAATGAAGTACTTGGGAATAACAATAAGTAACAGTACCAGAGATAATACAGAAATTGAAGAAAAAATACAGAAGGGAAATAGTGCATACTACGCTAATCGGAAAGTCTTAACAAACAAAACAATAAGTAAAAAAACAAAGATACAAATATATAAGACAGTAATAAGACCAATAATGACGTATGCCGCGGAAACAATGACAATGACAAAAAAAGATGAACTGAAATTAAGAGTAGCTGAAAGAAAAATGATTAGAAGAATGGTGGGCCTAATAAGAAGTGAAGGTGAAATAAGACGAAGAACAAATGCAGAAATCTTAGAAATTCTTGAAGGGAAAGATGTCGTGAGCATTATCAAGACTGCTCGCATAAAGTGGCTAGGGCACGTATGGAGATCGGGGAGCCATAGCAACATAAGAGCGGTAATGGAATGGAAATCGAGCAAAATGAAGAGAAGGGGAAGACCAAACAGTAGATGGCAGGATGAGGTGGAAGCTGATATTAAGAGAAGAGGAATCACCAATTGGAGGCAGAAAACAGAAGACAGGAAAAAGTGGAGAGAAATAGCGATGGTAAGTCTAAACACTGATGCGACATAGAAAACGATAGATGATGGGGACTAATCCACCCCAAAAAATGGATTGTAAGGGCTTCAGCAAGAAGCGGCGAAACTCCACAAGGAGTGTAGTGCCATATATATATATATATATATATACACGTTGTCCCCTGAAATTTTGAATACGAGTAATGTAATTTGTATTATATCTCGATTATTATTATTGGTTGCTATGGTTGTTGCTGCAATATGCATGTCAATTTGACATTTTGGAGCTATAATGTTAACAGGAATTTTATTATCATCTGGGATATTGTTTGGCTCAACAAGGAGATGATTTCGAACATTTAATAAGATGGACATTGCAGTTACTTGTTATTCGTTACGTCAGCATTGTGTCCGTAAAGATAGTAATATTAAAATAACGTGTAAATATGTTTCATTTTGATTCCCTATTTTATTACAAATTGGAAATTACTGATTATTTCCCGTTGGTCAATCCATTAAAATAAGTGACGAGCGTGGTAACTAAGCAACGAGTAATGCACTAAAATGCCCGTAATCAAAATTTCAGGGGACAACGTGTATATCCATTGTTCTATGAGTGTATCCGATGTAGCTTCTAAAAGGGCACACATGATTCTATCGTCTTTCTAATGCGATTTTTTTTTACTTTTCGTAGTGCTATTTCACCATTTTCTGTGTTTTGCGATATAATTTTTTTTTTAATTTAAAATTAATTTTTCTACTTTTGGGTCTTATCTGGTTGTTATCCTTTCTCTAAAAGTGCAACTAAAATATAATGTGGTTACACATAAATCAGAATATCTTTGACATTGAGTATTTGTTTAAATATGAAGGATTTTGCATTGTGTTTTCTTAACTTGTTTAAACATTGCTTATCCTTACTATGTGTTTTTTTTCTCCTAATTTTCCCCGTAACCTTCCTTAACTCCCAAAGTATGTTTTAGTCACGAACATTTTTTTCTGGGATCAGACACGTAATTCTATTACTTTGCCATATTTTCCAAAATTTCTTCCACCTGCCAAATGTTTCTTGTTAAATACATTGCCCGCCCTTAACACGTTATAGAGTAAGACTGACGAATTTTTAAAAAAGCAATAAAATTGGATAATTTGTCATTAAGATTGTTAACGCGAAATTATACATTTATATTTCGAACAATTTGCATTATTTCAAAACGTGATTTTAGTGTTTTCTTGCGCATTACGGACATGACCGAAGGGTAATAAACCATTGTGTACAATTTTCTGTATTTCTATTCATCGTGTTAAATTCGTGCTCAATTGGGGGCTATAAGGGCTAATCCGCGCGCGACGGCTTAAGTTGTAAACGACCTTTCTTCGCCCAAACGCCAGACCTGAAAACCCTTGGTAATTTCCACCCCGCAATCTGTGATCCTTGTCTTTCTTGAATAAAATACTATATCTATTTCCTTCCGCAAACTCCCTCTTTCTTCTAATCTGACCAATCCCTGCACTTCTTCCCCAAACCTCGATCTTTAACCATTTTTCTAAGTGAGTGTTGTCTGAACCATCGTGAAAGAAACATATTACCATTCGGTCGTGTCCGCGCTATAACATTTCAATTCTTTATTATTATATCTCTAAGTCTTGTCTTTATCCTTTATTTGTTACTTGTTATTATTTGTTAGTCAGTAGTTGAAATAAATACATTTATTCAATATACTGGTATTTGTAATTATAAAACCAAATCGCGAACCCGCGTAATTAACAAAGATCTTAAACAATTAAATCGAGGTTATATCTTAAATATCATAAATTATAGAATAAAAGTACTTATTATTTTTATTCGTTCATTATTCCATTTGTTAAATATAAATAATCTTTGTTACAAACATAACCAACATGTTTATGTTTCCCAAAAACATGATTTATTATAATAAAAAGACATTTCTTTTCTAAGAGTTAATTAAGCTTTTTCTTGGACTGGTTATGTTTAACTTTTACCTATATGTTGTTACCTTTGTTACCCACTCAAAGATCATTTTTCTAAAATAAAATTTGTCACTTTTTAATCTAATATCTAATTCCTTTGGGAAACTATATCTAGTGTTTTACGATTATTATTATTGTAAAAGAAATGAAAAGTTTGAAATTTTTTAAAGCAATTTTTCTCAATTACTGTAATTAATGACAAAAATTCAAATAGTGAAGCATTTTTAAGTTGAATACACCATTTTACGGAGACTAAAAACAAAAGCAAAACAGCAAATCAAACGCAATTAAATATAAAAATTCATTTATGAAATCTGATGGTATGTTTTTGTATTTATTACAGATTGCAATTCACCCATAAAAAGAAAACTTCTCCTAATGTAATTGTCGTTTTTACCTGTATTCTTGTCGTAAGATACGAGGTCCAGCATTTTTGTTTTAGTTCACGAATTTTTCTTGAGTTTCGTAATAAATAATTGCGGCATTCAATTTTCTTAACTATTACATTTTTGAAAGGATGGCTATCTAAAAAAATATAACAACTGATTGTGCCGTTAAAAATTATATTTGTTACAGAGAGAGAATTCCAAAAAATTATATTAATTTTGATTATAACAATTGAACGCTACTTTCGATTGGGCTTCAGGAATCTGTAGTCCAGCCATTTCGATACATTAACTGGACTCCTTTATACCTATATAATTCAATTCAATCAAGAAACTTAGTTGATACGGAAAACACACAAGAGTCGACTAACTCTTTTAAAATAAGACGCTCACTTGGGCCCTAGAATATACCTGAATACAAAAATATAATTGTACACGCCCAACGCACAGTACCATGTATTCTACGCAGGTAGCGTAATTTGACGCCGCTGAAAATACGGAAATTAGGGCCATAGCTCATAGATGATTATAAGTTTATCTGGCTTTTAATTTAAATTTTGTTTTGTGCAAATCATCAATAAACCATTAAGGGATGTTTATAACTAGGTACGCTTCCATTCATTCATTTAACATTGCAGTAAATTACTACTAAATTCCTTATTTTATACCCTCAAAAAGCTTCTTTTTACAATATTTAAACAAATATTACCAATTATAAACCTAGTTTTAACCTTTGTCTTACTTTACAATTTTCTATGACTGGATATGCGAAATGCACGTATTTTTCGAGTGGCATTTACCGCCTTAATAACGCTAAAGATAAATCTGAAAAAACGACGAACTATTTGTTAAAATGTAGGAATATTCCTAAGGTATACTTTGGACAAACTGGACGCAGCTCGACAGTTCTGCCTGATGAAGCTACTGTGTGGCGAAATATGTTGTAGTGTTCAACAATAAATATGAAACCCTCTCAACTGTGTTGTTTTATTTCAATGTGTTATGGAGTTTCATATGTATCCGCCTCGTCAATTCAATATCTTAGAGTAAGTAATATTCGCTGCTTTCTCTTCATTTGTTTTTTATTCAAAATAAGTGAATTCACGTTATGAAAAATAAAACGTTTCAAAAATATTGCCTATGAAAATTAAGAAATCGAAAATTTAACAACTATTATCAGGTGTTAAGTACCAAAGACTATGGAGTTGAATATATATTTTTTTGAAAAGGCAAATAAAGAATCTCCACTATAAAAAAATATAACAAATTTTATATTGCGTCATCTTCAAGTAAATAGTGAATCAACATTATTAATTAATTTATTTATTTATTTTAATCATCATACACTTACTTATTACGGTAAAACTACAAAGTCGCACAAATTTTCTGAAAATATAATCATCGAGTTATAGCGTTTTTAAAAATTTCAACTTTAATAATTTTCAATGGTTTTTATTTTATCCATTTCTAATTATGATCATCTAACAGTTTAGATGTTTTAATTATTTTTGCAATTTTAACAAAGTGATGTGTTTTTTTACAATTTTTCAATTATTTTCTCTATTGGTGTTTATTTGGTGCCGTTTTTCACAATTCTAAGCGTTGCGTTTTCACTAACTTTAATTGTTATCGGTCGTCTACCGAAGACTATTATTAATTTGGTTTGTTCTTAATATTTTTTGATTTTATTAACTATTAATGTTTACAAATTTATATTAATTTCAACTGTTTTTTTGTAGTAGCAGCATTCATTTGTTTATAACCGAGTTGGTCAAGGTTTTTATCTGTTTTTATAAGTTTAACAATTTCAATTATATTCTGTAGACATTCAATTATCTCCCTTTGTTAATTTCACCTGTTGGTTAATTTCTCACTTAACGTATGGTAAAACATTTAAATAATTACCAGATTAAAACGATTGTTTAATTATCAATTAATTTTAATACTGTTTTAAAATTCTTGACTGTTTTCTAGATTGAAATATTGTAACAATTACTAATTTCAACTATTCAATTGTCTTTCTCAAATATCTAACAATTTTACCCATTTTAATTGTTTCAGCACTTTTGACAATTTCAACTGTTTTTATTTTTTTAAATAATTTTAAAGATTTGCATTCGAATTTTTTTCTTTAATGTTCACATGTTTTTATTGAATGTCAATTGTGAATTTATAACTATTTTAATTGTTTTCTGGTGTGACGTTCAATTGTTTTTTAATGTTTTCAACCATTTAAACTCGTTTTTAATTATATCTATTCGTCAAGTTTTTTTTTTTTATCGATTGTCATTTTTTAACAAATATCAACTGTTTTGTAGAATAGTAGCGTTCATTTTTAATGACGTGTTCATCAAGTTTATCCTCAATGTTGAAAAGTTGTTTAATTGTAACAATTTTAATTTGAAATAATAACACTTTAAAACATTTTACTTAACACAAGAAACAATTCAATGGCATATCGTACTCATAACCTACCCTAATAAATTACAAATTAAGGTAGGTCGGAAATGCGCTTTAATATACAGTGTGTAAAGTGATGGGGTTTCCTACAGGGAAAACTTTTTTAATATGAATTTTAGGAAAACAACTTATTCTTTATAAAAAAATTGCTTGCTTCGAAATCCCTTATGGTCAAAGAAAAAAACAGTTAACATTTAAGATAAGATAAAAAATTGAAATTATGTCAAATTGTTGATTTCAAATATGACTGAAAAACTCGGTCTTAGTCGTATTTAAAATCAACAACTCGGCATAATTTCAATTTTTACTTTCCCTATATACGAAGTATATTTAGGGGAAGTATTTTTTTCGTGATTTTTTTTGCGGAAATATCCGTATTGTAATTTCTGGAAAAAAATTTTTTGTGTCTGTGTGTGTCTCTGTCTGTCTATCGGCGCTGTATCTCAAAAACGAATGATCAGAACTGAAAAGCTTTTGGTGAACAATTATAGACCGGAAGTGGATGTTTATTCGAGGCGTTTTTTTGTTTTTTCGTGATATTTTTCTAAATATGAAAAATTTTAAAAAACCTTTCAAACAAAAGTTAAAGGGAATGAAAAACGGAATAAGTTTTATTAAAACATAAAATTCTTAACTTTTGAGAAAAAAAATAAAAATTGAAAATTTTGACATTTTTTGCCAATTGCTGATAAATTATTATAGTTACATGAAACGTGTATTACAAATAATTGTAGAGAATTAAAAACTGGACAAATCATTAAGAATAGCCCTTTTGCGTAAACCTCATGGTTTTCGAGTAAAATATAGGGAAAGTACTATGATGGCCACATCACCATTTTATTTATCTTATCTTAAGTGTTAAATGGATTTTTCTTTGACCATAAGGGATTTCGAAGCAAGCAAAATTTTTTATAAAGAATAAGTTTTTTTCCTAAAATTCACATTAAAAAAGTTTTTCCTATAGGAAACCCCATCACTTTACACACTGTATAATTCAGTAAACTAAGTCAGAAATATACACTAATTGATAATGCAAAAGTGTTTTTATTTATTTAACTGTGTGCATATCGATTTATTATCAATTTAAATTTAATACAATTTTCTACTTATTTTTTAATAGATTAAAATACGTTTTGAACCCCTAATATTTATATTTTTCAATATTATAAATAATTCTTCATAATTTTCAACTGTTTTTCTAATATTTATATTTTTACTACTTTTTTCAGACTTAACTTTATTTAGTTCTGAAAAAGTACTCTAATGGACACATTGACATATTTCAAATTGATTTCATTAACTTAATTTGTTTTTTATTTGTATTGTTGAACTGCTTTTTCTTTTTAATTTTTCCTTAATATCGACTAATTTTGTTTTCCCAATTTCAAGGGTATTTTGCTATCTGTTGTTTTTTCATATCGAGAGTATTTATTGAGAATGTTTTTATATTTATTTCTTTAATTTCAATTATTTAATTGTTGTACTTTCTCAATTGCTATTGTTTTATAGATCATAAACAAATGAAACTTTAGCAATTAAGAAAATTGAACAGAACCGTTGTTTGTTCCTTTTAACACTGTTCGTCTTTTTTATAAACATAATAAACTATTTCAGCCACATCACCATTTTTTTGGTATTTTATTTTTGGCTCTTTTATTTCTATTCTTAATTAGCTAAATAAGATTAATAGTATTGATAATGTAATTGCTCTTAGAAAAACCGAATACATCAAAGGTGCAATACTTACCATTCGAGTTATCCTATAACTTAATTTGAAGATTTTAGAAATAATAAATGTTTTTTAATGAAAACCAAGTTTTAAAAAATTATAAGATTTCCTTGATTCCTTAAATTAAACATCGATTAATAACTGAACTACACTATCCAATTACAACTGACAAGTGATGCCAATTATCTGTCACATCAAAACATGGAATCTATACATGTAAAGTTACGCTATGGTCCGTATCGAGCTCACGGCATCATCCGGCATAAGAAACAACGCCTACATGGATTAATAGGTTAGTGAAAGCAAATCAAACAATCCGATTAACTTACATTGATAATTGCAGAACTCTTGAACCAGAAAAACTACACCTTGGAATTAATCCCCTCTCCGCATCTGAATCGCTTAACTATAGATATGATGGAGCGGGAAATTTTCTCCTGCGACATTCGTTACTTCTTGTTTAACCTACCTGGCGACTGGGATCCAATGTGTAAAAAGGCATTATTGGCTATACAAGAACACGCTAAATTATTTTATACAGCAGAGAACAGGCCGAAATTTTCGGATATAAAGGAGGGAATGAAGATGATGCTCAAACGTGATCAATCTGCATCATTTATCGCCGATTTGGATTACCATCTTCAGATACCACAGAATTCGCAGATGTCCCTCAAGGATTGGAGCTGTGGAGAATTGTCTGATCCTTGTACCAATTACAGATACACAATGTACACTCTGGGATCAGCAGATTTATTCCTAGATACTCACGATTCTGATGGAAAACAGGAAGATATTTCTTTAACAACTACAAGCTCGAAATCAGGCTTATTGGATGATTATTGGTTCTGTGATGATAACATGTGCTATCCTACATGTCCTCCGGCATCTTTAGTTCAGGGAGAGATTTCTTCGTGTGATATTTTAACAGAAGAAAATTTAGAATTGGAAAACATTGTTAAAGTGAGTGAGGATAATGAAAGTGTGAGAATTATTGATGATGATGCACTTCCGGTAAATCAGTGAGGTGTTGAAGGAATGTCACAATTGTTACTGTATCAGTTATTAATCAAATAAAACAAACAATTCCAAAGCAACAAACTTGTCATTCAACAAAAATCATGCATCCTTACAATAAATAAATAACATTACTTTATTTAAAATACCTATATTAAATATTATCCGCACTTATCCTTTTCTTATGTTACTTAAACTCCGGACAAAACACTAAAATCTAGTTTTGATTCAAATAAAATTTAATCTTACAATTTTAATCCTCGATATATATATTTTCAACTCACTTTATTAATAACAAATAAATAAAAATCCGCACTCGCGGATGCGGCAATTTTTATAAGGTGCTATGTACATAGTTACATATCCTGATCAAGTATCAGTGCAGGGTTAAAACATGCAGTTTCCTGAAATAATACATAATTTACCAAGTAAACAATAAATATATGGGGATCGTGATCAGTTCTCGTTTTATTTAATACTTTTTTCTGCTTCGAACGAACTTAAGTGCTCATTGCTTCTTCTAGGAGCATGTTTACTTCCTTCATGTGCTGCGCCTTGCTACCGGTGGCCGGGCTGGCTGCGGTCGCCCTACCTACGTAGCTATAAAACAAATATCAAAATTGTAAACATTGATTCGAATTGAATTGTCGTCGATTTTAGCGTGGTACCTTATATCCATCAAATATCAAAGTACAAAAAATATTTAAACATTAAAAATAGAAGTCAGTAATTACCATCCAAACGTTTTTTCATGTGTTGAATGTAACAAATATTGAAATATTTTAATCAAATGTATTTATTTATACAATGTAATTTATTTTAACTACAGAATAATTGTATTTGCAGTACAATAAATTAATTCAAAAATAATATATACTTGTAGATATAAGGTACTACACATAAACAGTTACTTTCTAAGTGCATGTATTTAAAATGATAATAAGTGTCATAAGATTATCATAAAGTGCTGACTGAAATGAAGTAATGGTTTAATTTATATTAACAATTAGCAGGAATATGAATGATTCTTTTTATGGTATGTAAATATTAAATAACGTTCAGTTCAGAGTCTTGTATGAATAAATCAAGTCACTTATTATATTTCATAACTATAAATAAATATAAGCGTGCAAAAGCTAAAATATAAGGGATATATGCAACAATGAAAGCTTCATTTTTTACAGAAATGAAGTAACATTTAACTATTAATATTGAGGTCCTCACCCGATATCGCGTGGTTCAGGTTCGGGTTCAGTCTGTGGTTTCGGTTCGGGTTTGCTACCGAAAAGCGAACTGAACCAACCTCCTTTCTTTGGCTGACTGCAAAATTACGCTTCGTTTACAAAATTGTCATCGATTTATATAAAAACATTCTCGTATTATAAATAGTTAATATTTAACATAATTTCGGAAAATTTGTGGCGTAGTGTATTTTGGTAAATACGAATAATGTATGATAATGATTATCAGGTAGATGAAATATGATTATAAATAATTACAATTATGACTATATACTAGGTCGAGTGAACTTTTATGAAGAAAAAAAATATTAATTCTTTGAAAACACAAAGTAATAGCTACAACAATCAAATTTTTAAATAACCTCAAAATTGTTATGAGAATCATATTCCAAGCTTGACAGATGTACAAGATCAGGTAAATACAGTGCTGCAAACTGGCCAAACCACATTAGAAAATACAACCTAATAATAATAATAACAGAATATAGTATATCTTACGTAATAAATTTTCACTGTTGCCACCTTTCTATCACGTCAAAGATTTGTTTAGATTTATGTACTTGTTGTATTCCATGTTTTCTTCCATCAAGAGTTTAGCTTGGGAAGTACTAACTTTATCACAATGCAAAGCTTTAAGCCTTTGGTGACAAGTACCATTTACAAACTGCATTGAACAAATAATAAGTACAAGTTTTTAAGCTAAGTAAGTTACTACTTATATACACCAAATCCCAGAGACTAGTCTCACCAATTTTCTATAATTTACAGGACCAAAATATTGAAATCTACTAATTCTTAATTAAATTACACATAACTATTAATAACACGAGAATTGATAATACACCAAAATAATTTATATGTTGCTTCATTTCCGTTCCCAAAACTAGTTAATATTAATAAGTATTAAAATTAAGAACTTACTTGACATCGCGGGAACCGGTTAATGCTGTATAGAACCTAGGTTGAACGTATGTCCACGCTCCTTGATTCTTGTGTTCCTCCTGGGCCCAAACGAGCTTAGCATTGGGATATTTTGCGCATTCGGCTTTTACCAAATCGTAGGGGAAAGGTGAAATCTAAACAAAATGTTTACAATTAAAAAATTTTGAAAATAGCAATCTTCTATATTGAAGTTTAATATTTATTTACGTAATATTCAATTTTATGTAGATTAGCAAATTGATTTTATTCACCTGTTCCATCCTAGCAATAGCAATGTCCTTCTCTAATCCTTTCTCGGTACGCGCCTTTGTGAAATCGTAGTATACTTTTCCGGAACAGAAGATGAGTTTCTTAACGTTCTGGGGATTATCGGATGCTG
Organism: Ontholestes murinus; assembly: GCA_963969525.1. Classification (NCBI taxonomy): domain Eukaryota; kingdom Metazoa; phylum Arthropoda; class Insecta; order Coleoptera; family Staphylinidae; genus Ontholestes; species Ontholestes murinus. Next base: position 33,818,614 of record OZ018388.1, read on the forward strand.
GTCCCCTATCAGGAATAATTCTCTGGAATTCAGTGCCCTCAATCATTTCGTCGAAGCTGCTCCTGGCCTCTGGGTGACGCAACAAGCTCTTGGGAGACATGATGATGAGAGGTTTACGGAACGGTAAAGCAATCTGTCTGCGAAGGATGTGGAACAAATTGGCGGGGGTGGAGCAATTAGCAACTATCCAGTTGATGTCGTGCAGCTGACGAACGGCGAACTCCTCGGATTCAGGTGGGAAATAGTCGGGATCGTCAGAGCTCATTTGGAGGAAACGTTCCAGGCGGGCGCTAGAATGTTCGGGACCCATGCCTTCGAGGGCGTGCGGGAGAAGCATGACCAAGCCACTCTGCCTGACCCACTTGGCTTGGCCGGAGGAGATGAATTGATCAATAATGCACTGAGCGGTATTGTTAAAGTCGCCGAACTGTGCTTCCCAGATGACGAGGGCATTGGGATTAGTCATCGAGTAACCTAATTCGAAGCCGAGCACACCAAATTCAGAAAGGGAACTGTTGCAGACAGTGTAAGGTGCCTGGTCAGGGTAGAGAGCGCAGAGTGGTCTGTACGTCGCCTTATCTACGTTCTGGTGGTGGAGAACGTGATGACGATGAGAGAAGGTACCGCGCTCAACATCTTGGCCTGAGAGACGCACATGTACTCCTTCTTTTAAGAGGGAGCCGAAAGCCATGGCTTCACCTAAAGCCCAATCAGTGGTTCGGTTATCAACCATCTCCATACGGGCTTTCAAAATGCGCTCAATACCTACACAAATCATTCAGAATTTTCAATATTAAGTAAGCTATTATCTACAAAAAAAGAGTACCTTTGTGAATAACAAATTCAGCGGCGTTTGGTGGTGGTGAAGAGAATCTCTTGCCAATGTGCACAAGAGTGTCTTCCTTAACGCCTGTGGGGCTAGCCTTAAGTGGGTCTTTTCCTTCAAAGAAACCAGACCATGGGCTGTCCAACCAGTCCTTGTACTTGATGTGAGTTTCCTTGCGGGCGTTTTCTAATGCTTCTTCACAGATCTTCTCATATTTATCCTTAACATCTTTTACCTAAAGTATGAAAGTAAAAATAAGTCAAATATATTTTTAATATAATAATAGCACATACTTCTTCTGAGGTGACAACTCCTTCTTTAATTAGTTGCTCAGAGTATTTTTCCAAGGAAGGCTTAGTTTTCTTAATCTTGCGGTACATAAGAGGCTGTGTGAACATTGGTTCGTCAATTTCGTTGTGACCGTTTCGCCTGTAGCACACCAAGTCGATGACCACATCCTTGTGGAAGGTGGCTCTCCATTCAGCGGCGATGTTGCATACGTGCATCACACTTTCGGGATCATCGGAGTTAACGTGGAAAATAGGTGCGTTTACAACACGTGCAACATCTACGATTTAAGTTCAGTTAGTATATGTTGATGTTTGTAAGATAACATTGAGTTTCTTAAATATATACATACCAGTACAATAAGGTGATGATCTGGAATGCCTTGGATCAGTTGTGAATCCAATCTGGTTGTTGACGACAATGTGGACAGTTCCGTGAGTAGTGTAGTCGGGTAAGTCTGACAAGTGCATAGTTTCAAAAACAATACCTTGTCCGCAGAATGCGGCGTCTCCGTGCAATAATATGGACATAACCTAAGACAAAAACCAACAAGTAAAAATAAACACTATCATAGATTTTACTGTTATTTTACCTTCTTTCCTTCGCCGTCACCGCGGTAGAACTGTTCGGCGCGAGTTTTGCCCTGTACGATGGGATCGACGGCCTCCAAGTGGGATGGATTTGCCACAACAGCTAACCTGATGTTCTTATTTGTGACACGGTTCAATCTGAATAAAATAATAGCATTATTTCAATACTTGTCCTAATACTAAATAATTTTACGCACCTTTCAATGTATGTGCCCAGATGGTATTTGACATCACCAGAGCCATCATCGGCGGCCTCGAGCCCAGCGAATTGAGTGAAGATCTGGCTGAGAGGTTTACGGCACACGTTGGCGAGGACATTCAGACGACCGCGATGGGGCATGCCCATCACGATACTCTCAACACCTAGTTCTGTACTCTTGTCGATTACTTGTTTCATTGCTGGGATCAGGATTTCACAACCTTCCAAACCGAAACGCTTTTCTGACGACCATTTACGTGCCAAAAAGTTTTCAAAACTATAAAGAAGGAATAAAAATATAGTAAGCTTTCAAAGTTATTTTATATAACTTATTGCAAAGATTTTACAATGAATCAAACAAACGTGAAAATATGCCTTATGTTATAGTAAGATTTTAAACTACATCAGATAATATAATAATTATCTGCAGATTCAAGTTTCATCTGGACAGATGTTTAATCTTGTGAATATCACAAATTGTGCAATTACATAAATAATATAGCGTGTAGTAGATTAATTTTATTTAAAAATAGAAAAGTATTATTTCTTAACTTACTTAGCAGCACGTGTCAAACGTGCAAGGATCAGCCTCTTCTGCTCATTAGAGATCTGCATAACCCCTGGTGTCTCCATCCTCTGCCTGATCCAATTGCACTGGTCTAAACTGTTGATGAACATGAACTCGACACCAATGTGCCGACAGTACGCCAATTCGAGCCTCCTTAGGATTTCCCTCAGTGGCAACGATTTGTCTTTACCACCGATGAAAGTGGTGGACGGCAACTTAAAGCTGCGCTCCATATCCGTCTCCTCTAAACACGGCAACACACAACAGTGAAACAAAAGCCGGTCAGCACTAACATCCAGTCTTACATTAATACGAGGTCGCAGTTTGAAACAAAATATAAATGCGCGTGAGTGTGTGGCAGAAGAAGAAGAAGAAAGGGGGAAAACAGAAAGATGCTATCATATATATATACAGAAGAGAAACCGTCACCGGATGCGTAGAGTGATCAGGTAGGTACTTACGTGTCGTCCGTTCTGCGTTAAAAAAGAAAAACAAAAGAAATCTTACTTTGAGTAAACTGCAGGACTTGGCGGCTCAGCTCTTCCGAGTAGGTGCGTGAGGGACCGTCCTTGGCTACAAGCAGAAATCACGCGTTCGGAAACAACACACAAAACAACGGAAATAAATTGGTGAGGAGGGGGTTAAACAAGCTCAAACGAAAACTGTGATCTAGTTTTACAAAGCTGTGTTGTGAGAGCGTGTTATGTAAGAAACTTAATTAAAATATTTAATCTTTTATTAAAGTGGTAAAGGAATGTTAGGCAAGTTACAAAACAAAAGTTTTAGCTAGTACATAGAGTAGCGCCCTATTATACATTTTATTTACCTCTATATTTTCATTTTAATAGCAGCACCTGTTTAAAAGTACAAGATGTTTGGGTAGAAACCTTGTGCTACAAATTCTATCCACCAACTGAAGTTATATTGAAACAACAACTGATTTTGATTGACTACTACTATTTTAGAAATATTTTATTTTTAGGTCATAGTTGCATCTTCTAGATACAATAAAGAATAATATTGGTTTTAATGAAACAGTGGTAATCACAGGCCAACAAAGAAAAAAACAGAAGTAAACAATTAGTGACGTCAATAGTCTAGACCTAATGTATCGAATCTAGATGTTTACTGTGTTACAGCCTAAAAAATATAATCATTTGAACTACTTTATAAGTTGTAATTAGTATTTGTAAATATATAGTACTTAAATGATTTTATCTAAACACAAAGTCAAAATATCTCCATAATAAGAATGAAATTAAAGCTTTTGCATTTAAATTTTGACAGAATTAATTGTGGGTGGATTCTGTTATTCGAATCAAACCCAAATTATGGCTACTAAATCAATTTCTTGGCGAGATCTGATATTAAATATTTTAATATAATGTTAAAATTGAAGAAAATGCAACTATATTATTAAATAAATTATTATACTTTAAATAAATGTGAATTTTTAACTTTAACAAATACATACAAAGTAATTCCTTTACCACGCATGAGATATAAAATACCTACTGTAAAATTCTTACCGAAATCGTAATTCGAATATTGAAGATCCGGCGGAGTCTTGTCATCCAAATCGGCACTATTTATCCCCAGGGGATCCAGCTTAGCTATGTGATGTCCTCGTATCTAGAAAGCCGTCACCCATACAACCCGCGAAACAAATAAATCACATGATCGAAATATAATTTTTAACGATTGAATTTAACTTAGTCCTGTTGAGAAATAAAATTGGTATATAATCGTATAGGTTTGAGTAAAATAAATGCGCAAGTGTAGATACGTACTTTTGAAACAATACAATAAAAATTAATTTTCAATCATGTGATTCGAATTAATCGAAATATTATATTTCGTAAGTAGCAGGAAAACACTCTTAAGCAAATGTGAATACTTTACCAAATAATTGATCTTTTTTGAAAATAAATGTTTTGCTCTTAGGAGGTACATAATGTACTTAACAGGAGAACATGGAAAATATTCAGCAAAATTAATTGCTTCAACTTAATTAACTTAAATGATTATAATTAGTTATTATATCTTTTGCCTCATGCATTTCTAAATTAGATATATGACACCTCTCCTGGCAAGGACTATATATACTTCCATTTATCCCTAGAAATTGTTATAAGATACTTATTTAATGACAAAGATTTATTTTTTTCGAAGTTCAGACTTTGACTTAAAGCTACCCCAGATATAAATTATAATTAGAACGCATGCTTACAAATACTGACTATATACTAATAAAAAGCCGAAGCACCATCCAAAGCACTACACCCGATCGAATAGCTAGCTTGTTTCAAACTTGCGACCCACTGACAATGACGGATGAGACGATTTTTGCCTTATTTATTTTTTGTTAGTATAATGAATGAATGAAACGTATATGCGGGTGCGCACCTAGTTTATGTTGGCGGACAACTTCGTCGGGTGGGTTGCCACCGTGGCGATCGGATATTGTCGTTTTCCTGTCATCGTACATGATGCCGAGCGGGTCAAGTTGGGCCACCAAATGACCACGGGCCTACATGCAAATCGTTTGTGAAAGGAGGAAGAAAATCCATTAATTACTTTATTCGTTTTGATTAGTTAATTTCGTTTTATGGCACACATATTATTATTATTTGGTGATTAGCCGGACTAAATTTGGCGAGTGCACAGCATGCACAACCTTATAACATACACTTGCATGCCATTACAATAATCTACGTTTCGGTTAATACATGAAATCAAATACTAATATTATAAATAATTTACCCATGCAAAATTATGAAAATTAATAAAATAATTATTGTAATTAAATAAATTTTAATCATATAATATATTATAAATTAGTTTAGTTTTGTTAGTTTCTACTTAAATAATGCATACTTGTATGATTATATATTTTTTTTAACAACAGCAATTTCCTCTGCGATTAAGTTAATGTGTTTATTGAATAAAAGTTTTAAATCTTTTTTAAATATAGATAACTCCATTATCATTTTAAATTTTAATACAGATTCAAATAAAAGAGTGCAAGTAAAAGTAAAAACAATTAACATTATGTCATACAATTAGATATAAATCAATATAAAACCATAAATATATTATTTTTTTCTTAAAAATAATAATTAGATCGTGGAAAGTATTGTTTTATTACACAAGTAATAAAAAAATTATGTTATATAACAAACCACACTATAGTTGTTTAATAAGATCAATTAAGTAAGCATGAAACACTAAAATTTATTTAATTACATGCTTGGGCTATCTGTCATGCAAACGTTAAATACCCTCCTAAGGTCGTTTCCTTGAATGTAATCATTAAATCTGGCCTTGACATTGATCACACGTACAAAGAAATAAAAAATACCTGGTAACTTCTGATGATGGCTTGAACTGCCAAGTGGTCATCGATGACTTTCTCTGAGACGGGCGCTCCCAGTCCAACGCCGGCACCGAGGCTCGGCAAGAACGAGGTAGCCAGCACCTCATTCTTGCCCGGAGAACCCAGGGATGGGGGTGACGTGTAGCCGGCACCTCCTTGTGCCGAATTACGGAAAAACGAGTCCCAGGACTGAAAAGGGTATTTTAATTAAATCAGCGTCCTTCAACAGACCAGTGAATTACTTTCCACTATCTTAATGGATTACTGGGCAAGTGGGACAATAACCTCTCGATTTCAAAGAGCATTGGAACCGGCGTCAAGGCCGACCATTCACAGATGTTGCACAAATGTAGAAATTTTTTATTAGTTCATATCACAGCATGAATTAATATTTTCCTTTAGAATTTTTTTATTAACTACACTTTAGGCTAAAAAAGGTATGGATTGTGTAAAACTAATATATAATTAAAAATAATTACAAAAATACAAAATATAGCTGATATGCTATGCACAAAAAATACCTCCTAAAAAAATTAATCAAACAATATAATAATAAAATTATTTTTTGAGTGCCATAATATTTTCAGAGGATTTCTAAACATCTGTTTAATATTATATTATAGTAAATTTAATTGATTAATTAATATATAACAATAATTTTGGTTTTAATAAGTCACATTGAACACTTCAAGGTTGACATTTCATCACATGTTTATCGTTCGGTTAAATAGAGAACCGCTGGATAAGCATTAGAATTTGCGTCCAGAAATAGGTTCATATTGGGTTTTGGTCTGCAGCCAGGTGTGGCTGCGTCATAAATGAAATGTTTGTATGTTTAAAATCGGTTTATTTATTTAAGTCGCTATGGATTAATTACAATCTTTTTCAATGTACAAGTGTTTTATTATTTTTACACATTACTTTCTTAATTTAAAATTTATAATAGCAGAGCTAAAATTCAATTATTGAAATTATTTAATTATAATTTATAAAGAAATAATATTGCATCAGTTTTTATAATAGGTAATGATTCCCTATCTCGTAGATGATAAATTTATGTTATCATAATGTTCAATTTTCTAATTTTATTGAAATGCCACCTACAATATTAATGCATTTACGATTTTAGTTATTTGCTCCCCTCATTTTACAGTATTAAGAAAACAAAGCAAACATGTCCTGAATTTCAGTTTATCAGGTTTATTAATATCATTAGTATAAATGAGAATTGATGTTTTATTATTTACTCTGTATGTTATGGCAATAAAACATTTCTTGGCATAATATGAGCGAAAATTAATAATTGCAATGGAATAACTATGTTGTCAGTCATTAAAAAACCTCAAGTTTGTTAGCGGCAATATAAATTAACTTGAAATCATTTGGTGTTAATTGTTTCTCAATCTATTTTTATTTTATTTATCTTAACTAGTTTTGATTGCAGAATCATTTTCAAAGGGGTTATTAAAACTATTATTAAATTTACATGAATCAACTCTTTTATATATGTGCCTGAAATAAATTTTGAAACAGGTAAAATCAAGTGATTTTAGGTTAATTTACCTTACCATTAAGAAACTAGAGTTTTTTTTTAATGATTGGCAATTCAATTATGCATTGTATTTTTCCAAGAAATTATGTATTTACGTAACTGTTCATTTCACTATGAATGCTCTAATTCCAGTCTCAAGGCTTTATATTGATATACATATGTGAAATATGTAGACTGTTTGCACTTCGAACGTCTGCCAGCTGAGTCATTGATTTGTGCAACATTATCATTTCCCTTGCTTAGATAGTATAAGTTATCCGAGCGGATTTTTAAACTTAGCTGAAAATACGATTGATATCAAAATGAGATATTTATGAAAAAGTTCTAAGTGGAAGATTTTGAAGTGTCGAAAGCATGTAATACACATAGTAAATACATATACAATATTTAATTCGACATCCATTTCCAAGAATCATTTTGAAACAATAAAATGAAAAGACTATATTCTTTAAAAGAGCTGTTTTATCATAAATATATGACTGCCAAAGTTTTCTAAAAATAAATCTTTCAACTAAAATTATATAGATATCTTAATATTTTTCAATGTTAAATTTTATTTATTTTAATTGTGGGTTCATATCGTTTATTTTTTCTCAAACCCAAATGCGCTCTTCTCTGTATCAGGTCAAACCAACCATTCAAACTCTGGATTGCACATTATGCTAAAATTCTTATTTTTCTTAATGAGTGTTTAATAACTTTTGCTCTAATCCCTATTGACCAGTCACAGTGATGTCAATGTAAGGAAGCAAGAAAAATTTGGAGGTTATGTATATTAAAATGTTTTGTATGCTTTTAACTAGAAAATTATTAAAAACAGACAATAGTACCCTTTAATACTAATGAAAGCTATTTTTAATACTGCAATAAAATGAAATAAGAATAACACACATGAACTATATTAGAAAAGACAGATTTAATTCAAATTAAAGAATTATTGAGATTTTCAGTGACTACTTGCTAAATACCTTAAAACTGAGTAGGATTAATTGAATAAGAATAAAAATAATAAATCAATCAAATTTGTACAGTAAACTTAAATGAAACTTACTGCATGCACGCTTGATGGATCTGCGAGCCAGGCGTTGTACATGTCCTCAACGTAGGCTCCTGAGCTGCCGTTGAGGAAGGGCTCCGCCGCGGCCGGTGTGGAGTAGACGCGGGTGGGCATGACTTGAACCGAAGGCATTGCATTTTTGGCCAGCAACCATGCGCCCAGCCTTTGGCCCTGTGGCCCCGTCAGGGTCTTGTATATTGTTCTAGCCCTGTGCATTTTTCTGAAAATAAAAAATCACACCAACAGTTTAGTACTGAATCTTAAATCTCCCTCCTGAGTTATGATGTTTGTTACAGTTTGCTTTATTTAATTTGTAAAGATAATGCTAATAATCACATTGGCCAAGAATAACAAAACACGGCTTAAATTCAAAATATTACAATTTTCCTTATCTAATCAACATGTTGACCTTGCAAATTGAAGTAACACAAATGATTTTATAAACATAAATATTCTCAAAGAAATAATTTTACATTTTATGTAGTGTGTGCATGTTCGAAAACCTGCGTGGTTTGTGTAGCATGTACAATATTGAATAAATTATGATTTTTTTCTAAATAAATTAATGACTGCAAAAAATAATAATTTAATGAAACAGTTAACTCTTTGTTAGAAAATTATGTAACACTATAAGAATTAAAAACATATTTATTGTAAGTATAAAGTTTTGAGTTGTTCAATCACAATACTTTTTATCATTATGCACAAAATTGCAGACACAGGTTGTTAATCTATTCGCTATTGTTTTTGAGCACTCACACATCTTATTAAAGTTTATATTCTCACATTAATTAAGTAAGTGGTTTGACAATTTACCACTTCATTAAGCGATTTCTATTAAAAACCTTGAAATATTTTGTAATTCTTGGTAATTTCAACAACTGAAAGTCATTCCAGCCTTGTCGCACATAAACTTACTTAAATAATAACTGAATGTTATTCAAATGTTTATATTCATATGTTTATAAAATTTTAACACTGAATTAATAAAGTGATGATACACATAAAAACTTTTATTGACAAATAAAATAATGACTGTATAATTGCAAATCTGTAAAATACATTTGTCCATTATACCTTAACCCATTTAGACCCGTAATTCGATAAATATTATACTCCCATGTGCCCGAAACTTTTTTTAAATTAATTTGTATTTGTCATTATTTCTTATGATAAAACTATTCAATCTAAGATGAAAATAAAAAAAAAAATTTAAATGCCATTTTTATTTTTGGACTTATGGCTTAGGTCGAAAACGACCGTTTGGGATAATGTGCTACAAATTAAAAATTATGTACTTTATTATAATATTGTCTATAATGTTAGAATATTGTTTGTAATAAACAAATAGTTAAATAAGTGTATAACAATTATAGATTTTATTTACGAAAACTATTAATTTTAACAATATTAACTACTTATTATATTCTATAAAAGATTTATCATGCATATCAAGGGATATTACAATTTTCACGTGCAGTTAATTTTATTTTTACAATTTGCGCTTTTTTAACCAGTTAGCACTAAATGCCTTGCTATATCTTTTTGCATTTGGCTTACTTTGATTTCTGGCTAGAATCTGGTCTCGTCATTTTGTAACCATACGTTTGGTATTCTGCTTCAACAACATGTCTAATTTATCTAATTTTGAGTCGAAACTCTTGAGATATTTACAGTTATATCGAAGGTTCAATTTAAAATGTGGTTGCCCATTTGATCTACTCCTCCCATGTATTTACTGTACATATTGATACCATAAGTGTACCTCAAACTTTTATTTACTTTAGAGAAAAGTGCGATATCTTCTTCACTGGTTCTATGCCATTTTGATTAGACAAAATGGTAACAACACTGTTATCTATACAACTTATAACTTCAATACAATTATCTTTGTCAATACGGCTATAGATGGTACCGCGATCACTTCTTTTCATTACTTTACTATTGAGCAATCTACATTTTTCGGTCCTATTTTTAATTTATTATTTTTTTTTTAATTTATTTAATTATTATTGTAAATTTAAAATTGTTCTTATAGATATATTGTACTCTTAATAAATAAATATTGTTCAGTTTAAAAGCAATTCTCTGCCGAAATTTCATCTACCAATTAGAAGATTAAGAATGAAATTGTTTTTGCAATTTCATTTATCTATATAATAACTATACTTAATTTATCAAACAATTTTTCAGTTATTCACAAAGTATATAATTATAATTTATTTTATTATTCTCACAATATCTATTTAAAAAAATATACACATGCAAATATTAAAATGTTTATAATATATACAGACTTAATGATATATTTTACATTTTTAGGTCATTATCTTTGCCGATTTCAAACCTTATCAAATATTTACAGATAAAACTAATAATGATTCATCAATATACTTCAATTAAATACAAAGTTTTAATAGCTGAAGTGAATAGAATCAATAAATATGCATTCTGCAATATAAACCACAGCAAACATTAAATATATTTAGTTACCTTTGGTATCAAAATACAACCGCATCCAAAACACTGTCTTTTTATAATGAACGTTCTTAAAAATATTAACATGTGAACAATTAGGAGATGTAAATAATACTAAATGATTCATTTTCCATGAGAAGCATGTTGACACTGTGAGGTGATAACAATGTCGTCAATTCATATGCTTTAAAATCAACACACTAATGGAACTTTTTTTGTGAGATTCCATTCCCAGTTCAATGTATTCATGACTTCCAAAGCAGACTTATTTACGCCTCATTTTAATTGTAAACAATTTGCAAAATGTGATAACCCATTAATGATATTTCAACTAATTAATACACATCAATACTAAAATTCTTCATTTATAGCAGAAAATATGATTAAAATAAATTACTAAATTGAAAGTATATAATTTATTTAATACACCCTCTGTCCGGAAATATGGAATACATTGGTATGGTATTGTCCGGAAATATAGGGTACAATTGCGGAAAAAATTAAATAAGTATAAATGATTTTATTATAACATAAATTTAATGAAAATAAGACGTACCAATTGTGTCCGATTTTCTATCAAATGTATACCATATTTCCGGACAGAGGGTGTAGAATTTATAATAATAAAAGAGTCTACTGAAGGATTTCAATTTGAATCGTTTTTATATTAGTCTGAAAAGCAGCTTACAGTATTTTTTTTTTCATTATAATTTGACATATAATTTTAAATTTTTTTAATTGCATAAAATTTATTTGATAAATCACAAAAATCACTTTTAAAATATTAAGTCCTTTAGTTATACTGGAAAATTGTAAATATTTTAACCAATACACTGAATTAAAAAATTCACTCTATTTGTTCACGTTATATAGAATTTTTTGTAGTCAATTTTTGTGTAGTATGAATTGCCATGTAGTAATGGTTGCAACCATTTTTTATGCAATCATCAAGGTGGCTACAGATTATACATTACAGCTGTGTTTCTTGTATATATATTTACCTTTTCATTTAATTAATAGAAATAATAAAGTCAGCACATTTTAGACTTTTGCCGATTGTTACACATTTAAATGACTATTTAAAAAAGATTACACAGATGATAAGATTATTCATAGAATAAATCGTCGATAAGAATTCTACGCACACATTCTGCAGTCTTATCAGAGTCATATCATTGTAGGTGACTTGTGATAAGATTTGCCCACTTGAAAAAACAACTATCTTGATAAATAAGTAAATTTCATTAAAAACTGTGCAATAAATTATAATTTTCAACAACTACAGCAAACACAACAATATTTACCCAGCGCGCTAACAAAATAGGTAAAGCAATTTAATGCAGGTAGAAAAAAATGTTTACACAATATTTTAGCACACTTAAATAGGACACAATACATTCGATACTAATTTTCTGGTGTAAAATGCCAATTTGTGTTAACAATAAAGCAGCAATTCTAATAAAAAAAAACCCTTATTGGCTTACAAAATTATAAACATACTAAAACACAATAACATAATATTTCTTCCCTCTCCTCTTTAAATATTTTTTTTTCCTTCCCTTCTCTTCTCCTTTTCCCACCCCAGTCTTCTCAACACCCTTACCCTGGCCCCATCATCTCTCATCCATTCCACTACATTTCTACATCCTTCCACCCATCCCACATTTACTCCCTTACATTCCTCCACCAAGTGCACCCACGTATCCTTCCCCTCCTTGCATAACACACATTCCCCATTTCAATTCTAATATAGTACCAGTGTTTATTTGGTGGTACATTTTGATTACGAAATTAAATTCATTTAAATAAATTTAAATTCATGATAATACCGTATTTATTATTTCTTTTACTAAATATATATGTTCGATAAAAATTGCCTGTTAAAAAATCTTTTAATAGAAGTTGTTAACAAAGGCTAGGTTGGTGAAAACCAATTTAAATAAATTGAACAATAAGTCATCGTATTAAACCATTTCTTTGGATGAATATGAAGAAATTTAAATACTGTTTCTTTACTTTTTATTTCTATGATTTTGCTATCATTTTGTTAGATTACAGTATTACTTAGACATATCTTTTCACTTTCAATTGTCATATTAAAGATTAATTTGCGTTTTTATTAATATTTTGCTTGTAACTAAAAAATTTTCAGGCATGTTTTACATCGCTGAAAATAAACCCAAAATCCAATATGGCCACCATAAGAAAAACAAAAGATAGCGCTAATTAACCTGGAAACAGATGCGAATCGGGGGTTTCTGTTTACACCAAAAAAATTGTCTTATAAAAGTGTCTGAATAATGTAAAGGTTTAATAGCGGCCGCGTTAGGCGTTAGCGAGTTATTGAGGAAAATAAAAATTGGCCAATTTTGTTGTTTTCAAATGTATCTTAAAATTTAAAAAAGTTCAGGTGAATTTGAATGAATGAATAATAATCACATTGTTTCTGTTTCTATCCTTGACACGCAATTTTCGAGATTGCTTAATACTGGTTTTCATTTATTGTGAATACAATAAAAAATTATTACTGTTTTGCAATTACTATGTTGATATCAACAGCGTTCTTGATTCCAAGATGTATCACAAAGTATCGGCTTCCACCATCGATCAAGAAATATTGCATATCTAAAAACTAAAACTTATTAGGAATTATTAATAAAAACTTATTAGGAATTATTAATAAATTAAATAGAAAAGTACTAGGTATTTTGAAAATTTATTATTACTAACCATTTTCAAATTGATAAGTTTTAAATTTTAAATAGAAATAGGCATTAATGTTCCATTTAGTTTCATTTGGTGTAAAGAGAGGTTTATTAATTAGTGTTTATTCACTCTAGTGAACCCATTTATTTTTATTTTTATAAATTAGTTATGAACTAACAACCCACCCAAAAAACAATTATTATGATATAGACTTAACCTCAATAATCACTTTTATAAGGGATTAAAATAATATAACATTCACAAATATTATATCTAGTTCCATATTTTTGTCGTTTTTATAAGTTGTGCTATTACTTAATGAGTTTTGTTTTATTTTCTCTGGTTAAAATTATTTACTACAATTGTTACGTAAGTCACAACCTTGACATTATAATCTGTAAAAAATTGTGTTGTTAAATTGCACGGCAGCACGATCAAGGATGAATCAATTGCAATATTTTTTTTTTAACCGAGCATACTTTATTATAAAAATTTAAATGATTTAAGTAAGTAGATAATTGGATAATGTGTGTTATTATTAGAAGAAAAAAATTGAATTGCTACTGACATATTGTAATTGTGTATGCTATATGTTTTGTTTTTTTCCATGTAAACATTTTTCATAGTTTTATAACAAATTATTTTTTGTGGCATTAACATAATTGCTTAATATAGTATAATGTGTAGATTTTATTTATGATTAATATAATAAATTAATACAATCCTTTAAAGTATCAAGCTCATTTACACATTCACAAATGACATTAACGGAGGACCACATGGTCGATAGCCAAACACTACTTAATAAATTGTATTTAAGTTCTTTACATAGTTTAACTAAAAATTTATGTTTTTAAATGTTTATATGACAGAATCAACTACTTTTAAAACTTGTGGAGTTAATGGATCGTATTAGAAGGTAGAAGCTAAAAATATGCTTTAAAAATTTTATCAATAAATTTTGAAATTATCCTATTATAAATCTAAAATTCTGTATCATTTAGAGATATTATTTAATCAAATTTAATTAATAAAAGATGTTAATTTGGTCATGTACTGTAAAACCTGCCCCCACATTTTTTAAATGTCAAATATATAATTGATTAATAGTTACTGCCAACTTCACATCTTGAAAATTTAAACAAAACACCTTCTTTGTTGATATCACGCTTTAAACTTTGTTTGAAAATAATCAGTTAATGATCGAAACTCAAGTCACTTAAAAATAAGTGTGATATCAACAAAAAAGAAGCGTTTTGTTTGAAAGTCAAATTATACATTTTTTGCATAAAATGTAAACTTTCCACAGTCAAACAATTATACATGTAATATAGATAACTGGCTGTCCTTGAAATTTTTCAATAAAAATAAATCCTCATATTAACCTGCTTAATGACCAGTTAAAATGTAAATAAATAAAATTAGAGTAATTAAGTTTAATTACTATAAATATGACTTTAAACTTGTTTCCCTACAATGGGTAAATTACAATAATATTACATTACAAAGTAACCCCTCAAAAGTGCTAAATAAAATGTGAAGTTTATATTATTACAAAAAGAGTACAATCATTAACAAAAAGAAATAATAAAATATCTCAAAAAATAGATATAAAATGATTATAGTTGTGAAATTAAAAAAGTCTTAATAGAAGTTTCAATGGTCTGTTGGTCTAATTTTAAGTTGTTTATAAAGATTTGATAAAATAACATTATTCATAAAATAGCTAGATTTATGGTAAAAATGTTACATATTATTTTTGTTCAGAATTGTTTATGATTTTATTGTAATAAAGTTAATCATTGAATATTCTGCTATTTTAATGTACAAAGAATTATGAAAACAAAGTCTAAGATAAAGTATAAATGCTTAATAAATAGTAGGGTAAAAAGAAATTATTTTGGAAATTAGAGACATTTCCAGAATTTCAATCGCTTTTTGTCTAAAGAGATTTTAACTAATAATTTAAAAAGACTTTTTAAAATGTTTTAGTAATGATAATAAAATGTTTAAAAAAACTTGTTTTTGGTTCCAATTAAAATAATAAAATTTAAACAGACTCATAAGAACAATTGCAACCCCTACTACATTAAGCCATGATAAACACTAAAATAAAAACCACTAAAATGATGTAATATAAACATAGTAAGTGTTTTAGCTTATTGTTAATAAAATAAATAATTTTTAAATGTTACAACTTAATCCAATTGAGAATATATAAGAAAATGAAAAGACAAAAGTTTGACTTTTAACATTAGTGTTCAAGCCTAGAAAGGCAGCCAATTACTCTTTTAAAGCATACACAATTTTTTATAGTTAATTGTAGAAAGAATACTTTTTTAGTTACAATTGTTTCTTACAGCTATTCTCAATAATGTTAGATACATTTATTTTTTATATTTGTTTAAAGGTTTACTTAAATTAATAAGCACTAAAACCTAACTCACAAAAAATCAATCTAAAGGTTTACTATTTACTCAATATAAGTTCTTTAAGGTGGTAGTGCCCTATTAAAATGGTAATATACTCTAGGTATAATATTATAGTAAATTCATATCTGTACTTTGAAAGTATATTAGGTAATAAGCAGTATAAATAAAACATTTAAAAGTACAATGCATTACATTTGCAGATTTATTTGTATAAGCAAATTTTACGCTTAAATAAAGTAATTCAAACCTAACCAATATGTTGCAAAAGCACAGTGTTCAACACTTCATACATTTGCCTAATAGTACGTCCGATTGTGAGTTATACAATTCAGAGTATTTTCAGCATGATCGATACGCCGCAAAAATAGAATTACGTAAACAATTCCGGTAAAACGGAAAACCCACCTTGTGGCCGGGTAAGCGCGGTTAAGTAACTTGCCGAGTAAATCACACAGGGGTAACCTAACCTCAAATCGCGAACTGGGTTATGGGCGAGGGGCTCTCGTGGAAAAGGGGCACATTCACGCAGCACTTTCTAAATCGCGACTGAGAGGACTCCGTTGTCGGGGGGAACTGCGCGCAAACGCTTATGTAAAAATGCGACGGTAGTTACGAAACAGCGCGCGGCACTCACGCGGCCACTAAAATTAAACAGAATTTTGGCATCTGTCAGGCGGACCGCGCTGGGCCCCACTTATAACGCCCGACGCGCGGAAGGCGCTAATTGCGGTCCCCGGAAAGGCATATTACTTGCACCGCATACGGAGAGGAACGGGCAGTTCCTTCGGCCCCGAAATCGATAATCCCTGCGCCCAGGCAAGGATGTATCGTTATATAACAAATTGTGCAATCGCCTCAATAACAAGCCTTGTTTGATAACAGCCACTGGGATTGTTTAAATAATAAAAATTGCGTTAGGAGGTCATCGGGGATGTTTACAATTTTTTAAGTTAAAACAAGAAATTTTTTACCTTATTCTTCTGAAGTTACCAAGAGGAGCACCGATTGCGCACTACCAACCGCGGGCCGTACACAAAATTCCCCATCTAATTATAAGCCTGTCTATCTTTCTCTAAACGCGCAAGTTTATACATCTGATATTTAGCTTATTCTTTTGTACAGTTAGGAAAGTAATTTGTATTCAAGGCATTGTTCAAACTGTCGTCCCTATAGGCATTTTATAGGGGGTTATTAACCGCAAATAATTGTGGTCGAAATTGTAGAAATCTGTAAATTTAATAACATTTAAATTATATGACGACATCTATGTTTAATTTAAACAATTTGTTATTCAATTATATGTAATTTAAGACGGTAGCGACGCTTACGGTTTATTAACTTTAAACTTTATTAGGGTACCTTAATTAACAATATTCAAACAGGCCCAAAATTTATGGGAATTACATAATTTCACACTTAAATAACCAGAAATAATTGTTAGGATGCTTGTGACCGTTATGACATGGTAAATCATAATATAACAAAAATGGTGATGTGGGCATCCTAGTACTTTCCCTATATTTTTTCTCGAAACTGAGGTTTACACAAAAAGTCTATTCTTAATAATTTGTTCACTTTTAAATTTTTTGCAATTATTTGTTATATAAATTTCATGTAACTCCAATAGTTTATTAGCAATTGGCAAAATATATTAAATTTTTTTTTCTTTCGAAAGTTAAGAATTTTATAAAAAATATATTTTAATAAAGCTTATTCAGTTTCTCATTCCCTTCAACTTTTGTTACGGCCCCGAGTAAACATCCACTTCTGGTTTTTGAATGTTTACCAAAAGCGTTTTTAACGATAAAACCTAAAGTTTAAAGTTTCATCTCAGTAGGATCTCGTTTTTGAGATACAGCGCCCACCGACAGACACATATACATACATTTTTTTCCAGAAATCAGTGAAATGGACACGGTTGTTTCCAAAACGGTTATTTCCGCAAAAAAAAAAAAATTTCAAAAAGAAATCACGAAAACAATACTTTCCCAATATATATTATATAGGGAGAGTAATAATCGTAACAAAAATGTTAACATCAATACGACAAAGATCCAAAGCTGATGTACTCCGAATCGGTGAAGGAGAGGTTATAGGTTCGAGTGTAAACTACACCCTTCAGCATGGTATTAAAATTATACGCTTGTTCAAGAACTTTAACAAGCGATAAATAAAACTGTACTTTCTTAATATCACACACAGAACTTATTCAGTGATTATAGTTGATAATATAATGGCCTGATAAAGGTTCAACTTCAAGCATCCAACATAAATGTATGTTTTTCATTCAATTTATATTGTATATAATCATGTCAAATAAACCTTAAATGAATAAATATCAACATTAAACTAAAAAACTTACTAAACATTTTATCCAATAAACTTAAGTTTTGATGTCACATTTTGCAATTTATTAAATTATATAACTATAAATAAATTTTGCTACAATTTAGAAGCATTTTTGACTTTATTAGCTATAGATTAATAAATTTGATTAAATTTAATTCACAAATTGGTGTCATTTCAAACGCAAAACTTCGTTTTGGCGAATTTCCTAAGAATACTGCAATATAAAATATTCTTTATAAATCTAGTAGATTTGCAAGTATGTATATATATTGCAGATCCATCATAATTTTTAGTTTTTGCATGTATGTATTAATAAATTGTTATTTTTATATTGATTTTAGTAGTTTTTCAATAATTGCAAATTTTTCAGACATAACATAAAAAAACCTTTTTAAAAATATTTATTGAAAGTACTTATTATACAATAACTCAAGCCATGACGGCGAACTTCCTAGGTGGGAAGATTGACCTCTTGCGGATCTCCTTGGCCGTCTTGATTTTGCTCTGGTGTTTGGTGAGTGCCCTTCGGATTGCACGAGTCTTCTTCGGCCTCAGGTCAATTGGCTTGTACTTCTTGCCCTTGAAAAGCTTACGGAGATTCTCCTTTTGCTTTTGGTGCATAACAATGTACACACGAGCGATGGCTTTACGGACCACACGGCTATAACAAAATTCCATCATTAATATTTAATTTATCTGCATTAATAATTATTATACAGTTACACCCAAAAAATAGATTGTACTGCAAGTAATGACTATTATTGTATATTATTTTTATTAGCCTTTAAATTTTATTTAGTTTTATTCTTTTTCTATTATTTTATCCCATCCTCTAATCTATAATAGAAAAAGGAAGATATTTTATATATTATTTTATTTATTTATATGAATTCATATTTCATTTGTAAAATAAACATTTTTCAGAATTTTTTTTTTAATAAATGATTGTCAAAATACAATAAAACAGATGGAAGCACTACTTTTAAAAATAAAAATAAATCAACATGTTTTATAACAGCAATATCCTTAAAAAGTGCATTAAAAAATTAAAATTCAAAAGTTTAATTCTCTTTTACTGGAGATAATTCAAATTATTAATGAACTGCCACATAAACATGAGATTTTGAAGTTCTTTTGATCAAAATGCTAAAATCGGTTTATAGATAAACAAAATGTCATCAAAAAAGTTATAAGGTACCTTGTAAATTATATTTCGGCACATTGAAATAAGATTAACGGATGTGAGGTAGGATTAATAGATACCAAATTACCAAAAATTTATGAACAATATTTAGTCATTATGAAAATTAGAAGGCTTAACAGTCATCCATAGCATTTAACAAAAAAATTAATTATTTCAATTGCTCTATGATTTTAAACTAAACAAATTTCCCTAGAAGAAATAGAATATCAAAGAAATTAAAGTCAATTGTATCCCTTATGACATGTATAAGACCACAAAATCAACGCAACTAGAAAACTGCTGATTATTGGTTCTTTCCTAACAAAATCTAAATGATGTACCTTACTGGATATATCATGATATGCATAGGATAGCATTTTTTTTTCAGAAAGGCCTACAATTTTTGAATTTTAAATAAGTAGAAAAAAGATTAATATGGTCGGGCCGTCGATAGCTGACTGTGACTCATGCATTTTCGTACTAAGAACCGTGCAGCAATTAATATCTATCTCGTTCTATCATCATCGTAGGATGACCGCGACAGAATGAAATGAAAGGAACGTATGTCTGATTCCTCCAATATCGAGCGATGAGTCATTGTCAGCTCTCGGCGGCGCGACCATAGGAAAACCTTAAATTGTTTTATTTTTTTTTATTTTATTTTCACTAAGAAGTAAAATATTAATATGAAGTTGTTTATTCTCTAACAAAATCTAGTGAATGAAAATACCACGGGATATTTCATAAAATTAAAAAATCCTTCAAAATTTTACTAAAATAGTCCAAACTAGGATTGAACACAACTCTCAGCCTTTTCCCATAATAAAATAAACTATATAGAAAAAATTAAAGCAACAATATCTTTTCAATACAATTCTTAACTCCCAAACAAAATATGATGAAAAGATTTGTACGTAAGGACAAACAAAGGCTAGATTTTATTATTAGCTTGTATGTATGTTTTAACAACCGAAAAAGAATTAAATTTGCTTCTACTATTTAAGTATGTATTATTAATTACCTCTAATAAGAAACTATTATTGTCAGCAGTTCCTTTGGAAATATTTTCAAAAACCGTAATCTACAAACAAGACTTATAATATTTAAAACTAAAGTAAATATTGAACATGTTACTCTCTTCATTTTTGTTCATAATAAGCACTGATTTTACTTGAAATTTGATTATAACTTACAACATACAGCTTTCTTTACAAGAACATTGTTCGCACTGTTAAAATATGCAAAATGATCTTTTGTACAAATAATGTACAGTAATCCACAAGGAAAAATAATTTCATGTAACTACTATCACTTTATTTATTAATTCGCCTACCCCGCACATGTGTAGACTGAATTATGTTTAATATTTCAAGCAAAGGTGACTTACATTTTCGATAGTTTTGATGGTGCTCCTCCGGTCACTTTAGCCACCCTCAAATTTGTCAATTCAGTTTTAAGGTCAATGAGCTGTTTCTCCAGCTCCTTCTTGTCCTTCAGACGCAACTCGGAGCACTTTACCTTACCCTAAAAAAAAAAAACAAGACACCATGTAAACACACATAACCTCGAATTTTCTATTTCTAAAATAAATTAGTTAAAACCAAAAATTAACGTCAATACTGGACCATCTTAACGCGCACAATAGTCCTAAAGGATTTACAACTAATTTTGGGGCAGATGTCCCTTAAAATTTAGAGATAATTGTGGATTTTCAACGTACCATTTTGGCCGCTTATGCGAACGAAATTAGAAAGACGGTCTTGAGCGCTGTTATGGCAGTACTGGATCCAGAGTACCAACATAAAAATAATGTATACGTTTCGAAAGTACCAATAGATATTAGATAGGGTGTACTAAGTTATCATATTTTTTAAATGTTTTGCTAAAGTTAAAATACTTATTTTAATTTACGTTCACATAAATTTTGATTAATGTATAATTGCTATCAAAAATAATATTTTCAATAATTAATTTTTAGCTAGATCTTTTTGTAAAATCTCGAGATTGCAATTATAATTTATGTAGAGTATATTGATATTTAAATATATAAATTATCATGTCCAAATAAGATTAAATTTTTATTCACAGCAATTTTTAAAATTACTAATTCACCAATACGATAAATTAAATTCAGACTTGACCCATGGTGATAAATTTTTATATTAATTAGAGATTAATTAAACACTTGTGAAACAAATTTATTATTACGATATAATTTTCTCTTGATTACTAAAATATTATTTTAGCTTATTGTCCCAGATTGATAGGCAACCTTATATACCACCGTGTAAATATTTTTTTTTTACAGCCATAGACTAAACTTGTTATTTAGTTAATATATCTGTACATAGATGGTATCAATTTACTAGTGAAGTTTTGTTGTGATTGTTTCAAAACGTAAGTTAACGTAAATTTGTATCCTATAATCTAAATCATTTTTTTCTATCGATGTTTAATTATGAGTGGATGTAATGAATGATATATCGAATTATTTACTATTTACAGTTTTCAAATACAAGGTATTTAATAGTTCTAACCTTAAAATACCCTCTACAGTTATTTGTTTTAGAACCGAATTCATAGTTAACATTTTTCGGTATGGGTAATGATAAAAAGCGTAGATCGAGGAGCCGTGAAAGAACGGATAAAGATCGCGACAAACGCTCAAAGAGATCTCGATCTCACAGCAGGGAAAGGCATAAGAGGCACCGTTCCCGTTCAAAGGAAAGGGACCAGAAGTATGATAGAGTTAAGAGCGATAAAGACAGGCGGGATGATAGAGAAAGGAAAGAGGAGAAGGTTAAGAGTAGTAAGGATCATGGAAAATCTCCAGAACCGGAAGAAGTTAAAGCTGAACTGAAACCTGAAATTAAAGCAGATCCATCTAAAAAGGAACCATTATCACTGGAAGAATTGCTCACAAAGAAAAAAGCAGAGGAAGCAGCCAAAAGCAAAGTATGTATAATAGATTTAATATTTTTTCTCACCAAAATGTAGTTTAATTTTAACCCTTTCGTCACTAGAAATGTACGTACACGTTTTTGTACAAATGGGTCCTGTGTCCAACAAACGTAAAATTCGATTAGGTAAAAGGCAAGAAACGTAAATATATGTCTTGTAAGGGTGTATATTACTGCAACCCCATAAATTCGTCACTATATTTTTTTAAGAAACAAACATGTACAAATCGGAAAAAGTGGCTCACCAGTTACGGGGAACATATGTGTACGCTTTTAAGATATCATCAGCCAAAATTTTGATACTGAAAAACATATGCATACATTGTTAAATTCGATTTAAATATAAATAACATAGGGATACACTAGAGCACTAGAATTTTAAAAATAACCTTTTAAAAAATTAAAAAATCCTTAGGATGGTTGCTACTATTATTATGGTAAAAAAACTAAGTTTATAAAACATCTGTATTCTATTAATAGTGATTTATTTTGTAGTCTTAATTAGATTGTTGTAGATTTAAGAAATGTTTCATATTTTAAAATTTTTATATGGATATATGTATTAAAAAAACGACTCATATTTTGACATTTAAATGTTCATTATTAGTGAAACAAATCAATGAAAAAGTTTCATTTTTATAGTTGTAAATATAATAGCAGGTAATTACAAAGTGGAGTATAAATTAAATCTATTGAGCAGATTGAGCTCATACTTTTTGTATAATGATGTACAATTTTAACATCACTGTAGAAAAGCATATAAAGCTCAATTTCTTGTAAAATATTGTTATTTCAGAAATAGTTCTTTATTAAATTGTATATATTATAACTTGTGCATTATAAGTGACTTATAATATTATATTTTATATAGTAAAAATACAATAACATAATGCCTATAGTTTATATATACAACTCCAACTTTTTAAGCAACTGCAATTAGAGTTAAATAATTTAATCTATGACTTTAATATATAATTTTTAGAACCATTTAATGGAAAGCTCAATTACACACAATATAATTACAAATAAAATATTCAGTTCAGATATTCATTTGCAAAATTAGAAGGACTGATCTCGAAATAAAGTTATGCATTATTGATTACATAATTAATTGAAAACAGTAGAGTATAACAATTATCCATTCTTCAAATATGGTATTCTTGTGCATAATATTTTATTATTATTACAATATATTCATACATTATATTTCAGCCAATATTTCTAACAAAACAACAACGTGCTGAAGAGGCACTAAAACGTCGCCAAGAAGAAGTAGATCGGATAAGAAAAAATCAAGAAGCAGAGCGTAAAATTATAGAGGGCGCTAGGAAAAATAGACAAGACGAAGTTTATAAAGATGACGGCAGAGACCACCGACCGAGGAGGGACCGCGAGTCCAAGGAAGAAGACAAACAGAAGGATAAAGATAAGGAAAGAGAATCCGATGCAATAAAAGAAAGGTACTTAGGCCTGATCAAAAAGAAAAGACGAGTGCGGCGATTAAACGATCGGAAATTTGTGTTCGATTGGGATGCTGGTGAAGATACAAGCACAGACTATAATAATTTATACAAGGACAGACACCAGGTACAATTTTTCGGTAGAGGGAATCTTGCGGGCATTGACATAAAGGCACAAAAAAGAGATCAGAGTAAGTTTTATGGAGAATTGCTGGAGAAAAGGCGGACAGAGGCTGAGAAGGCACAAGAGAAAGTGAGATTGAAGAAAGTGCGCAGGAAGGAAGAGAAGCAACTTTGGGATGATAGGCACTGGTCTGAAAAGGATGTCAGTGAGATGACTGAAAGGGATTGGCGTATCTTTAGAGAGGATTATAATATTACTATAAAAGGTAGGCCATTATAAATTTAATTTTTAATTTAACAATCTAATTGTAACAAATTTATTTTAAATTTGCTCTAGGTACTTACTGAATATGTGTATTACATTTTTCTGCTATTATTTTTCAGGTGGTAAAATACCTGAACCAATCAGAAACTGGAAGGAATCTGGTATACAAAAAGAACTACTGGAGATTATTGACAAAGTCGGCTATAAAGATCCGACACCAATCCAACGTCAAGCTATACCAATTGGCATGCAGAATAGGGATATCATCGGTGTGGCAGAAACTGGTTCTGGTAAAACCCTCGCCTTCCTCATTCCCCTTCTCTCCTGGATCCAATCACTGCCCAAAATCGAGAGGAACGAAGACGCCGATCAAGGTCCGTACGCTATTATTTTGGCACCGACCCGTGAATTGGCTCAGCAGATCGAAGAAGAAACTGTTAAATTCGGTCAACCGCTTGGTATCCGCACGGTTGTTGTCGTGGGTGGTTTGAGCAGGGAAGAGCAAGGTTTTCGTTTGAGAATGGGATGCGAGATTGTTATAGCTACGCCCGGTCGTCTTATAGATGTTTTGGAGAATCGCTACCTCGTACTAAATCAGTGTACTTATATAGTACTTGATGAAGCTGATCGTATGATAGATTTAGGTTTTGAACCGGATGTGCAGAGGATTCTCGAATACATGCCAGTGACTAATTTGAAGCCGGATACTGAAGAAGCTGAAGATAGCAAGGTTATTTTGGCGAATTATAACAGCAAGAAGAAATATAGGCAAACTGTAATGTTTACGGCTACTATGCCGCCCGCTGTTGAACGTTTGGCAAGAACTTACTTGCGCAGACCGGCTGTCGTTTACATCGGCAGCATTGGTAAACCAGTGGAGAGGGTAGAACAGATCGTTCATATCATGGGTGAAAATGATAAGAGGAAGAAGTTAATGGAGTATTTGTCGAGGGGTGTGGAGCCTCCAGTTATTATTTTCGTCAATCAAAAGAAGGGTAAGTACGTTTGATTTTCAGTTATAATGTTTTCATAAAAATATTGATATGAACAGTCCATAACTTAAAATAAATTTTTTTAGGTGCCGATGTACTGGCTAAAGGTCTTGAAAAACTGGGTTACAATGCTTGTACACTTCACGGAGGTAAAGGACAGGAGCAAAGAGAGTATGCCTTGGCCAGCTTAAAATCCGGCGCTAAAGACATGCTCGTGGCAACAGATGTCGCTGGAAGAGGTATTGATATTAAAGATGTGTCGATGGTTATTAATTACGACATGGCAAAAACAATTGAAGGTCAGTGTTTATCAAATCTTTATACATATTCTATATATACATTTGTTTAAATAATTTATATAAAAACCGCCGTTTCCCGTTTCAGATTACACCCATCGTATCGGTCGTACTGGAAGAGCGGGAAAAACCGGTATTGCCGTCAGCTTCTGCACGAATGATGATTCCGCACTATTTTACGACCTCAAGCAAATGTTGCTGTCTTCTCCGGTTTCGACGTGTCCACCAGAACTGATGAACCACTCGGAATGTCAGATGCGGCCAAACCAACCCAAGCGCCGGAGAGACGAGATGATTTTTGCATAATTGTAGGCTATAATGTAATAATAAATATTATATTTACACCGTTATTAGTTTTCCTGAACACCAGGGGCAAGGGTGGAATGATTCTGCTACGTTTGAAGGTTGCACGAGATTGCTAGTTTTGATTTCAGATAACAACGCGATGATTTGCTCGGCCGTTTCTTTATTTTCAGGACTGATCTCCTTCATCTCACTATGTATCTTTGCATGCTCCTCACACAACCCTGTGGTTTCTTTCTGCAGGGCCTCATGTTCTTGAATCATGTCCTTAGGTATTGAGTTACCTTTTTCTGTGATCAACCTTTTAACTAAATCATTGAGCTTGTTTAGTTGTGCTTTCATTTGTTCGCGGTCACGTCCCAGTTGTTTTAGTTGTGTTTCCTTTTCCTGAGCACGTTGTTTTAAGACACCGCGTTGATGCTGATATAAGGTAATATATTCACCTATTGTTTCTGTCTCACCTTGCAGCTGCAAAACCAGGTGTTCTAACTTCTGTTTTTCATCTTGAAGGTTTGCAATATCTTGCATTGTGCGCATGAATTTTTTCTCTAATTGTCTCATTGCCAATTCTTTATTTAAATCATGCAAATGGTCATTATTTAAATCATTATTTTCTTTATCGACGCTTTTTTGTTGTGTCTCTATTTCCTCGTGTGAGTTCTTCTGTAAAGCAAGATTTGCTATCTGCAACTTATCCACCTTTTCCTTTAATTCAAATATTTCATTTTGTAGTGCTTCCTCATTTACATTATTTGCTTCTTCGTGTTCATGGTCATGATGACTGTGATCATGGTGGTGGTGGTGATCATGTTCTTTTAGCTGCTTATTCTCTTGTTTCAACAACTCGATTTCTTGAAGAGCACTTTGTAAATCATTGACTAATGCCTGTGAACTATGTTCGTGTGCCTCATAATGTCGCAATCTGTCGGCTAATTGATTTTGCTGTAAAACCTGTTTGTTAAGGTTCATCGAATTCTCACGAATCTCCATTAGTTCATGATCTTTTATTTTGATGGCTTCGGACAGGGTTTGCAACTGATGGGTCGACTGTTGTTGCTGTTCCTCTAACTCTTTGTATCGGTACTGCTCTGTTGTAATCTTGTCCAGCAGTTCAGCTTTGTCGTTTGTCTGGAAATAAATATTAACAATATTATAATTAATATAAATTTAGTTTGACATTTATTATTAAATTAAGTCACCTATATATTATTCATCATTCTGAAATAAATATTACAATATTTAATAAAAGTATAAATTATTATTAAAAAATTGCTTTGTTGTGAGATATTTTTTTTGCAGTTATTATGAACTATTAATTGTATTTATTATAAACGTACTTACCATTTTAATAAATGCTTCTTGCATCTCCTCCAACTGCTTCTTCAACTCAGTGTTCTGTTGAACAGCGCGAGAAGCAGCGACTTTATCACTTTCAATTGTAGCTAACAGCCGAGAATTATCTGTTTGACTTCCCTGTAACTGCTCAATTGTCATCTCCAACTCCCCAATACTTTCTTTTTTAGCCTCGATTTCCCTAATTAGATCATCTCGCTCACTGATTAACTCCTTGAACCTAATTTCTAGATCCTCATGCTTCTGCTTAGTCTCTTCCAATTCTCCTCTAACAACTTCAAGTTCTTTTTTTGCATCCTCCCCATTAGACCTATTACCCCCACTAAAGTTAATTCGCTCATTTTGCAATGATTGTAAACGCTTCTCTAACTCGCCAACGTGTTTTATTAATTCTTGCTCGCGCTTTATTAAGCTCTCCTTTTCTCCAATTGTAAATTCGAGTTTCTGAGCTAAACTACTAACATTTGCATTTAACTGCTGAACGTACTGTTGGTAATTCAAGCTTGCTTGATCCCTATCATTAACAGCATTTTTTAATAATAAATTAAGGTCAACGATTTGCTTTTCTAGTGATAATTTTTCCTCCATCAAATTGTCAACAGCTTGTCCCTCTGTAACATTTCCCCCAACTGTAAGTTGTTGAATTTTTACATTTGCTAATGATAATTGTGAATTTAATTCACGCACAGTAGTTTGTAGTTGTGTATTTTCAGTACTGATAATTCGTAGTTTTTCTCTTAATTCAGTAACATCTTGTTGTGTTTCTGTATTTAATTCCTGTAGTTTGGCTAACTCGAATTTGTGCCTTTCTAGTTCCTCATTATGTTGGGATCCAATTTGATTAAACTTGTTAGATTCATCCCTTAATTTGGCCAGTTCTTTCTCTAAGTCAGCAACACGTGATCTAGAGGTTTTTAAACGTGCATTTAAATCATCGCATTCCTCTAATTTCTGCTTGTTAAGAATTTGGCATTGGTTTAATGAAGCAGTTAATTCTGTTTTCTCACCTACTAAAATCCCAACAGTCTGCATGTGGTACTGTAATTGTTCCTGTATTGGCCCTAGCTCTCGCTTGATCCTTTCTTCCTGAGCGTCACGTAAGTTTTGAATTTCTAATTCCAAAACACCCACACGCCGTTTGTATTCCAATAATTCAGCATTTCCTTGTTCATACTTTAATTTTTCAGTATTATACAAAGAGGCAAGCTCCAGGTTTCTTTTTTCCAAATCAGAAAAGTTATTTTGGTTGTCATAATTAGGTTCAATAAGCTGGTTAATTTGTGAGGACAGCTGTCGTAAGCTCTCTGTTGGTGATATATTAGAAAATGGTGAATTTTCATTATCAGATACTTTGCTAAAATAATCAATAGGTTTTACGTCCTCCTTCACATTACCAAAAACTGTATTTGCATCTAAAATTTCTGGATAATCTATTGCGACTGAGTCAGGTTCGAAATTTGTTCTGACTGGCTGTTCAGGGTGTAACGATTGCACTTCGTCAAAAAAACTGCTGCCAGAAATTTCCGAACTAGACTGATTCGAGAAATAAACTTTAATCTGCGAAGGCTCTGAATGTGCCGGGTAGTCATTATTCCTTCCAGGATCGTATTGATTCTCGCAGGAAGACACACTTTGCGATTCATCATTTTCCTGTTCTTCGGTTTTTGGTGTTTTATTCTTTTCCTGCTGGTACATTTTCAGCTGAAATTTGAGGAAAAAAGTGAAAGTGTTTGATGATGATGTGGCCCATATATAACCTTATAATTAGTTTTGTTTTGAAATTTGTTTACTGGATTTTTTTACGTGTGGTTGATTGTTATTTAATGTGTGTTTCGAGTTGATTTAAGGATTTATCTTACCTTTCTTCGGCCAGCAGCCAATTTTTTTAATTTCTCAGCGTCCGCCATGGTTTGACAGCTGTCATATGTGACAGAAAAATAACGTATGGCGTGTCAAATAAGATTCGCTTTATTTGTAGTAGGGATGTGACGACATTTACTTGTGTTTCTTATAATTATCAATTTATATTGTAGAATTATTAGCAGAGAATTTAGTAATAGGTTTAAATTTTAAAAAGGTTTGAATGTTTTTAATTCATTAATTGATTAGGCAACTGAATTTACGATCATAACAAAGTTGTAAAACTAAAATATTCAAAAATGTGGCATTTGTCATATAACCAATAAGTATTAATATTACACTTTTAATATTAATGGGTGTCTTTTAAATAACTATTAAACCGTTTCATCCCTTTCTTCCAACCATTCATCTTTGCTCATTCTTTTTCGTTTATAACTGTTTTTATATATTGTCTTGTTCTTTTCATTATTGAAATTCACTCTTTGAGAAGAGATTTTTTTCTTCTAATAAATCATTTAATTAGATTAACTGCTAAATCTTAAATATATGTACAATGACAAGAGAACAATCTTGTATATTTTGTTATTTGAGTATACTTACTTGTAACAGCCTAAAATCTCATTTTAGATTTGTATTGTCAGGATATGTCGAATACTTTTCGATTAATTATGTAAACGGTGTCTAGAAGCTTGTACTCTCCTAGACACCATTTACATAATTTATTTCTTACGTGAGACACCATCAGAGTTAATATCGGCACGGAAGTATAATAGATAACACACATTAGAGACGAACTATTAAAGATTAAATAGATGATTTAAAGAAATAAAGACAACCCCTAAATTAATAAAAAAATTAATTATAAATTAATCGATTAAATAATATTCACATAGACTTAAGGGTTAAAACAACAAATAATTATAGGCAACCGAATGTATCTTAATCCTCAGCTGGTGCCATGGTTGGTAGTGGGGGACTGCAAATTTGAATGTTTGCGTTCTAAATTTGATGCTGGGAAAGTCTAGGAATTATGAAATCGATAGTGTTTGCATGGAAATCAACAAGGAGAGTCGGCGACAAAAATAACGCCGAAACAATGTGCGCGAGCCTGTAAAATTGATTGCATTTAATGTCGGTCTATAAATAAATAATTCACCTAAAACACGTGCATGTTTCGCACGGAGCGTCGCGGGCACGGGAAAAATTAGGTCATGCAACTTTCACCTACGATTTTTGTGCGACGCCCAGTCCTAAATTATTGGACGCCTGGGGCGGTTTAATTATTCAATTTGAAGACGCGCCGGTTTTAAAGCGACGGCAAAGGGGCGCGCGTCATCGATTTTTTTAGTCCGCACGCTAAATAATGAATGGAGACCTGTCGAGAGGCCGTGTGGATGGAAAAGTAATTTCGTGTAGTTTATAGACGGTGTGGCAACGCCTCTCGTGGAAGGACTTCCAACTAAGAAAATTTTGAATTTTTAAATATTAAATTTTATTATTACTCTTCTAAAATTAAATTTTAGACTCCGAGGCTTAATTAACTATTCGTATAATAAAACCTAACCTTTAAAAGTAGATTTATTGATTTGAATTGTTCTTATGAGGTTATTGATAATATTTAATGAATTATTACATCTTTGTCGTTATTAAAATAATAATCTATTAATGTATCTAAGGTATTCCCTTAGTATTTTCTAATTAATACTGTTTTATTTATAAGAATATTTTAATACTTTAGAGAAAAAATGTCTCCTCAAACAGATTATATATATATATATGTAGTTCCATATTAGATGAAATAAGGAAGAAATGGTTAACTAAAATGACATATTTGAAAATCTTTCAAATTTGAGTAAAAAAGATAAAAATTACCATTGTTGCGGAATCGTTTTATAAATTTTTGTTTGTACTACGAAAACAAAAGTAAAATAATTTTTCTATAATTTATATTATAATACTCACATGATTGAAGAAATGGATTAAGCAGGTAAATCACCGTTTAAATCAAATTATGTTAAGCTCACTGCGCCCCTATTTTTTCCCCGGTTGGTAGGAGAACTACGAAAAAAATGTAAACGGTCGGCCGTCTTAGTTCTCGTCCGGCGACGGGGGCGTCGGTGAGAGGGCGCGCGCCTTCGCTTGACGTAATCGCCGCGCTTTGTCAGTCCCCCCATATCCGTCCACAACGGGGGCTCCGCAACTGTCCGGTCCCCGACCTGAGCGAGCCCAGGTGTGTGGACGGTGCGCGCTCTCTCGCGTCTTGAAACCAACACGATAGAAGGCCTAAGATGTTTTAAAACCCCCCTTTATCTGTGATCTACAACGGTTGTGACTAAGTTACTCTTCTGAACATGGCCCTTCCCCTATCAATCTCCTGCTCACAGCGCGTCAAAGACGCCCTTTCAAACTCCAGCATAGAGTCAATAGAGAGCACGATGACGACTAACATCCTGGCCCCGGTGAAAACCGAGCGCCAGATTTTAGAGAACTCGATGCTGGAGGATGATCCCAATGCCAACTGTGTCATATCGGAAAAAGAGAAGTCCCATCCCCGCTGGGGTCCCCAGCACAAGGGGGCCCAAGAGCTCGCAAACCTCTACAGCACTGGTAAGTATCTGCCCATCGCCTGTCACGGCTTGAGCATCCCTCACTAACATGAATTAACTGGTGTTAGATAATAGCGTAAACAGTTGATTATTTTAGGCAAAAGAACGCAAGAATGTATCTGTGTGGCTATTTGTATAACACTGATGGCAGCTAATTTTTGTTATTTGGTATTCAAATTCAGGTGGGAAAATGCCAGCGAAATAATTGTGGCTGCACTGTTCGGCATTATAACTGCCGACTTTGGTTCGGGCTTTGTGCACTGGGCAGCGGACACGTGGGGCTCTGTAGACTTGCCCCTAATTGGAAAGGTACTGCATCTGTTTCATGCACAATTTGGGTTACTGAAAGCTTTTGATACCCTCCCCCCATTATCTTTCCTACTTGTAGAATTTCCTGAGGCCGTTTCGTGAGCACCACATCGACCCCACATCGATTACAAGGCATGACTTCATTGAGACCAATGGGGATAACTTCAGTGTTACCATACCTTTCTTGGCCAAGATGCTTTGGGATTTTCTCACGCTGTCAGAGGAGGACGTGCAAAAGAAGTTCACTTGGAATTGTTATGTGTTCCTTTTGGCTATATTTGTTGCTATGACAAATCAGGTAAGTTAATATTTGTTAACTAGTATTTTTATTGGAAGGTAACATACAGTCAATAATAATTTATAATTGTATACAACTTTTATACAAGTTGGCCACCTGTAGCATAAATGCTTAGAGTGTTGTAGTAGTTAATTTTTATTTATTTAAAACATATAACACTTATCAATAAGAACTTGCAGTTTTAAACAAAATTAAAAATCACTTCCATTTATTCTACACATAAATCTTTCTTTTTTGTAAACAGTAATAATTTTTTCCTGATTGCAATACCAGATATTACAAAAATATTTGTAAGAGCTTTGTAAGATCAAATATTAAATCTTATACAGGGTGACTGACGAAAAACCTTTGGTGCTGTATCTCACTTATTTTTTATCCGATTTTAATAAATAAAACATTAAATTAAATCATTTTTAAAAGACTTTAATATGAACTGAACTGATATTTTTTCTTGCGTAGAGTTTTTGACAAAAGACGATCAAATATTTTTTTTCAAATTGCACTGTATATATATTTTTTATTGATCCGCAAGAAAATTTTTTTGTGAATATAAAATTGTAAACAATTTTATCCATACATCAAACTAAAGTCGAGAAATTGAGGATTTAAAAATAAAATAAAATAATCAGCTGTAATGTACTGTAATGATTTTTAATAATTTAATAATTAAAATGTTGCAAGATTTCAAACACAGTACTACTACTGTACCTGAATTTTGTGCCTCTACAGAAATCGTTTTTTGATAGTGTAATTCCATGTGCCGACAAATTTGGAAGACTGGTGTCTAATAATTGTTGTGGAAAATATTTTCCAAAAACTATTTAGTGTTAACGAGAAATGCGGTATATTAGGAAACAGAAAAGTAGGTCCCTTTTTACTAAAGGCAGCATTAATAAAAAAAATGTTATTGTTACCTAACAAAAGAAATAAATAATTTTCTGGATAAATTGCCAATAGCAGTACTGAATACAATCGGATTGCATCAGGATGGAGCTACACTACATATATTTAGTTTTTTAAATATTTGTTTTAGTTTCTTCTTCCCTTTTAAAACACATTTTTTGTTGTTCTTTATGATTACGTATTCGAAAGAAAATTCTCTATTATAAATACTAATAGAATATGTACTTCTTTATTCATTTTAATGGTGCAATTATTAAAAATCATTGCAGCATTGTACCAATGACTGACACTGTCACTTTTGACATTTGGAATAGGCTTTGTATATTGTTTACTATGGGTACTTGATTTTAAATTTTTTCAGAAAATCCACAATTTCTCGTCTTTGGTTTGATGAATGGATAAAATAATTTACAATTTTGTATTCAGAAAAAAATCTCCTTGCGGATCAATACCAAATATATATTCAGTGCAATTTGAAAAAACAAAGTTGATCGTCTTTTGTCAAAATATCAGTTCAGTTCATATTAAAGTCTTTTAAATATGATTTAATTTGATGTTTTATTTATTAAAATCGGATAAGAAATAAGCGAGATACAGCACCAAAGTTTTTTCGTCAGTCACCCTGTATATCAGTTAAACAGTGTAGTTTTGTTCTCTGTCGCTCAACAGTTAATATGTAATAATATTTCTAATTAAATGTAATATTGCTGAAACACTTGATTCTGTAGAGCAACTTGTTTGTTTGATGTGTTTCAGCATTTAACAAGGTCAATGGCAAAATTCCATTGTACAAGTTGTTTAGCATGGTTTACAAAAACTAAAGTTAAATTATTAATGAATTCTTATCTGAATGAATGTCAGTCCTGTGTAAAACATCTCATTCCGTTTCCCTATATCAGGTGTGCCACAAGGCTCAAATTAGATCCTCTCTTATTCAATAATTTTATTAATTAAACTGTGAACATTTTCTTTGTACTGATGGTCTAAAAATTTATTCTGTAAATATTAAAGTATTAAGTAATTTTCAATACGAGGGTAGATTGAAAAGTTTCCGGAATGGGCAAGAAAACGCAGTAATTAACACGTTGAACGCCGCGTCAGTCATAAACGTCTGACGGCTATGTTTCCGCTGGGGCCCCGTCAGCCATAAACGACTGACACTTTTGTTCGTGAAATTAAAACTAGGTTTTGATAGTAGTTTATAGTAATATTATTTGTAAGACAATAGTGACGAATATTTGAGATAAAGTAATAATTAATTTAATATATTTTTACAAGCAAATGAGAAAATCACTTTAATACGTTTCTCGATACCACAAAGCATGGGTAACGGATATGTTTCAGCTGGTGACCCTCATCCCTAAGCGGATGACACTTTTACTCGTGTAATTAAAACAATGTTTTGCTTTTTACATTTTAATGTAAATACTCCAGCTAACAGTTAATATTTACATTAAAATGTAAATCATAAGTGCAGAAATGCTCACAAAGAAAAATTATTTTTCTTATTATTAATTATCATAATAATTTATTAAATATACCTTTATTAACATAAGAGAAATACAATTTATTATAAATTAATTTTTAAAAAATTACAATTTTTTATTAGTTACTATGGTAAGAGTTAAAACATTTTAGGCACATTTGAGGTGAATCTGGACACTGAGGACAATACGTTACAGTCTTTGGTACACTGTTTCTTGCTTTCTGAGGTTCAAGAGTAAGCCTCAATTTTGCATAGCATTGAACACACATCCGTCTTACAGATTTGCCTTGAGGATTTTTTCGGACTTGCAGAAAATGAGATGAATTTTCACTCTTTATTGCATATCCTGCCCGGTTTACTTTGCCCGCAACACTTATTTTTCTTGAAGATGTGCCTTGCGGGTTTTTTCGAATTTGCATTTGGCAAGCCGCTTTATTCATTGTTTCAGGCCTTGTGTTTTCCGATCCTAACCACTCTCGTACTATAAGCTCTCGAAATGTTCGTATTGGTATTTTCTTGCCTGTTGCGTTTTGGTAAACAATGTGTGCATTTACTACAGAAATTCCTATTAGAAAGTGAATTGCTAGTTTCCGGTACCATTTTATGCTCTTTCGAATTGTCGTTGCATAAGATACCATTTGGTCGCTCCTGTCAATGCCAGACTTTCCAGTGTTATATGCGATGACCGCTAATGGTTTTAGTTTTGGAGGACGACCGCGGAGACTGGAAGAGACTGTTACCATAACAGGCGCATGTTTCGTAGATAAAATTCGAACATCACGAACATCTCTCCATTTCAGAACTACAATACCATTAACGTCTTCCCGTGAGATGATTTCACCTTTTTTCAATGGGTGAAGCAGAACATCTTTTGGTATATATTTTTTATTGTTACGTACCGTTCCAACAACATGGGTTTTGAAATTCAATAATTTTACTGCTAATTCATAGCTCGTATAAAAATTATCGATGAACAAGGTACGTCCTTCATTCAATAATTTTTCTATGAGCTCGAGACAAACGGTTTCAGCTATACCAACTTGCCTCATCCCACTCGTATGTCGTCCAGCATATATTTTAGCGGACCACGTATAACCCTCTGCAGAACAGAGTTTGAATATTTTTATGCCATATTTGTGTGACTTTGTCGGTATATACTGCCTGAATATAAGCCTTCCCCTCCATGGAACCATACTCTCATCAATTACTATTTCTGAACTAGGTATAAATATTTTTTGGTAATTTTCAAGAAGTATCTGGAGTAATGGCAACACTTTTTCAAGTCGATTATTATACTCTATGGATTCGTTGTTTGAAAAATGTAAATTTGATAGCAATAATTCAAATCGATTTCGAGATATTTTATTTCGGGCGAAGGGAAAATTATAAAGAGGATCATTAGACCAATATTTGGTCAGTGGTGTTTGCACTAACCCCATCCAAATCAATAGTCCCAAAAATATTTTTATTTCTTTAGAATGTGTGGGTTTCCATCTCCTTATTCGTGCGTGATGGCTGTTGGGATTTTGATCCTTTTTTCTTTCTGCATATATGTTTGTTTCCACCACCATAAGGTCTATCACTTGTTCATTCAAAAAAAAGAGAAAGTACATCACCTGCTGTGATATTAGAAGGTAGTTCCACAAGAAGTCCTTCCTTCCCGGTAAATTCAAATGATTTTTGTTTTCCGGTGAACTCTTTCCACTGGATATTTTCATATGAACCAGTACAATCAGTCTCTTCATTCTCTTCATCAATAAATAGCATTTTTAACAATTCTTCAAAATCATCACTATCATATAAATCATTGTCCGAGCTTGAACTTGATGACATTTTCCTTTTTCCTTTTCTCGGAAAACTAAACACTTTTTCGTCGCTACACGCCTCACTTTTATTCATACTTTTGCGCTGTCTACTAAGCGTTTTAGATTCTAAAAATATGTGAAACACACTGCTCGACTGTAAAAACATATCCCAGTTCATTTGTTCCTTGAAGATAAGAACTCGGAAAGCGCGTCGCGCCTGCATATGAGACGACGCACGACCACCGGACATAGTCGCGAGACGTTCGTATAAAATTGCAAAAAGAAATTAATTCAACCAATCACGCTCTCGAAAGCTATTTTTCTTCGGAACACTTATCGCATTTCCCACTCGCCCTTTATGAGGTGTATTTATTATATTCTTCTTCTAACGCAACGCGTTACTTAAATACGATATCGTAGATTTGGGCCCCGGGAGAAACTCCGCCGATTCACGCTGGGCGTTCAACGTGTTAAACAGGTTTTTATTTTTATTTTTCAACATAGTACCCTTGCAGGGCGATACACTTTTCCCAGCCGTGCTCCAAATTTTTAAGCCTTTAGAAACATAGATTTCTGGAACTCTGCAAAATAAGCTTTAGTGGCGTCGATAACCTCCTCATTTGACGTAAAGCGCTTGCCTCCGAGCCAAGTCTTCATGTTTGTGAACAAAAAGAAGTCGCACGGGGCCAGGTCTGGAGAGTACGGGGGATGCGGCACCACCTCGTAGCCCAATTCAACCAATTTAGCATTGGCGATTTGGGATGAATGGGCCGGCGCGTTGTCGGGGTGGAAGACCACTTTTTTCCGCTGCAAATGAGGTCATTTCTCCTTCAATATGCCGTTGAATTGATCCAATAAATCGCTGTGGTATTGTCCCGTGATAGTTCTTCCCTTCTGCAAAAAGTCGATGTGTCGCAAGGTGTGAGAATCCCAAAAAACGATGGCCATGACCTTTCCAGCCGATGGGACAGTCTTTGCCTTCTTCCAGGCAGATTCGCCTGGAGAAATCCACTGTTTCGACTGCTGCTTGGTTTCTGGTGTGTAGTGGTGGATCCATGTTTCGTCCACGGTCACGAATCGGCGAAACAAATCCATTGGATTACGCTTTAACAAGGCCAAACACTCTTTCGAAGTGGTCACACGATTTCGCTTGTTGTCCATAGTCAGCAAACGCGGCACCCATCGCGCCGACAGCTTCCTCATGCCCAAATGTTCGTGCACGATATTTTGCACACGTTCATATGAGATGCCCGTGGTCCCTACTATTTCGCGCAACTTCACTCGTCGATCGGCTAACACGAGATCATGGACTTTGTCGACCATTTCTTCATTTGTTGCCGTTTTTGGACGTCCACTGCGTGGTTCATCCTTGGTGCTCGTACGGCCACGTTTGAACTCGCTCACCCAGAAACTAATAGTCGAAAATGAAGGTGTGGATGTGCCATGAACTTTCTGCAAAATATCTCGTATCTCCGTCGCCTTTTTCCCATCCATCCAGAAATGTTTGATGACTGCACGAAATTCGTTTTTATCCATTTTTGCAAAAGTGCCTGATTTGCTTCACAAGATATCCTAGTAAACAAAAACGGAACGACGCACGTGTCTGAAAATTTGACAGCTAACCTAAAATAGGTTAGCCTTGACAACCATCGTAACAATTTCACGATACGCGCTCCATCTTTTGCCTATTCCGGAAACTACAATCTACCCTCGTATTTACAAGATGACTTAGATAAGTTTCTGATTAGTGTTGGGAAAATGGACTTGGCTTGAATATTATGAATGTGAAAACATATGTTTTTTTTACTAGAAGCTCTAATCCTGTTATATTCAATTAATTAATATCTTTCAAATACAAAGAATTGCAAATTTTGGAGTGAATTGTGATTGTAAATTACCTATTCATCATCATGTTGAGGCTGTTGTCAGTGACTAATGTCAGGATTCTACAAACATTCAAAATCTGGATATAATAAAAATAAAATGTGTGTTCCAAGTTGGACTAGGATGCATTAATTTGGTCTTCTCAAAAACGCTGATCTTTTTAAATTTCTGCTTATAATTTGGTCATTACGTAGTCAGTGGTTTTGATTATAATGTATTTCTCAAATTATTTAATTTTGAATCCATTGGTTACTGTTCTGGTCAAGTAAAGTCAGGAATTACTTTTTAAAAATTATTGCATAACTAAGTTGACACCTGCATATAGTGTCTTTTAGCAGCAAGCAGAAGATATAGTTCAATGAAATTATGGACTGAAGTTTCCATTGAACAATATGTGCAGAGATTTTAATCTTGAAGCTCCAAATTGTGACGTATTTTTGTAATGATTGAGATTCACCTCTTTCACTACTTGGGAATTGTTAATAGTTAATATACACTGATAGTTGTTTATTTGTATTGTATTATTATTTATGTTGTAATTAAGATTTAGTTTACTGTATTAACAAACATATTATTATTATTATTATTAATAGTAGTAGTAGTAGTAGTACTATTATAATAATGATAAGACATTGACATTGTATAAAATAATTCTTAACATTTTTACTTCAATCAAAGTTATACATTAAGAAAACATTTTAATCATTTTACTATTTGTCAGAATTGTCATAAAATACTGAAACAAATATTTTATTATATTCAACAGTAGTTAAAAAGTGGATAAAATTTTCATGTTGAAAAGGTAATGCTATTTTATTACAGATATAATTTGTACAATTGAATTTTTCTTGAAGTTTATCAAATATTACTGCTTTCATGTGTTTTGTTTACTTATTTCAGTTTTTTTTTAATTTACCGTAACAGCAATATTAATAAAACTGTTACAGTAATATTAGTGCTAGTAATTGGATATTAGACCATGTGGCTCTTTTTTGAATTCGTATTTTTGTATGTAAATGAGCTTGTTTGTCTATACATCACTTTAAAACACCATTAATTATAATTTAATTACAAATGGTAAACAAATGGTAAACAAATGGCCGAAAAAATGAAAATTCTGACTTGTTTCACTATTTATTTCTTGAAATTACTTTCATAGTAATGCCTGAATTAAAGAAATATTACTTTTTTAAAATCATAAAAATAGTTTACAATTTAATAACATGAA
Source organism: Ontholestes murinus (assembly GCA_963969525.1). Classification (NCBI taxonomy): domain Eukaryota; kingdom Metazoa; phylum Arthropoda; class Insecta; order Coleoptera; family Staphylinidae; genus Ontholestes; species Ontholestes murinus. The sequence goes on from OZ018388.1 coordinate 33,858,349, forward strand.
ATCAATTAGATCAGCTCAGCAATTGGATGAGCGACTGGTACCATTCGCCATTCGGATACAATTAATGGCGTTTTAGAGTGGCGGGGGGCGATAGGCAAATACTATTACTAACATGAAATCATTTAATTAATAATTTAATATTTTCAATGATATGTTATTTAAATTTAATATTATTAATAATATTTACATTTATTATATTACAGAAGTTTTATATTTTTCTGAAATTAACATAATCCTCTTATTTTTTTGTAAACAAATTTTAATTAACCTGTTGCACATATTTTTGTGATGTAAATTTTAACCTTCAATTGCAAGGTATATTATTAAAAAGAACTTTTTTCATTTGCAATTCACTTGATAATTTATGTAATCTCTTGAATTTCTTAGTATGTCTTGTATCTTGCTTATTTTTTTTCCGATTTTAATAAATGAAACATCAAATTAAATCATTTTTAAAAGACTTTTATCTACGATCGTACAGAAAGTTGACGCATTTTGCATCATTTTTCATAGTAAAAGTGGCTTTTTAAAGCACTAGTGCTTTTTTACGTTTTTATTGCACGGTAATGTCAAACTGTTTTTACTGCACAGAAATGTCAAATTTGACAGATGAATATATTATAGCACAAATTTTCGACGAAAAACTTAATTTTTTATTAATTGATACAAATAACTAATAAACTATAAATAAAATATATAATAGAAACGAAATGGCAGATTTAAGAACTCTTAAGATTTCATTTAATGCAAGTCGAAGCGATTACAACAAAGCGAACATTTTTTCCATAAATAATAATGGCGGCCGACATTTGTGCAACTTGTTTACTGGTTGCTAAGTAACGCTTTCATTAGTGCACTGCGGGTAAAATATGTTTTCATTAATTGAATTATTGAAATGACATTAAAATATTACTCATATGAATATATTCTTTGAAATCCTTTACCATCGAAGATAAAATTTTGTAAGGCACACGTGTAAAAAGTTTCTTTATTGCACTCCTGGCTTAAAAAACTTGCTTGTTCCTCGCCCGTGTTTTTAAACGCCAGTTCGTGCAATAAAGTATCACTTTTTACACCAGTTTTTGACAAGAGACGATCAACTTTTTTTTTTCAAATTGCACTGTATATATATTTTTTATTGATCCGCAAGATTTTTTTCAGAATATAAAATTGTAAACAATGTTTTCCATACATCAAACTAAAGTCGAGAAATTGAGGATTTTTTTGAAAAAAATAAAAAATCAAGTATCCATTAAAAAAATTCCTTGCGGATCAATACAAAATACATATATATGTATACGGTGCAATTTGAAAAAAAAAAGTTGATCGTCTTTTGTCAAAAACTGGATGCAAGAAAAAATCAGTTGAGTTTATATTAAAGTCTTTTAAAAATGATTTAATTTGATATTTTATTTATTAAAATCGGACAAAAAAAGCGAGTTACAGCACTAAAGGTTTTTCGTCAGTCACCCTGTATAAACTGTCAGCAAATCTAATTTAATTTAATTATTAGACAGTGCAACAATGTCAGATGTGGGTTTTTGGTACATATAACACTTTTATCAATAATTTCAATAACATGCTTGAATATTCATAGTTACTGAAATAAAATTTCAATATCTTGGTCCCTTGTCACATTTTTTTAAATGCAAATCTACATTTGCACATAAACAATCTAATTGACAAATGAATTATTTATTCTGTTTACAAGGTGTCCCATTAATGTGGGGGAAATGGCTTGGCAATAACTAAAGTGATGTGTAATATCAACAATAATAAATTTCAACCAGATCGAATAAAGCATTCAATTATTATAAATAAATTTAATAATACTTTTTTTCGACTTTAAGTCTTAATGGTTAAGCTGAAATTTGGATAAGTTGATTTAAATCATCATATTTTGATCACAGGAATCTATGGTCTAGCAATTTCCTAATATTAACGGGAGACATAATTTCAGAACATTAAATCAAATATTATTTCAGATTCTTAATACAAAAGTACAATGAAAATACTTTTTTTTAAATTATGTTTTAAAGTATTGTAAAAATTAAATCTTAAAACTGTACAATCTAGCACAAGTAAAAAAAAACAAAAATTAAAAAAATGGATATTCAATTGAAACAATTATGTATTTTTCGATTACTAAAATATTTGGAAATTTAGAAAGATTTTTGTTTCAATATAATTTAATATTCTGTTCTGGAAAATTTTGTTGAAAATATTCTTCAAAATAATGTAATTTGAAATTTAGATTTTTACTTTATACTAGACTTAAACCATTGCCGATCGACCATTAAAATATATATTAGGTGAAAATAAAATATACTCACACAAACAAGTTGATCCAAATAATGCTGTTAACTGAAAGCCCAAAATTTGTTATTTGTTGCTTTGGGCTAGACATAATTATTCTATTAACCAAAGTGTTGTACTGGTTAATTCTTATTTATTTGAAATTTATTAAAATATGCATCCATTTATCCTATACATAAATCTTTCTTTCTTTTTGGTGAACAGTAATACCAGATATTACAAAAATATTTGTAAGAGCTCTGTAAGATCAAATATACAATCATATTATCATCTTATATATCAGTTAAACAGTATAGCTTTATACCCTGTCGCCGAATAGATATTATGCAATAATATTGCTGAAACCCTTGATTCTGTAGGGCAACTTGTTTGTTTGATGTGTTTCAGCATTTGATAAGATCAATGGCAACATTCTATTGTAAAAGTTGTTAAGCTTAGTTTACAAAAACTAGTTAAGTTAAATTATCGATGGATTCTTATCTGAATGTATGTCAGTTGTGTGTTACTCTAAACAACTTTAAAACTTGTTAACTTTACTATATCAGGTGTGCCACAAGGCTCATATTAGGTCCTCTCTTATTTAACAATTTTAATAATGATCTGTTAGAAAAATTAAACTGTGAACATCTTTGTGCTGATGATCTAAAAATTTATTCCCTTAACAATATCAGTAACTTTCAATATTTACAAGATGACTTGTATAAGTTTCTGATTAGTGTTGGGAAAATGGACTTGGCTTGAATATTATGAATGTGAAAACATATGTTTTTTTACTAGAAGCTCTAATCCTGTTATATTCAATTAATTAATAACTTTCAAATAGAAAGAATTACAAATTTTGGAGTGTATTTGATTGTAAATTACCTATTAATCATTATGTTGAGGCTGTTGTCAGTGGTTTTATTGGTCAAAATTCTACGAATATTCAAAATCTGGATATTATAAAAATAATTTATTATGCGTATGTGTGTTCCAAGTTGGACTATGCTGCATTAATTTGGTCTTCTCAAAAACATTGATCTTTTTAAATTTCTGCTTTTAAGTTGGAAGGTCATTACGTAGTCAGTGGTTTTTATTATAATGTATTACTCAAACTATTTAATTTTGAATTCATTGGTTCCTACTCTGGTCGAGAAAAGTACAAACTATTGCATAACTAAGTTGACTTGTTGATTTAGATTCACCTCTTTCACTACTTGGAAATTGTTAATAGTTAATATACACTGATAGTTGTTTTTTGTATTGTATTATTATTTATGTTGTAATTGAGATTTAGTTTACTGTATTAACAAACATATTATTATTTTTATTAATAGTAGTAGTAGTGCTATTATAATAATGATAAGACATTGATATTGTATAAAAAATTCTTAACATTTTTACTTCATTCAAAGTTGTACAGTAAGAAAACAAAATTATTTAATCATTTTACTATTTGTCAGAATTGTCATAAAATACTGTGGATGAAATTTTCATGTTGAAAAGGTAATGCTATTTTATTACAGATATAATTTGTACAATTGAATTTGTCTTGAAGTTGATAAAATATTACTGGAAACTGGTGATTGCTTTCATGTGTTTTGTTTACTTATTTCAGTTTTTTAAATTTACCTTAACAGAAATATTAATAAAACATGTAGCTCTTTTTTGAATTCGTATTTTTGTATGTAAATGAACTTGTTGATGTATAGACATCACTTTAAAACACCATTAATTATAATTCAATTACAATTGGTAAACAAATGGCCGAAAAAATCAAAATTCTGACTTGTTTCACTATTTATTTCTTGAAATTACTTTCATAGTAATGCCTGAATTAAAGAAATATTACTTTTTTAAAATCATAAAAATAGTTTACAATTTAATAGCATGAAATCAATTAGATCAGCTCAGCAATTGGATGAGCGACTGGTACCATTCGCCATTCGGATACAATTAATGGCGTTTTGGAGTGGCGGGGGGCGATAGGCAAATACTATTACTAACATGAAATCATTTAATTAATAATTTAATATTTTCGATGATTTGTTATTTAAATTTAATATTATTAATAATATTTACATTTATTATATTACAGACGTTTTATATTTTTCTGAAATTAACATAATCCTCCTATTTTTTTGTAAACAAATTTTAATTAACCTGTTGCACATATTTTTGTGATGTAAATTTTAACCTTCAATTGCAAGGTATATTATTAAAAAGAACCTTTTTTATTTACAATTCGCTTGATAATTTATGTAATCTCTTGAATTTATTAGTATGTCGGCATCAAATGTTTATTTTGTTGCAAGTTTTAATTACTATTTAATAAATTCGCTACTGAATTAGAATATACAGGGTGACTGATGAAAAACCTTTGGTGCTGTATCTCGCTTATTTTTTTTCCGATTTTAATAAATAAAACATCAAATTAAATCATTTTTAAAAGACTTTTATATTTTTTCATTGTAAAAGTGGCTTTTTTAAGCACTAGTGCTTTTTTACGTTTTTATTGCACGGTAATGTCAAACTGGTTTTATTGCACAGAAATGTCAATTTTGACAGATGAATATATTATAGCACAAATTTTCGACGAAAAACTTAATTTTTTATTAATTGATAAAAATTACTAATAAACTATAAATATAATATATAATAGAAACGAAATGGCAGATTTAAGAACTCTGAAGATTTCATTTAACACGTTAACGCCGGCGGGTACCACCGGTGGTACACGAGTTTTTACGCTTTTGGTACGCCACTGATTACTTCCATGGTGACAATAAATAATTATTATCGCGCATCTAGGACTACAGTCACCATAGCAACCATAATAACCATAGGCGTGCGAGCCAAATTTTGTCACAAGTAAAATAACAAGACCTCCCGTTTTTATCGGAAAATCATATGCTCGAAAAATGTGTTGCTTAGCAATATCCCGAATCCTGTTGACAATATTAAAAACCCGAGTGCGAAGCACGAGGGTTTTTATTGTCAACAGGATGAGGGATTTTGCTTAAAAGAAACACATTTTGAGTGCATGCCATTTTCCGATTAAAAACGAGAGGTCGAGTTATTTTTGGTAAGACAAATTCCAGAATAATAGATTGTTATATGAGATTTATTTAATGTTACTAAAAAAATACAATTGAATATTGAATCGTTAATGTTACTAATACAAAAAAATAACATACCGAATTATTCCGAGTATTAGTTGGTATATTGCTTTTAATAATTGCTTCAATTTCCTTTGATTTTAAACTACCGAAACGTTTCATTATTCGAAAGAAATGAATGCACGTCCGAGATTCGATTGTACTGTCACTTTTGACAAATGCGAACCAACGACACCTACAATTACCCTACCGGGATTTTATCACCCTACAGGGATTTTATCGATTTTTTTTATCACTTCTTCGTTTTTGTTTTATCGAGATAAACAAAGCTGCTGTAATTTGAAGTGCCACCATATTGCTTCTAACCATGAATTTGACACATGAGGGAATTTGTCATTTTAAATGAATAATTGTAGGGTACAAAACGCCGGCGTCAACGTGTTAATGCAAGTCGAAGCGATTACAATAAAGCGAACATTTTTTCCATAAATAATAATGGCGGCCGACATTTGTTCAACTTGTTTACTGGTTGCTAAGTAACGCTTTCATTGGTGCACTGCGGGTAAAATATGTTTTCATTAATTGAATTATTGAAATGACAGTAAAATATTACTCATAAGAATATATTCTTTGAAATCCTTTACGATCGAAGATAAAATTTTGTAAGGCACACGTGTAAATGTTTCTTTATTGCACTCCTGGCTTTAAAAAAACTCGCTCGTTCCTCGCTCGTGTTTTTAAACGCCAGTTCGTGCAATAAAGCATCACTTTTTACACTTGTACCTTAATAGTTATTTAAGGTACAAGTGTAAAAAGTGATGCTTTATTGCACGAACTGGCGTTTAAAAACACGAGCGAGGAACGAGCGAGTTTTTTAAAGCCAGGAGTGCAATAAAGAAACTTTGTACACGTGTGCCTTACAAGATTTTATCTTCGATCGTAAAGGATTTCAAAGAATATATTCTTATGAGTAATATTTTAATGTCATTTCAATAATTCAATTAATGAAAACATATTTTACCCGCAGTGCACTAATGAAAGCGTTACTTAGCAACCAGTAAATAAGTTGCACAAATGTCGGCCGCCATTATTATTTATGGAAAAAATGTTCGCTTTATTGTAATCGCTTCGACTTGCATTAAATGAAATCTTCGGAGTTCCTAAATCTGCCATTTCGTTTGTATTATATATTTTATTTATAATTTATTAGTTATTTGTATCAATTAATAAAAAAATAAGTTTTTCGTCGAAAATTTGTGCTATTCATGCATCTGTCAAATTTGACATTTGTGTGCAATAAAAACAGTTTGACATTACCGTGCAATAAAAACGTAAAAAAGCACTAGTGCTTTAAAAAGCCACTTTTACAATGAAAAATGATGCAAAAAGCGTCTACTTTCTGTACGATCGTAGATAAATAACTATAATATGAACTGAACTGATATTTTTTCTTGCATCCAGTTTTTGACAAAAGACGATCAACTTTTTTTTTTCAAATTGCACTGTATATATATATTTTATTGATCCGCAAGATTTTTTTTCTGAATATAAAATTGTAAACAATGTTTTCCATACATCAAACTAAAGTCGAGAAATTGAGGAGGAAAAAATAAAAAATCAAGTATCCATAAAAAAAATTCCTTGCGGATCAATACAAAATATATATACGGTGCAATTTGAAAAAAAAAGTTGATCGTCTTTTGTCAAAAACTGGATGCAAGAAAAAATCAGTTGAGTTTATATTAAAGTCTTTTAAAAATGATTTAATTTGATGTTTTATTTATTAAAATCGGATAAAAAATAAGCGAGTTACAGCACTAAAGGTTTTTCGTCAGTCACCCTGTATAAACTGTCAGCAAATCTAATTTAATTTAATTATTAGACAGTGCAACAATGTCAGATGTGGGTTTTTGGTACATATAACACTTTTATCAATAATTTCAATAACATGCTTGAATATTCATAGTTACTGAAATAAAATTTCAATATCTTGGTCCCTTGTCACATTTTTTTAAATGCAAATATACATTTGCACATAAACAATCTAATTGACAAATGAATTATTTATTCTGTTTACAAGGTGTCCCATTAATGTGGGGGAAATGGCTTGGCAATAACTAAAGTGATGTGTAATATCAACAATAATAAATTTCAACCAGATCGAATAAAGCATTCAATTATTATAAATAAAATTAATAATACTTTTTTTCGACTTTTTAATGGTTAAGCTGAAATTTGGATAAGTTGATTTAAATCATCATATTTTGATCACAGGAATCTATGGTCTAGCAATTTCCTAATATTAACGGGAGACATAATTTCAGAACATTAAATCAAATATTGTTTCAGATTCTTAATACAAAAGTACAATGAAAATACTTTTTTTTAAATTATGTTTTAAAGTATTGTAAAAATTAAATCTTAAAACTGTACAATCTAGCACAAGTAAAAAAAACAAAAATTAAAAAAAAATGGATATTCAATTGAAACAATTATGTATTTTTTCGATTACTAAAATATTTGGAAATTTAGAAAGATTTTTGTTTCAATATAATTTAATATTCTGTTCTGGAAAATTTTGTTGAAAATATTCTTCAAAATAATGTAATTTGAAATTTAGATTTTTACTTTATACTAGACTTAAACCATTGCCGATCGACCATTAAAATATATATTAGGTGAAAATAAAATATACTCACACAAACAAGTTGATCCAAATAATGCTGTTAATTGAAAGCCCAAAATTTGTTATTTGTTGCTTTGGGCTACAACTGGGACATAATTATTCTATTAACCAATGTGTTGTACTAGTTAATTCTTATTTATTTGCAATTTATTAAAATATGCATCCATTTATCCTATACATAAATCTTTCTCTTTTTTTGGTGAACAGTAATACCAGATATTACAAAAATATTTGTAAGAGCTCTGTAAGATCAAATATACAATCATATTATCATCTTATATGTATATCAGTTAAACAGTATAGCTTTATACCCTGTCGCCGAATAGATATTATGCAATAATATTGCTGAAACACTTGATTCTGTAGGGCAACTTGTTTGTTTGATGTGTTTCAGCATTTGATAAGATCAATGGCAACATTCTATTGTAAAAGTTGTTAAGCTTAGTTTACAAAAACTAGTTAAGTTAAATTATCGTTGGATTCTTATCTGAATGTATGTCAGTTGTGTATTACTCTAAACAACTTTAAAACTTGTTAACTTTACTATATCAGGTGTGCCACAAGGCTCATATTAGGTCCTCTCTTATTTAACAATTTTAATAATGATCGGTTAGAAAAATTAAAGTGTGAACATCTCTGTGGTGATGATCTAAAAATTTATTCTCTTAACAATATCAGTAACTTTCAATATTAACAAGATGACTTGTATAAGTTTATGTTTATTAATTAATTCTGTTTATTAATTCTTTGTACATCTTTCTTACAAAATACATTTCAAAACAAATAAATTACAAAAAACATACATACAATTTTGGGCGAAAGAAGCACGGGCGGAGTTTCTGATTAGTGTTGGGAAAATTGACTTGGCTTGAATATTATGAATGTGAAAACATATGTTTTTTTACTAGAAGCTCTAATCCTGTCATATTAAATTAATTAATAACTTTCAAATAGAAAGAATTACAAATTTTGGAGTGTATTTGATTGAAAATTACTTATTAATCATCATGTTGAGGCTGTTGTCAGTGGTTTTATTGGTCAAAATTCTACGAATATTCAAAATCTGGATATTATAAAAATAATTTATTATGCGTATGTGTGTTCCAAGTTGGACTATGCTGCATTAATTTGGTCTTCTCAAAAACATTGATCTTTTTAAATTTCTGCTTTTAAGTTGGAAGGTCATTACGTAGTCAGTGGTTTTTATTATAATGTATTACTCAAACTATTTAATTTTGAATTCATTGGTTCCTACTCTGGTCGAGAAAAGTACAAACTATTGCATAACTAAGTTGACTTGTTGATTTAGATTCACCTCTTTCACTACTTGGAAATTGTTAATAGTTAATATACACTGATAGTTGTTTATTTGTATTGTATTATTATTTATGTTGTAATTGAGATTTAGTTTACTGTAAATTCATGATGGTTGTGACCGTTACTAGGTGGTAATCCAAATTTAAACACATATTGAAACACTTACTATGTTTTTACCACAATTAATTTATTGTAATATGGTTTACATATGGTATATACAAAAATCACGACTTAAGTTTCGACCTGTTACAGTCATTATCAAGTGAGTACAAAATTGCTGAGGAAGTACATTTATACCGGCGAGAGATTAGTGAAAATTTCCAAATGAAGGTGACGGATTATAAATTACGAATTTCTAATTAAATTGCCGGGAGCTGCCTGAAGAGCGGGGTGGAGATTAGGTCCGTTTGTTCGTTGAGGAGATTAATTTCGGGATTTCTGGTGCGTTTATAAATTTCGGCCGCTTCTAATAGGTTTAGCCTCGAACCTTTTGTACAGCTGTGCAAAATTTTCACCTTGCTAATCTCCGGGAATTGATGTTTCGTTTCTAAAATATGGTTGGCGAATGTGCTGTGGTTCTGCTGCAGTCTGAAGGCCCGGAAATGTTCCGAATATCGTTTCTCCAGGCTGCGTCCAGTTTGGCCTACGTAGACACTATTACATTCGGAACACTGTATCTCATATACACCCGATTTTTTTGTGTGGTTAATTTTGTCCTTTGAGTTGAACAAAATATTTGATAGCTTTGCAGATGGTCTAAAGGCAATTTGTTGATTTTGTTTGCGGAGAATGTGTGCTATTTTGTTTGATGTTTTGCCAAGATAGGTTAATGAAATGAATTTTGTATTTTCTAAAGTTTGTGTTTTTGGGTAAATGTGAGTCATTGTGGTTTTATATCGTTTTTTATTGATTAATGATTTGATTAAGTTTGTGGGGAAACCGTTCATTTTTGAAATGGATAAGATTTTATTTATTTCTTCATTTAGGTGAACATGGGACAGTGGAATGGAAAATGCTCTGTGAATCATTGAATGGTAGGATGCTAGTTTGTGTGACAGAGGATGATTGGAGTGGAATGGGATGGTGGAGTTAGAATTAGTTGTTTTCCTATAGATGTTGAATTCTATTTTATTATTATTATGAATTAGTGTTAAATCTAAAAAGTTTATTTGGTTATTATGTTCACATTCAAGTGTAAATTTAATTTTGGGGTGAATATTATTTAAAAAATTTAAAAATTGGGTTAACTGACGGGAGGTGCCACTGAAACATGCGATTATGTCATCCACATATCGATACCAAAAGGATATATGTTTTTTGGCAAGTTCCGAAATGAATATTTGGTCTTCGATATGTGCCATGAATAGATCGGCAAGGAGGGGGCTTAAAGGAGATCCCATTGCAAGTCCTGTATTTTGTTTATAGAATTTGTTTTCAAATTGAAAATAATTTTGTTTAACACAGACATCAAACGCTTGATAAAGTTCGTTTTTTGTTACAACATCAATATTTAATTTATCTAAGATATTTTGAATTATTGCCAGGCATTCATCTGTGGGAATATTGGAGAACATGTTGGTAACATCAAAGGACACAAGTTTGGAATTTTTCGGGGTAGTTATGGTTTTTAGGTGATCAGAGAGGATTAGGGAATTTTTAACGGAATATTTTGGTTTGAAATTGGTATATTTTTTGAAAAGAGTATTTAATTCAACTCCTAATTCACGTGCAGGGCTATTGATATAAGAAACTACTGGCCTAACGGGAAAATTTTGTTTGTGTGTTTTTATTAGTCCATAAAGTCTTGGAGCTCTCGGATTTTTGTTAATAATTTGTAATTTTTTAAATTTTGAGAAAATGACCGTAGTATCATAATCATCCTTGATAAGGCTCAGTATATCGACAAAATCAATAATTTTATTACCGCAGAGAATTTAACTCTCCTTGATAAAGATCCTACCTCCTCATTTCAATCTCAAATAAAAAATCTCCTTAAAGATACTACGGTCATTTTCTCAAAATTAAAAAAATTACTGACTTGTTTCACTATTTATTTCTTGAAATTACTTTCATAGTAATGCCTGAATTAAAGAAATATTACTTTTTTAAAATCATAAAAATAGTTTACAATTTAATAACATGAAATCAATTAGATCAGCTCAACAATTGGGTGAGCGACTGGTACCATTCGCCATTCGGATTCAATTAATGGCGTTTTAGAGTGGCGGGGGGCGATAGGCAAATGCTATTACTAACATGAAATCATTTAATTAATAATTTAATATTTTTAATGATATGTTATTTAAATTTAATATTATTAATAATATTTACATTTATTATATTACAGACGTTTTATATTTTTCTGAAATTAACATAATCCTCCTATTTTTTTGTAAACAAATTTTAATTAACCTATTACACATATTTTTGTGATGTAAATTTTAACCTTCAATTGCAAGGTATATTATTAAAAAGAACTTTTTTCATTTGCAATTCACTTGATAATTTATGTAATCTCTTGAATTTATTAGTATGTCGGCATAAAATGTTTATTTTGTTGCAAGTTTTAATTACTATTTAATAAATTCGCTACTGAATTAGAATATACAGGGTGACTGATGAAAAACCTTTGGTGCTGTATCTCGCTTATTTTTTTTCCGATTTTAATAAATAAAACATCAAATTAAATCATTTTTAAAAGACTTTTATCTACTATCGTACAGAAAGTTGACGCATTTTGCATCATTTTTCATTGTAAAAGTGGCTTTTTAAAGCACTAGTGCTTTTTTACGTTTTTATCTACGATCGTACAGAAAGTAGACGCTTTTTGCATCATTTTTCATTGTAAAAGTGGCTTTTTAAAGCACTAGTGCTTTTTTACGTTTTTATTCCACGGTAATGTCAAACTGTTTTTATTGCACAGAAATGTCAACTTTGACAGATGAATATATTATAGCACAAATTTTCGACGAAAAACTTAATTTTTTATTAATTGATACAAATAACTAATATACTATAAATAAAATATATAATAGAAACGAAATGGCAGATTTAAGAACTCTGAAGATTTCATTAAATGCAAGTCGAAGCGATTACAACAAAGCGAACATTTTTTCCATAAATAATAATGGCGGCCGACATTTGTGCAACTGGTTTACTGGTTGCTAAGTAACGCTTTCATTAGTGCACTGCGGGTAAAATATGTTTTCATTAATTGAATTATTGAAATCACATTAAAATATTACTCATAAGAATATATTCTTTGAAATCCTTTACGATCGAAGATAAAATTTTGTAAGGCACACGTGTAAAAAGTTTCTTTATTGCACTCCTGGCTTAAAAAAAAAACTCACTTCTTCCTCGCCCGTGTTTTTAAACGCCAGTTCGTGCAATAAAGCATCACTTTTTACACCAGTTTTTGACAAAAGACGATCAACTTTTTTTTTTCAAATTGCACTGTATATATATTTTTTATTGATCCGCAAGATTTTTTTTTGAATATAAAATTGTAAACAATGTTTTCCATACATCAAACTAAAGTCGAGAAATTGAGGATTTTTTTGAAAAAAATAAAAACTCAAGTATCCATAAAAAAAATTCCTTGCGGATCAATATAAAATATATATATACGGTGCAATTTGAAAAAAAAAAGTTGATCGTCTTTTGTCAAAAACTGGATGCAAGAAAAAATCAGTTGAGTTTATATTAAAGTCTTTTAAAAATGATTTAATTTGATGTTTTATTTATTAAAATCGGACAAAAAATAAGCGAGTTACAGCACTAAAGGTTTTTCGTCAGTCACCCTGTATAAACTGTCAGCAAATCTAATTTAATTTAATTATTAGACAGTGCAACAATGTCAGATGTGGGTTTTTGGTACATATAACACTTTTATCAATAATTTCAATAACATGCTTGAATATTCATAGTTTCTGAAATAAAATTTCAATATCTTGGTCCCTTGTCACATTTTTTTAAATGCAAATCTACATTTGCACATAAACATTCTAATTGACAAATGAATTATTTATTCTGTTTACAAGGTGTCCCATTAATGTGGGGGAAATGGCTTGGCCATAACTAAAATGATGTGTTACATTATTAATACCAACAATAATAAGTTTCAACCAGATCGAATAAAGCGTTCAATTATTATAAATAAAATTAATGATAATTTATTATCTGCCTGATGAAGCCACTGTGTGGCGAAACAATTGTCGCAGTGCATCGACATTAAATTGTGTAAATTCTCAAAACCCAAGTGTTTTATTTATCACCTATAAATTGATATTCAATTGAACCAATTATGTATTTTTTCGATTGCTAAAATATTTGGAAATTTAGAAAGATTTTTGCTTCAATATAATTTAATATTCTGTTCTGGAAAATTTTGTTGAAAATATTCTTCAAAATAATGTAATTTAAAATTTAGATTTTCTATTTTATACCAGACTTAAACCATTGCCGATCGACCATTAAAATATACTCACACAAACAAGTTGATCCAAATAATGCTGTTAACTGAAAGCCCAAAATTTGTTATTTTTACTTTCCCTATATGAAATATAGGGGAAGTATTGTGATCGTGATTTTTTTTTGAAAAATTTTTTTTGCGGAAATATCCGTTTTGGGGTCCCCTCAACCCATTTCACTAATTTCTGGAAAAAAAAAATTTGTGTCTGTGTGTGTGTCTGTCTGTCTGTCTGTCTGTCTGTCTGTCGGTGGGCGCTGTATCTCAAAAACTAATAATCTGATTGAGATGAAACTTTAAACTTAAGGTTTTATCATTAAAAACTGGAACTGAAAAGCTTTTGGTAAACATTCATAGACCGGAAGTGGATGTTTACTCGAGACGTTTTTTTGTTTTTTGGTGATATTTTTCTAAATATGAAAAATTTTAAAAAACGATTCAAACAAAAGTTAAAGAGAATTAAAAACTGAACAAGTTTTATTTAAACATATTTTTCATAAAATTATTAACTTTTGAGAAAAAAATTAAAAATTGAAAATTTAGACATTTTTTGCCAATTGCCAATTAACTGTTGGAGTTACATGAATTTTATATAACAAATAATTGTAGAGAATTAAAAAATGAATACATTATTAAGAATAGCCTTTTTGCGTAAATCTCATAGTTTTCGAGAAAAATATAGGGAAAGTACTATGATGGCCACATCACCATTTGTTGCTTTGGGCTAGACATAATTTAGAAGACCTCATTATCGGTAGAAATTTAATCAAAATTGAACGTGTTTGGTATTTCAGAAGCATTTCTTTCAATATCTACAGATGAGTTTGGATAACACATAAATTTTATATTAGCTGTTAAATTGTCAAAGTCCAAAAAATGGTGATGTGGCCATCATAGTACTTTCCCTATATTTTTCTCGAAAACTATGAGATTTACGCAAAAAGGCTATTCTTAATAATTTATTCATTTTTTAATTCTCTACAATTATTTGTTATATAAGTTTCATGTAACTCCAACAGTTAATTAACAATTGGCAAAAAATGTCTAAATTTTTATTTTTTATATTTTTTCTCAAAAGTTAAAAATTTTATGAAAAATACGTTTAAATAAAACTTGTTCAGTTTTTTATTCTCTTTAACTTTTGTTTGAATCGTTTTTTAAAATTTTTCATATTTAGAAAAATATCACCAAAAAACAAAAAAACGTCTCGAGTAAACAACAACTTCCGGTCTATCAATGTTTACCAAAAGCTTTTCAGTTCCAGTTTTTAATGTTAAAACCTTAAGTTTAAAGTTTTATCTCAACCAGATTATTCGTTTTTGAGATACAGCGCCCACCGACAGACAGACAGACAGACAGACAGACAGACAGACAGACACACACACAGACACAAAATTTTTTTTTCCAGAAATTAGTGTAATGGGTTCAGGGGACCGCAAAACGGATATTTCCGCAAAAAAAATTTTTCAAAAAAAAATCACGATCACAATACTTCCCCTATATTTCATATAGGGAAAGTAAAAACGACTTTACGACGATACTTTCGCATAAATCGTGATATTATAATTAGTCTATCTACTTTTAATGATGGATAATTCTTGAATCCCATTTTATTTAGTTGATCAATAAGTAGTTTCAGTTTATTTTTTTACTTTCCCTATATAGTATATATAGTTTTACTTTCCCTATATAGTATATATAGGGGAAGTATTGTTTTCGTGCGAGAAAATGTCTGTGGGCGCTGTATCTCAAAAACGAATGATCCGATTGAGATGAAACTTTAAACTTAAGGTTTTATCGTTAAAAACTGGAACTGAAAAGCTTTTGGTAAATATTCATAAACCGGAAGTGGATGTTTATTCGAAGCGTTTTTTGTTTTTTGGTAATATTTTTCTAAATATGAAAAAATTTTGAAAACGTTTCAAACAAAAGTTAAAGGGAATGGAAAACTGAATAAGTTTTATTAAAATATATTTTTTATAAAATTCTTAACTTTTGAGAAAAAAAATAAAAATTAAAAAATTTGACATTTTTTGCCAATTGCTAATAAACTATTGGAGTTACGTAAAATTTATATAACAAATAATTGTAGAGAATTAAAAAATGAACAAATTATTAAGAATAACCTTTTTCCGTAAACCTCATAGATTTGGTGTAAAATATAGGGAAAGTACTATGATGGCCACATCACCATTTTTTATCATTAATTGCGCCGTTCATATCGATGGTAGTTTTATATTTCCCTTGTAGCTCCAAATAAAATAAGCAATAATATCTACCAAAAATGCAAAATTGCAGATCCATTTTTGATTCTTAGCATTTCAACGTTATCACACCTCATTCAGAAAAGAAATTATTTCCGATAGTAATTCCTGAAACCTTTCCAAACATTTGCCGCGGCTCAACCATATAACATATAAACTAATGTCCATAAAAATTGCAACACCTAGAATTTGTTAAACGATTTTATTTAAACAAAGTAATTATTCAAATTTGAAAACAAGAAAAAAAGTTAAAAGTTTTTTTAATAAAGAGTTGCTCCGTCACGATTTCTAATGCACTCCTTTAGATGGCATGGCGTACTATCAACCAAATGATCTATAGCTATGTATGGTATGTCGTCCCAAGCTTTTTGAATCCGTAGCTGGAGATCGTGTAAGTTATGTGGAGGGTGTGGTAAATTACCTAGTTATCTACCGTTCGCGTCCCGCAGAGACAGGCCATGTGAGGACGGCAATCTTAGCTTCTTCTAAAAAACGTGTTATAGCTTATTATTGTATTATCCTGTTCGAAAATGGTATTTTCCAGCCCCTGAAGATATGGAAGCGCAACTGGTTCTAGCAGATTGGCAATGTAACCAGCTGTGTTTAGGTTGCCGACAAGGAAGACTAAGGGTGATCTGGTACAATAATATATTGCACCCCTTATCAGCACTCCTTGTATGAGGGCTGTGTTGCGTTCTATAAAATTTTTGGATTTTTACGCATCCGTGTGACCCTCCTACGATCACAGTAGGCAAGCAAAATCGGGACTCATCACTAAACACAATTTGATGCCATTCTTGCGTCCAATTCGCTCTTTTGTTGCTCCATTCTTATCTGCGTAGACGAAGGAAGATATAAACTTGGACGCAGCCCTTAAGACCTTATCTGGCGATAGACAGATGACATTGACATTCTGGGTCCTATTGTGTTCAATAACTTTGCCCATAATTTCAATTCTCCTAGTACGAGTAGGTCGATTCAATTGGACTTATTTGATAGCAGACATGATATTTGCTTTATTTTGAAAGTTTCTCCAACATCGAGAAATACTTCTTATGACTCTCTCAACTTCAAATGTTTTTATTTTATTTTTCGCCAGTACATAGCTACTTTTGGTTGATAACTCCTCTGTGAAAATCATTTTCAAATTTTGTATACATGGATTTATGATGTCTTTCTAGATTTTCACATTTAGGCAGTGCAACTGAAGCGCGAAAAATAAGGCAAATATTGTACATTTTTGTCATTGTGAATAAGAAAGATGCACAATTGTTAACAGTTAAAAATTTATGTCCGTTTTTTGTGCCCTATTAGATTGAATCTACCTCATTCCAAATTATATCTAATAACTGTTAAATTTTAAATTACCATCTATTATTTTATCGGATGATTTAACATGTAATGTTCGTTAATAAAGTAGTAAATATAAATTTACAAAATTTTAAAATTATGTTATAAATGAATGAGCCAAACATTAGATTGATAGTTTTTTTTGCTTTCTGTCTTAAATGTAACAGGTGGGGCAAACGTCCCGCTACTATTTTAATTGCGCGCCATCTTGGTTCTGTGACGTTTGGCTCAGTTTTGCTTTAATCATTATGTTGTGTAGACGTCAAAATTTTATTATGGATAAATATACGCCATAAGAACGAGCAGAAATAGTGACAATATTTATTGAAAATAATTCGTCTAAATTGATAATGAGCGATGAAGCCCATTTTCTTCTCAGTGGCCACGTTAATAAACAGAACAGTCGGTTTTGGGGAACACACAATCCTCAATTAATTCATGAAACATCATTGCATCCACTAAAAACAACTGTATGGTGTGGTATTCATGCTGGAAATATCATTGGTCCCTATTTTTTTGAAAATGACCACGTTGTTGGAGTTACTGTTAATGCTGAACGGTACCAAGACATGATTCGAAATTTTCTTGTGCCTGAAATGGAAGAGCAAGGACTGGAGGATATGTGGTTCCAGCAAGATGGGGCCCCAGCACACACAGCTCGTTCAACAATTCAATTATTGAATGACGATTTTCCACGAAGACTAATTTCGCGAGGTGGCGATTTAGCATGGCCAGCCAGATCTTCGGATTTAACCTTCTTACGAGGTTTTTTAAAATCAAAAGTTTATGTGAATAAGCCCCAAACGATTCAACATCTTAAAAAAAATATCCGTCACGAAATTGAAGAAATTCAGCCCGATATGTTGAAGGATGTCCTAAAAAGAGCCGAAAGTTGCATAGCGAATCGCGGTCACCATTTAACCGATATAATTTTCCAATCATAACGAAAAAAAAAAATGTAAAGACCAAATAAACTTTTTATGAAAATCAAACTTACTTATCTTTTCTTTGGGCAAAGTTATAGGCAATCAAAATGGTAGCGGGACTTTTGCCCCACCTTGTATATCAATGCACTTTAATATAAACAATTAAACAATTACGTATGTTTATAGTTTTCATATACATCCACACTTAATAGACAACTAACAAAAAGTGTTTATGTCGTCGCTTTCGTCTACCAAAAGCTGTTAGAAGACGGGAGGACTCCCTTAACATCACGTCTATGACCTGTACACAATACGTTTTTATTACAGTTTATTAAGTCGTATTATTTTCCATTGTCCTCTTCGATGTGGGCTGCAATGATTCAAGCGGATTTTTTTAGCTATTACTAACACTTTGGTGATGTCATAGTTCCTCATGGCTGGATAAAGTGCGTGAGATGATTGCGTTATTTGTTATGCAAACAACTGGAATCACATCGCAAAATAAATACTATTCACACGTTAAAACACATTAATTAGCTTTCGTTTACAACATTTTGATAAAATTATTAAAATACATCATAATAAATTACGCGTAGAGACATATAGAGTTTAGTATGAGGCTGGAATTTTTTGTTGTTAGGTATTATTTCAATTGCAATTATTCTGTTTGAAATTAAAATGCAGTAATTAGGAATAAAATGTAATTAAACATAATTTTTGCCATTATAATATCAATTTTGGCTACTTATTACCGTTAACAACTACAAAAACTCACTTATAAAAATTAATTATAACAAATGAGTTAATAAAATTGATTTCGACTGGAATGATAATGAGGGAATTGTAGTCGACACAAATATATCGTGACTTCAAACAAAAACATGAATATATTTGATTGTAGATCTGTATGGGTTTGAGTGGAAGGTCATTCGGTAACAGTGAACCATGTATTCGGTGGATTTTATTAATTTTATATATTTTATTGTTAAGAGTCGACAATATGAAAATTTGACAAGAACAACGACGATGTATGTCTTTCTTCTACAAAAGTCAATCGTTACAGTTGGAGTTAATCCTTTATTTAGTAGAACCCCAGGTTTATAATTTTATTGAATGACTAAAAAATTAAATAGTGTTTATCATGAAATTAATGTAGGGGTAACATGGGGCAGAACCAATTGCGGGGCAAACCCGATTGCCTCGCTTTCAAACAAGACTACGTGTCCGATTGGTGCGCCATCTACAAGTAAAATAATCATGTCAAGCAAACGTCATACAGAAAATTTGAGCTGCCAGCGCCCCCATTTGCAAACGCCAAAAAATTGTTTGTATCAGTTGCTTACTTATTTTGCTCTATGCTAGTCATGTTATAACTTGATTAATAATTGAGATAAATTGATTCCGAAGTGAAATTTCGTGGTGAGGCAAGTATTGTGTTCATTTTGCGAATTTTTATCATTCAAAAGCACAATATATTTTTTTGTGAAAAATAGTCATTGGGGTCATTACCGATTGCTTTTTTGTAGGTGAGAATGGCATGTGATTATAAACCTAAGTCGCCGGCAATCGACAAAGAACATTTGGAAAAGACAAAAAAGCGGTCACAAATGGTCAATTACAAAGTGCAGCTCGTGAGTTTGGTTTGACGTATTCAAAATAGCGGACTCATTGCGGCGATGCATCGAAGCGCGTTGGTCCTAGATTAAAAGTCGTGAATCAAAAATTGTTGACAGCAGCATTGAATCTAGTACAGAAACGAGCTACAGCAAAACGGTTTCCGGTGATAATGTAGCCGAAGGAACAAGCTCTCCAATGATAATAAACAATTTAGATCAAATAGACGCTGTTCTGTTGTACATTTGAAGGCAATTCTGTGATTAAAGAAGTCGGCTGTTCTCGTATGTGACCCATTTGTCATTACCGATCATCTTTCCCTTTGAAAATGAATAGATTTAGTTTCGTTGCAGCAAAGAATCGCAGGCACCAATTCTAAGCAATGGTATAATAACTCACATACCAGTCCAACTGGACGATTTTAATAATTTTATCATTTTCGCCGCCTGGCCTACCAGAGCCTGCCTCATGATCACAAAATGTTTGGCCTGCTCTCCCTTTCCCCCTTGCTCATATTTTTGAACGCTAACAAAAGAGAGGCGTTACCAAATACAAAACTGTCGAAGTACTTTTTAAAATCATAACATCACCTTTAAATCGCCGTAAACTTTAATCACAAGCGATGTTTACATTTAGTGCCTTTCTTATAACGCATTCTGTGAGTAAGTAAGTTAGTTAATATTTTACCTAATACTTGTGAAATTACTTGTTTTCTGTTCTAACCTATTTTACATATAATCCCCATTTTAAATCGTAATTCACTATCCACCTATTCCTTTCTTTACGCGGCCTTCACGTTTGTGAACATGTTAGCCACCAAGACGGGCCTCGTTAGTGCGAAGAACTGTGTCCTTGTACAGGGTGATTTATTAAGGGGCCACCGGCCTTATCTCGAAAACCGTATATCCTAGAATTTGGGGGAAAAAATTCTTATCATATAATCGGCCAAAAGAATATGCGTAAAAACATTTTTAAATGCTTAGCTTTCCGCTAGGTGGCGCATTTTATCATTTACACAATTAATTTGCGTTTTTTACAAAATATAACCGCATTAAGGCTATTGAAAATTATCAAAATTAGAAACTACTGTACTTGGTTTACAATTTTTGCTTGTCATTTTTTTCTATCACCTACAGTTAAGTGGTGGGGGAAGCATACTTTTGTTTACAGAAAATGGTCTGTAACTTCCGTATACCTTAACCGATTTTCACAAGCTTAGGCTCAATGGAAAGAGCATTAGAAGTTGATTACAAAAATAAATAACATTAACACATTTAATCTATGCGCTGGCAACTAGAGGGCGTTATGTAACACTTAACCCTATTTATGGATTTTTCTCAGAAATATCAAATGGAATGATATAACTCGAAGCAGCTTACAAATAAGAAAATGAAATTACATATTGTTTCGTCAAAACCGCAAACTGATATCTCTTGTCATTCCAAAGATATTTAGATTTTTAAAATTTTCGTTGATGTTTTTCGTTGTTTTCGAAGTGTTGGTTCACCCTGTAAGGTGTAAATGAAAATATAAGGCTAAAGTTACTTTTAGAAAAAATGTCATGTAAAAACAAATGACAACAATATTTATTAGCATAATTAATGGAAAATAATAAAACTTATTACCCATAATAGAAATTTACAAAACGCTGAAATTTCTAAAAGCACCCATTATCTAGTTATTTTAGAAAATGTTTTCCCTTATTTGCTGTATCTACACAAATTCAGTCCTTCTATAGTGAAATTTTATCCTAGATTCCTTAAAATTTCTTCAATGATTTTATATGGATAAGCTGTAACATTACGAGTAAGTCAAACTATTTTCCTGGGCGATGTTGTAAAAGTAATCAAGTCACCATTGGAAATGACATTTCTGTTTTGTGATTGTTTATTTATAATTTGTTGTTGCTGTCAAAGTTAATTTGAACGTTTGAAAAATCACTTTATTATAATGCTTTATTTTTCAAACGAAGAAGCATATGATAAGCTAGCAGTCTATTTTGAAAGTCTACAAAATGCAGTCATTGCTGAAAGAGAATATGGGTTACGATTTCCTGAAAGACGGCGTCATTCAAGAAAAGTTTTTAAAATACTGGCAGAATGATTACGAAAAACTGGCAATGTTCAACCTGTTTTGGTAAGAAATAGGGTACGTAGAAGACAAAATGAAGAAAATGTTATTAACGTCTTGGCATACGTTAACGCTGAACCACGTGCAAATATTAGGGAAATTGCAAGAGATCTAGAATTAAATTATTCTTTGGCGAATAGAATACTAAAAGAACATAAAATGCTTCCTTACCATGTTGTTTTACATCAAGAGTTAAAAGACTTAGATTTTGATCGACGACTAGATTATTGCAACTGGTGAAAAGGAATGTTAAATGAGAATCAACAATTTCTATCTGCAATATTATGGACGGATGAGGCTACATTTTCAAGCTCTGGTAAAATTAACTTGCACAACAGTCACTACTGGTCAGAAACAAATCCACACTGGCAGAGGGAAGTCAATTACCAAAATCGCTGGAGCATAAATGTGTGGTGTGGTATTTTAAATAGGAAGATAATAGGACATTTTTCTTTGAAGAAAAATTAACGGGCCAAAGGTACTTAGATTTTTTAACTAACGATTTGCCCATCCTTCTAGAAGACGTTCCAATTCGTAACAGATTAGACATGTGGTATCTACAAGATGGTTGCCCAGCACATTTTGCTGCAGGTGTCCGAAATAATTTAGATATTGTATTTTCAAATAAATGGATTGGAAGGGGAAGTATTTTTCCATGGCCAGCAAGGTCACCAGACCTTACGGTTTTAGATTTCTTTTTATGGGGTAGAATTAAAGATTTGGTTTTTAAAACATGTCCAACTACACGTGAGGATATGAAAGAAAGGATTCGGCAAGTAGTAAGAGGTATTTCTGGTGCTGAAATTGAGACCAGTGTCAATTCCACTATAGAAAGACTGAATTTGTGCATAGCAAATGATGGGAAACATTTTGAGTACCTAAAATAACTAAGTAATAGGTGCAGTTATCAATTTTAGTTTTTTGTATTTTTTTTTTCATTAATTATGTTAATAAATATTGTGCCATTCGATTTAACTTGATATTTTTTTGAAATGTAACTGTAGCAGTATGTTTTCACTTACAACTTACAGGGTGAAACAACACTTCGAAAACAACGAAAAACAACAATGAAAATTTAAAAAATCTAAATATCTTTGGAATGACAAGAGATATCAGTTTGCGGTTTTGACGAAACAATATGTAATTTCATTTTCTTTTTTGTAAGCTGCTTCGAGTTATATCATTCCATTTTA
Organism: Ontholestes murinus; assembly: GCA_963969525.1. Taxonomy (NCBI): domain Eukaryota; kingdom Metazoa; phylum Arthropoda; class Insecta; order Coleoptera; family Staphylinidae; genus Ontholestes; species Ontholestes murinus. Next base: position 33,881,714 of record OZ018388.1, read on the forward strand.
TATTTCTGAGAAAAATACATAAATAGGGTTAAGTGTTACATAACGCCCTCTAGTTGCCAGCGCATAGATTAAATGTGTTAATGTTATTTATTTTTGTACTTCTAATACTCTTTCCATTGAGCCTAAGCTTGTAAAAATCGGCCACCCTTAATGAATCACCCTGTATAACTCCTTATCATTTTGTCTAATAATACAAACATGCTAGATTATATGTGTGTAGGTAAATGTGGGCATAGTTTATCAAATAAAACGACTTGTACTAATTGTAAACAATATTGTCATACTGGTTGTTGTGATAAACATGCTTGTGGAAATGATACTACTTTGGGCGAATGGACCAAATGTGTAAAAAAAATTATAAAAATCAATTAATACCCTCACAGAAAAATGTGAGAAGTTGTCAGCTGATAATGCTGCACTTCAAGCGTTATTAACCGATGTCGCTAATATTAAAACAGAAAATATAACTCTTCGTGCTCATTTGAATCGACTCAACACTAAAGTGGAAGTCCTTCAAACTAAATTATCTGATTTTACTAGTATAAATAACATGTCAGTTATTAATGAACTACAAGAGAGGAAATAATTTAATATTATATAATCTTCCCGAATCAAATGCTAATAATAACGACTTTGATAAAATTGATACCACCCTATAAACAATCGATAAATCTATTGTTAAACAAAAGTTTTCGCCTAGGAAAGAAAAGTGATCGTCCACGGCCTATTAAATGTATTCTATCAAGTGAAAATTCAGTTTCGCTAATAATGAAAAACAGAAATAAATTTGGAGGTGATTTAAAAATTAAACCTGACCTTACTCGCAACGCGATGAATTTATAAGGCTAACTAAACTAAACAGCAAAAAAGAAGTAATTAAAAGATATTTTAATAATATACCCAAAATAACCTCAGATCAGCGAAAAAACTAAATTCTACCCAACATTCTCAGTCTAAAATATGTATTGAATAATGATTTTGATATTTATTTTTTATCTGAAACGTGGCTGCATTGTGATGTTCATAACTGCGAATTATTTTCATCTAATTATGATGTTTATCGATCTGACAGGATAACCGACAAAGGTGGTGGCGTATTAATTGCTTTGCACAATAAATTCTCCTCCGAAGAAATTTCTTTTATTATGGATAGATTAAATTCCATTGAACTTAAGGTTGTGGGTGTGTAGTTCTTGTACGAATTTTTATTAAACCTTCTACTCCATCCGAACAATATTTAATTTTATTTGAACAATTAGAACGTTTCTCATAGAGTAAAATTATTATTATTGGCTATTTTAATATTCCTAATAACGTAGATGAAACCAGCTCAATGCGTTTATGGACTTCAACCAATTTAACGGTATTTCCAATAGTTTAAATCCAATTCTTGATATGATTATTGGATCATCAAATATTATACGTTGATAGATGTCTTTTACCCTTACTGAGGATAATCATTATCTTGCTTTAAAATTTACCGCTGTAGTCGGAGGAAATAAAACATCTAATTATCGTGACCAATTATCATATACATAAAAGTTCAGGAAAGCAAACTTTCCAGCCTTATATAAGCAATTATGTGAAGCAGATTGGAAATAGGTTAGTGATTGTCGTGATGTTGATACTGCTTGTAAATTATTTTACAAAATTATGTATGATATATTTGATAAATCTGTTCCGCGTTATAAACGTAAAACCTATTATACATCTGCCCCGTGGATAACACATTCAATTAATACTAAATTAAAATTGAAATCTAAAGCACATAAACGATTTTTAAAAACGCGAAGTCCACATCGTGCTCAATATCAGGAACTATATCTAATCATGTAAAAAAGACATCCACCTAAAGTATATTGAATACACCCAACAACGTCTTTCTAAGGAGCCAAGTCTAGTTTGGAATTACATAAACAATAAGAGAAATAATACTCGTATACCATATTCTATGACACGTCAGAACAATACATATAATACCCCCAAAGATATTGCGACTGGCTTTGCTGACCACTTTATAAAATTATTTATACCCAGTCCTTGTTCTAATACTAATTTTGCTGTTGAGCCAAATACGAATATTATTGTCTATTTTACTATAAATTCCGTTGTTGTTCTCAAAGAACTGAAAAGTTTATTAAACCGAAGTTTATTATCGTATTGGATTTAGTGCCCGTAGTTATATTACGTGATGCAGCACCCGTTATTTGTGAACCACTAACTTATACTGTTTTCTATATTTCCTGTTAATCACACTTATACTACAAACTGGAATATTTCCTTCTTGATGTGTCCATCAACATAGTTTAATTAAGTCATCAGCTACAAACTTAACCAATATTACCCAAGGAATAACTGAAGCAATAGAAAATAACAAGCTGGTGGATGTTATCTATGACGACTTAACCAAAGCATTTGACAGATTGGACTATTCCTTACATCTTACCAAACTGAAGGAATTTGGGTTACATCAGAATGTTACAAAGGCACTAACATCTTACTTGAATGGTCGTGGACAATTCGTGGAAATTTATGGTCATAAATCGAGACGCTTCCTCGCTTTCAATGGTATCCCTCGAGGTTCTAATTCGGGCCCACTTCTTATCCTGCTCTACATAGATGACGTCATGATAGGATAGAAGATTGTACGCAGCTTCAGCAAGATATTAATAAGTTCACAGAGTGGTGTAAAACTAATAAGCTTTCGTTAAACCAAAAGAAATGTTCTGTAGTCAGCTATGGCAGGAAGTTTAACTTAATATTATATCCATATAAATTAAATGTTAATCAATTAAAGAGATTATCAGAAATCAAATACCTCGGTGTTACTATTGACAGTAAAATGACTTTTAACAATCATGTAACCCAAGTATTTCGCGAATGTTATCGTTTACTTGGATTTATTTTACGTAATTGCAAAGCATTTACTGATACCAATGTAATTAGTCTGCTTTTCAAATCATATATTGTGAGTAAAATGTCATATTGTGTCTCCTATGTATTCAAAATATATAAATATTTTAGAAAATATACTTATATTTCATAAGATACCATTAATATAGATTTTATGTGCCCTATAATGATTTTTTATGCTACCTGCATAAAATTCATAGCCATATTGATGACCAGTAGCTATTGAGTATATTTAAATTTAAAATTCCAACTACTTTCTAAAAGGCATTGTAATGTCTTTGTATGTGATGTTACGAGAACAAACTATTAAAGGGTAGGTCATCGCAAGGAATCTTTTTAATATCTTAGTAAAACCCAAACGGCTAGATCGAATTTTATGATCTTGCATTTATTTTGTAGGCAAGAGTATAAGGGTTATACATGGAATATGACATCAGTCAAATGGCTGCCACGGCTGGCCTTACAATAGTCCATTCTCTCGACCCAATATTTCAGAACATTTTCCAACGTCTACTGCTCTATCTCAGCAATAGCATTTTGGATATTGACTTTAAGATCGTCAATCGTTGCTGGATCGTTGACATAACAACGTTCTTTAACAGCACCCAAGAGATAAAAGTCCATGGGCGTCAAATCGCAGCTCCTTGCTGGCTAATTCAAATCTCTTCGAACTTTGACCGCAATAAGTCGATAGTTTCGTTGCTAGAGTGGCATGTCGCCCCATCTTGTTGGAACCAAATATTGCTCACATCCAAACCAGCAATTTGCTCCCAAAATAAGTTTGCTTAATGGTCCTATAGCGGTTTCCGTTGACCGTTTTGCCAGATTCAAAGAAAAATGGGCCGATGATGCCGCCGGCTCATAATCCGCACCATATAGTCACTCGTTCTGGATGCATTGGCTGCTCAACGATCACGAGTGGGTTTTCCGATGCCCAAATCCTGCAGTTTTGCTTGTTTACATAGCCCCCGAGGTGAAAATGCGTTTCATCGGAAAAGTTAATTTTTCACCATCGGCTTCCAGCTGCTCTAAGGCCCAATTAGCGAAGTTGTATCGAAGTGGATGGTCAACTCTCTTCAACTGCTGTGTTATTTGGACCTTATAGGCGAATAAACCGACGTCTTTATGCAAAATACGTCCCATGGTAGTGCGACTAATGTTCAATTGCTGAGAGCGATGACGAGTCGATGTTCTTGGGTTGGTTTGCACACTACGGGCTACAGCAGCAATATTCTCGGGTGTACGATCCGGACCAACGTGTGGAGCTTTAGTAGCATACCAGTTTCAAGAACTTTTTGCACAAATTTCTTCAGAACACTTGCATTTGGTGCATATTCGCGACCGAATTTTGTACGCAATTTTCGCACTGATTCTGCAATACACGAATTACATTCAAAATAAATTTTTAACATTTCCCAACGTTCTTCAATCGTATAGCGTGGGATTTCGTTAACCAGGTGTTGTATACTGAAGAACTGTATATACATCAGATGACAAATATCATGACATTAAAGTGGTAGTTCAAAAAGATTCCAAGAGATGACCCACCCTTTATTTAAACTCTCCAATTGTACGATTGTCACGATTGTATACAATGCATTTTCTGGCGACCTTAAATGTGATCTGTGCAGGTCCTTCAGAGGTTACGCATAGAAATCATTTGGTGCCATCTGTCTGTTACCAAATATGAGCAATCTTTTGTTTTCCAGCGCATTACAACTGCACAGAATGTGCATTGCTGTTTCCGGTGCCATATGACATAACCGACAGCTGGTGTCGACGTTGTGTAGACCTATTTTACTTAGGTGTTCTTTAACAGTTATGTGACGTGTTAGCAGTTCTATAGTTGTCTTCAGCTGTGCCCTGCAGCTTGGTTAGAATTGGGCCCTCTTATGATGGCCGTACTGTGGTTAAAGCCTAGTCTGCTTGTCCAGTATTCTTTGTGTATTTTACAGATAAAGCAATTTGAAATAGGAGCGTTTTTCAATATTAAAAAAAAAATACAAAATGGTATACATTTTCCTATTTATAAATTCTCAAGATATTTTCTGCTACCGTGCTTTAATGATCAACCTTACGAAGTCTCTTTATTGCATTTTTCCATATCATTTATTTATTTTATACAGGAAACCTGTTTTATACAATATAATACATATTTTGGCGAAAGAGAGAGAAACTACAAAATTTTATGTGTTAAATTAAAATAAAATAAGATATAGCATTAATCTTATTTTATTTAAATCGATCTTTGAAACTTTAATAATCGTATTGCTTATATTAATAATTCAAGATTCATTAATATAATTATACAGGGTGAGTTTTTTTCGATGTTCTCTATGGGGATCTCGGAAACTATAAGAGATAGAGAAACGGTTAAATGGGGAAAGAAGTGTAGATTTATGAGACGAATAAAATTCCACTTTCAAAGTTTTCAAAAAAGTCAAGGGTAACTACATATTTTGAAAAAAGTAAAAAGTGTCAATTTTTTCAAATCAATATATCTCGGTTTTTATAACAGGTAGAAAAAAATTGTAAAGGACAAAGTTTTAGATAATAATGCAGATTAATAAAAAATAATCAGAAAATTTTTATCGCCATTATTTTCCGAGATATGATACAAACTTACATTTTTTTAAATGGAAACCATAGTTGGCTATGGCTTCATTCAAAAGGTAATTTTTTTCTCTTTAATCCAATATGGCATACGACATAGTTATTTCTAAAAATGAGTGAGTTATAGTCATTTTAAATTTTATTATAAATAAAAAATGGGTACCCATGAAAAAGATGAAAGTAAAACAATTGCAGTTGTAACTCACTTATTTTTAGAAATAACTATGTCGTATGTTATATTGGATTAAAGAGAAAAAAATTACCTTTTGAATGAAGCCATAGCCAACTATGGTTTCCATTTAAAAAAATGTAAGTTTGTATCATATCTCGGAAAATAATGGCGATAAAAATTTTCTGATTATTTTTTATTAATCTACATAAAATTATCTAAAACTTTGTCCTTTACAGTTTTTTTTCTATCTGTTATAATAACCGAGATATATTGATTTGAAAAAATTGATACTTTTACTTTTTTCAAAATATCTAGTTACCCTTGACTTTTTTGAAAACTTTGAAAGTGGAATTTTATTCGTCTCGTTAATCTACACTTCTTTCCCCATTTAATCCTTTCTCTATCTCTTATAGTTTCCGAGATCCCCATAGAGAACATCGAACAAAACTATGGTTGCTCCGAAAATAATTTTGTTTTTATGTAAAATGACGAATAATGAATAAATGTTTTATTAAATTATCCATCATCCATTCTAATTCAATAATTTTTGCCACCTTAGTAGTAGCATGATTCCACAATCATAAAATTTTAGTTCTTTACTAGTCAAAAACTGATCCAGGTGATTTTTGAACTAAATGTTCTGCAGGCAATAAAAGTAGAGAATAAACAATAATTAAATAGTTCAAGAGCAAGAGAATATGATGTTTGTGAAAGTACATATATCTCATACAACCTGTAAAAGCTTTTGTCTAGTTATTATACTGGTATGATTCTCACATTATCTTGGTGGAACACTACATATCTTCTATTGATCAATTTGGGCCTTTTCTATTTATTCATTTTGGCAGTATAATTAAATAATATTTTTCTTATCTGGTAGAAGCTAAAAAAACGATTTTTTTGAAAACCCACCAAGCAAATTTTTGATCAATATTGGCCTCTGAAGTGCTTCCGTAAGAACATGTAGTACGGAAGTATCAAGCTTTGAAATTAAACCTAGTGATTCAAATAATCATGAACGGTTGAATTCGATAAATTTAATCTGTCAGCGATCTCACGAGCTGTTTTTTGCATCAATCAATACCTTGTCTGTATGTTCATCAGCTTGGTCTTCCTGTACGCAATACATATTCAATATTAAAATTAAGTATGTCGAAAATACTACTTTTCATTTTTCAAATTTTGAAAGGGCTCCAACCAAAAATTGCTGCATGGAATTAATCAAACCTTTTCACAAGAAGAAATTCTATATCAGCTGTTAAAATACACTGGAGCTCAAAAGTAATGCAATACCCAGAAAGAAAAAAGTTTTAAATGTTTTTTTATTCAATTTTATTTTCGTGTCAGAACAAACAATTACAATTTGGTGCAGATTGAACAACAAATTCTAACCAAAAATTCAACAATGTTGGCCCGCCGCAGTTGTTGTAGTACTCTCTAATTCGGCGAGTCTTTTTGTGGCAAGCGGTCCCAGGCCTTTTGAACACAGATGCGCAATTGGTCCTTGGTGGTTGTGTTAATCGCTGAAGTGTTATTCCAATGCTATCCCATACATGTTCTATTGTCGATAAATCAGGGGATCTTGCAGGTCAATCTAAAAGCTCTACGCCAGAATTTTGTATAAGTTCATGGCTGAATGCGGCCTGGCGTTGTCTTATGGAAAAATAATAAGCGTTTGGGATAGTCTCAATTTATGGTATTGCAAGAGGTTGTAGAACTTCAGCGATGTACCGTTGGCCTGTTAGACTACCCCTAATGAACACCAGGACTTCCATGACATATAGCGCCATACCATGATGCCAGGGGAATTGGCTGTGTGGCGTTCTAAAGCAAACTCTACATTTTCACCACGAAATACGTCCATTATGGGCCCATAAGCAGAATCTAGACTCATCACTAAAGCAAATGAAGTTCCATTCTATATCCCAGTTCAATCTGGCTTGCCATCATTCCAAGCGACGAGCTTTGTACAGCGGAGTAATCGTAGCACCCAAAACGGTAAAAACGGTAAAAACTCTTCGATCAACAGTTTGCCTAGAAACCACATGTCCTCTTGCTGCAACAAAAGTATCTCGAACTTGCCGCATTGTGTGGTGATGATTACGTATCGCAAGCAGTCTCAGGTAAATCCTAGTCCTACCAGAATGTCTCTGTCGCTGATAGTCATTTTCTTCAGACCATCTTCTTCAAACTCGCATTACAGTCGAGGGTGTAATTTCGAGTCTTCGGGCTATTTTCCTCAAAATGAAGCCCGCCACTTTCATACCAACAATAGGACCTTTTTGAAAATAACCTAATTCATGAAATCGACGGGGTGCACGAATTTTAGGCATTTTAGCAAGGTTTTTCAATATACTGAAGAGCTCAGAAAGGATTAAAGTAGAACAGGTGACTGGTTATTTTATTTTATTATTTTTCTTTATTTTTCGGATAAGTGTAAAATTCCTACACAAAAAATTGAGATAAAGAAGTAAAGACTTTATCGTTTTTTATCTTTCTAAGGTGAATAAAATGTGCGTATTTGTTGCTGGATTAAACCATATTTAAGGGGTGTTGCATTACTTTTCAGCTCTACTGAGGTTAATACCAATTATGCCACAGACAAAATAACCAAAGACAGACTTTATTGTTCGTAGTCAGATTTATTTATTATTTATTTCTAAATATATGTACATGCATAAATTTGAATGGCATTTTAATTGAATGTGGTTCACTTTATAGCGACCATTCACACAGACTCGTTTTACTTTACGATATATAAAACTGGATATTATAAACAATTAATTCGACTATAGTGAACCCATAAAGAAACAATTAATAAAGGATTATTATTTTAATTAAACAACGGATTCGAAGGGCCACAAATGTATTAAAACGCGTATTGCCGGGTATTTCTAATAAGGGATTATAGTTGTTTTAGCTTTTAATGTTTTTAATATACTTTGTGCATTGTTTATTGTTTTTATCTTTTATATTTCACTATTTGGATATAATTAATTTAAACTTAGATTGGTATAAACTTGTTAATTTAATCAATTAACATAACAAATATAATAAGTTACTTGCAAAACTCATTAGTAATTTTAGAATTAATGCACACAAAGAATAATATAGACATAGTTTTTAAGCCAACGCTATTTGGATTATCATGAAATTCACAATCATCACGCAAACTAAACAAACCACAGCGACCACTGTTTGGATAAGCCCTCGCCATAATAAAATGAAGCGACCTTATTTCGTTAATAAATTATGTGTGATAAAATTTAGGAGGTTAAGGTGTAAAAATATTTACGCGTCTCTTATGTACATAAAATTTACACGTTTTGTTGTTATTGAATAACAATGAATTCAATTGTGAATTGAGTGAAGTTGGATAGAGGTAATTGCAGTAAAATATTTTATGAGGAATTATAGGGAACTTGATTTTCCATTTTCCGTTTTTAAACTTTCCCTATTTTATGTCACAAATGGAGTATAAATCACACGCAAATGCTATCGATTTTACTTCAAAAACTTAGGGAATGTCTGGATAAATTGTTCTGCATAAGTTATTACATGTTTTATCTGATATCAATTTATTTTTTTAAATTGCAGGGCGTTTTCTGTAAGATTAGTATTATTTTAAAATGATTTAATGCATAAAAATAGATACTATTTTATGCAATATTTTTAGACTAATATTATCGTCGATTAAAGTTTTTTATGCGAATATTTTTGGTGATTTTTACTTTTTTAAATATTAAATTTTTCATATTTATGTAAATATGAAAAATGTAATATTAACATGTGTTAACCTAACATACTCTTGACCTACCACAATACACCATATATTGCCGCGCAGTACAACTGTCTTAAGTTAATTTACGGTTTGTTAGGATAGGTCGGGATAATGCTACATCAATATGTATTATGATAGGTCAGGAGTACTAATGCATTATTTATAAAGTACGTTCAGACTAGTATAGTATGTATTTATTTAATGGGTCAAGAGTACGCTAGGATTGAATTAGTTAGCGTAAGTCGATTGTACTGTATGTTAATGACATCTTTGTTCATGAGAAGTTTCAAATATATTTTAGTAATTTTTTCGTTTTATCGTTTGAAATAATTTCCATTTGTTCTAATTCAAATTCCGAACGTTATAATTTTGTTTCTAGTTAACATATGTCGATTATTTTACTATATGTTAATGGCATGGTATTTTTTGATGTGCATGAGAAGTTTCATTACAGCAGCGAAATTTTTACTTTACAAAATTCATCAAACAAAATCAAGTTCTTGATATTCAACTTTACTTTAGATTATGAGTATAAATTATAATAACCGTAAATACCTCCTTATAATAATTTTGTTTATGATTTTATTTTATTTAATGTAAATCATAGTTGGCCTTAATACTTAGTATTTATTACTAATTTAAAAAATATATACTTTTGTAAATTTAAATACACTGTTCAAAAGCTCCAAAGTAATGCAACACCCAAAAATAAAAATGTTTTAAATGTTTTTATGCCTGAACAAACGATTACAATTCGGTGCAGGTTTGACAAAAAATACTGACAAATATTCAATAATTTGTTGGCCCGCCGCGATTGCTGCAGCACTCTCTAACTCAGGCAAGCATAGACCGAATCAAGTGGTCGATGTCTTGTTGTGGCAAGCGATCCCAGGCAATCGCAGAAAAGTTGTTCCAATGCTATCCCACACATGTTCTATTGGCAATAAATCAGGGGATCTTGCAGGCCAATCTAAAAGCTCTACGTCAGAATTTTGTACAAAGTCGATGGTTAGACCGTATGCCGCCTGGCGTTGTCTTGCTAAAAGCGAATACCTCTAATGAACACCAGGGGGGACCCTAAGCAGCAATCAGGACTCATCACTAAAGCAAATAGAGTTCCACTCTACATCCCAGTTGAAATTGGCTTGACACCATTCCAAACGACGAGCTTTGTGCAGAGTCGTCGGTTGCACCCAAAACGGACGGAACGCATAAAGGCCCATGTCAAGAACTCTTCGATTAACTGTTTGCCTAGAAACCACACGTCCTGTTGCTGCAACCAAGGTATCTCGAACTTGCTGCAAAGTGTCGTGACGATTACGTACCGCAAGCAGTCTTATGTACCGTTCTTAACCATAATCCTAGGCATACCAGAACGTCTCTATCGCTGATAGTCATTTCCTTCAGACCATCTTTTCCATATTCGCATTACGGTTGAGGGTGCAATTTCGAGTCTTCGGGCTATTTCCCTTAAACTGAAGCCCTCCTCTTTCATGCCAACAATGCGACCTTTTTGAAAATCACTTAATTGATGAAATCGACGGGGTGCACGAATTCTAGGCATTTTAGCAAGATTTTTCAATATACTGAAGAGCTCAGAAAGGATCAGAGTACAACAGGTGACTGGTTATTAACATTATTAACACTTTCACCGCCAAGCGATCTTGTATGTATATTGAATTTAGGCGACTATGACCGCCGGCGGTACATGTGGCGGTTAAAGTGTTAAACTTGTATAAATAAAAACACTTAGTAACTTTCTTTGTATAACTGTTTACTATAGTTTCGGCATCTCAACGTGCCATTATCAAAAAAAAAAAAATTAATAATAGTAAACTTGCTTTATTTTTCGTATAAGTATAAATATCGTACACAAAAAATGAGATATAGCAGAAAAAATGTTATCGTTTTTTCTTTTTTTCTAAGGTGAATAAAACTTGCGTATTTGTTGCAGGATTAAACCACATGTAAGGGGTGTTGCATTACTTTTGAGCTCCGGTATATAAATTGTTTTGGTCGAGTACTAGATGTGTCGTTCGTCTTCTTGCAATACCCTTACACCAGTCCACAAAAGCTCTCTGATTATTTACAACATATATGTTCACGACATTTACAACTTCAACCTGTATCACCTTAAGCACATCCGCTTCACTATACAGACAATATTATGGTCGAAATAGGCAGTTGTCACACTAGAAGGACTGACTAATTTCAAACAATTGTGTTTTGCAAAATTTAAAATAGCTATAAACCCCTATACATTTTTATTGTCTGAATAATTGATCATTCCAAACAATCAGCCAATTTCCTTCTTGCAATTTTTGAAAGAGCAAACGATTCAAAAATTCCAGGAAGGTATGTTGACTACAACAGGGGTTCGACTACGCCGCTATTCTTTTCCCCGGCCATTGCCCGTTAGTTTTTAAAAATATTGATTTATTGAAATGGCTAGACCTTCGTACGCAAACAAAATAGACATCATCTCAATTCCATCCATAATCCATCTAAGAACCTTCTGTACTTATTTAACGAATACAATTTCTTTTGCAGAAAGTCTAAATCAACTTCAACCCCGAATCCATAAAATGTTGGTATTCTTAATCACACGTGTATTTCTCACAATCCTCTAACCACCCCGAGATTCAAACATACCCTTAATGAACACAGGTATTTCTTAATTTGACATTATTAATACTCATAACGGTTTGAGCAGAAAATCGAGGCTGAAAGATTGTAATTTAATAAAAACACCATAATTAATTTTAAAATAAACTTCTTAGCTAAAACAAAACTTTATAATTTATAATAGTTTTACTTTATGTTTTGTAATGAACGATGAATGGATCTGGTAAATAAGAGACTTGAAGAATGATTGGTCAATTGGGGGATGGACGAACATTTCAAACAGTTGCTGAATTTGAAGTGAGTCGAAGTGTGATTTCTATTTTTGTAATCGTTTTGTGGAAACTGAAAAAGTGAAATGTTCGGCAAAGACATAATAATGATCGATATCTCTGGCAATTGGCCCTTGGAACTAGAGGGTGTCCCAAAATAAAGTTTATATTTCTTGAACTTCCTGTGTGAACGCAACGAATTTAAAGGACACGGGGCGTATGTCAATCGGTAGTCTGGCTCTTGGGAATTTGCGCGTTCCACGTGCGAGAGCTTTACATACATTGTGATTCGGCTAATTCAACACGTAGAAGAACAGACCGGTACAACTTTTAAAAAAACAAAATCGGGTAAACCAAGAGAACGTGTATAATGTTAAATATTCTGTTCGGGACGATACAAACCCCTTTCAAGTCGTATGGGTGGAGCGCTTTAAATGTGCCAAATCGTCATTATGCCGTATTATGGACAAATACCTAAAGTTGCACCCCTATAGATAGATAGATAGTATTTATTTATCCATTTATTGGCTCGATAAAAATATGATCTTCCACTCTTGCCTACTGTTGCCTTGATGACACTGCTGCCACATGAGGTTTCTCTGGTGGAGGTTGTTCCATTATTTTCTTGCCAAGATTGGCTTATATTCCTCTGAAGAGAGGACTTCAATTATATTAGTTATGTCATATTTGACAACCCTGATCTCAATAAAATTCAATTGGTAAATTAAAGCGCATGGATTTTGATGAAAGGCTTGACTTCGTAAAGCAGACAATTGGGCACATTTCAGCATTTACTAACATCTTGTTTTCGGACGAAACTCATTTTCATCTTAAAGTGGGACTGTGTTTGGGATACTTGCTAAATTAGCTAGTTCGCTGGTTATTGTTACGGCCGCGATACCTGGAGGTCACAAGTGGAATGATTACTGGAACTTTCAATATTTCGTAATTGAGTCTAGTAATACTTTTTGAATTGGAATGAAACCATAGCCATTCTCAAAGAATATAACATTAAACGTTTTTATGAAATGAAACATTTTCAGAATTTCTCAAAATATACAAGAAGTTTATGTAGAGACAAATTTGAAGCTTTGTTCACAAAACCCTAAACAAGAAGCTATAAGTCGTACCAACTTTTTTGTGTCTCTTGAAATTGCAAAACATGGAAAACTATTAACCAATGGAAACTGATTAATGAATTCGTAGATAAAGAAATGTGCCCCGAAAATAAATTTATTTAAAAAATAAATTTTTCTCAGCAAAAAAACATGGCATCATAGAAAATATATCATCTCGATTGTTAGATAAAAATATGCACCAATGGGTTTCTTTGGTCTTGAATGTGTCAGATACTTTTTTATTCGTGTAGTAGATAAGAGGTATGAGGTGCATGCATTTTTTTTACGTTTTTGAAAACAGTGTATGGTTTCAAAAACGTCAAATATTTTATGAAGTGATATGGATGTTCAACAAGTAATAGCCTCATCAATCCAGTATGAATAATTTCTTGATATTGTTAATATTCACGGCACGACTACTTTAATTATAACAACTAATAATATTCACTGCACTCTTAGTGATGATTTTCTATTTTGATTTTGTACCAGATTACATAAAATCTCTAAAAAGTATAACAACCGAAAAACGATTTTTTTATTTATTGTATTAACAAATAGTATATTGTGATTATGCGGATGTTGCCTTTGTAGATGACGTTGACATGTCATATGGCAGATATTTAAACAATGTATTTGCTCACGTAAGATTATAGAGGTCATAGTATACGATATCCTGGCTTGTTTAGCGTTTAGTTCTGAAATGAAATGATTAATATAATAAAAATAAAAGAACGCTTCCGTAGATTGCGTAAAAATATAATATTACTATTTATAAAGACAGAGTTACTGGGTTACGTATAGAAATTTTTGTTTGTTCCTAAAGAGACAAAGAAGCTTTTATCCATCGTTCTGAGTAGCCAATTCACCAAGACTCCAAAAAAAGTATGGAATTATGTACATTCGAAAAAACCTCAATCTAGAATTCCAGGTTTGGTGACTTTTAGTAAAAGCTCCTTAAGTAAGGCTCAAGATATTGTCAATATTTTTGAAAATTACTTCTCTTCAGTCTAGGTTTTTGTTAGAAAAGTGGTTATGATTATATGGTACATATGATTGAGAACACAAGTGTCACTTTTGTCTGAGGCACTTTCAAATCCACTAGATCATTCAACCTAATTAGGTTAAAATCAAATCAAATGTCTTTGCACGAGTTACGCCTGCATCAGGAAATAATTTTTTTTTTTAATATTTGAAACCATTATTGCCGATAAAATTTATTTTAACGTAGAATCTAAATTAACTAGAAAAAAACAAGACTTTATGAGAAAAAAGTAAACTTCAAAAAATTTGCTCAACTTTGTAGAACTATCAACTATATCAGAGAACACAAGTTAACCATAATGTATTTTTGGCATGGTTGTAGCATTGGTGCTTTAGTGATGGCGTGGCAGCTCTGATGAAATCATATCTTTCAGATTTCATTATGCTGAATATATGAACTATAGATCTCTTGAACATTAATCATCACACCATTATGACCCTCAAGGATATTAAGGGTATTATTCTTATGTTGTCAAAGACAGCGCTTAGGATAGAGTCTCGTGTCTCATCTATGGTGATAACGCAACATTTTTAGGGATATCAAATCTAATCATGATTATTTATTATTACAAAATTATTTATGTCTTATTTAGAGGTGGTGTGCGATTACTTACATACATAATTGGAAATGTATGTCATGTTCACGTACCATAGAGCAGATTAATTTTAATTATGGTTAGATAATATCATTTTAGGTTGAGTATTTTTTATTAAATGTATGTATATCATATAATATTTTTTTTTAATTTTGTAATTAGGAGAAGCAAAAACAATAAAGAATAAAGCTGTTGCAGAGTTGGGAATTTTTTTTCGATAAACAACTGTCATTTATATCTCACTACTAACAAATTCAAAAGGATACCATGAAAATTCTGGGTGCCATCACTCGATACTTTCTCGCATGTGCATTCTTAAGTTAGAATATTGTGCTGTTGCCTGGTCCGCTTTATAAACGTAATATGTACATATAAGCAATATTAGCGTGTCATTCATTTAATACATGTTGAAAATGACCCCCATTTACTACCTGCCAATGATATAAATTATCAAAAAATGTTGTTAGGTATGTAAAACCAGTTCACTTGTCCATTTCTCACTTTTATTTAAAACTTTAATTCTTAGTTCTTCCAAATTATAGGTTTTGTTCTGATAAACAGGATTTTTCAAGAAACCCCAATGAAAGAAATCTAAGGGCGAAAAAACGGGAGACCGTGAAGGCCAATCGATAGGAACTCTTCTTCCTATCCATCTATTTGGGAACATGACATCCAAAAAATTGCGAAGGAGCTCCATCATTCAGTTTAAGTTAATATCTGGAGTTAAATTGTTTATAGTTGAAACTATTTCTTGCCGAATGAATTGGAGATATCGTTCACCATTCAAATTTCTTTCGATATAAGAGGGTCCCATTACATGTGTCTCAAACAATCCAGCACAGACATTAACTTTTTCTGGGAACTGTGTATGAACTGTGTATGCAGTTCTTCATATCAGTTTGGGTTATTTCGCCCCCCAGTAACGGTAATTGTGTGCAGTGAAAGTCCCTTCATCCGAAAAAAAAAACAATATGGTTTGGAAAATGAGGGTTCAATATTTCTCGTAATTATTTCACAAAATTGTAGTCTTCGATTAAAGTCAACGTCACAAAGTTCTTCTACAACATTAACTTTGTATTGATTCATTTTTTCGGTATGAAGAATGGTTCTTATAAATTTTTGATTAATTTTAGCAAAGTGATTGGTGGATTGTCTCGAATTTTCTAGTATTAAAAGCAGAGTGTCCAATTTTTTATAATCGGCGGTAGCACTCCTAGGTCTTCCAGATCTTGGCCGGTTTTTTAGACTCCCAGTCATTCTGTAACTCTCTACAGTTCGAAAAAACTGCATTTTTTCTAATTTGCCTGACTGTGCAAATTGTTATAAATAATTATTATCATATGATCTCTGTTTATCGCCATACTCCCTCAAAATTGTTTATTTTGACAGAACTTAACTTTCAGGTTATTTTCCAAGTCCATACCTAATTTGTGTTGGTCAGGTAACTACTATTACCTTCGAATGTCGCATTCTTATTCTTTATTATTTGAAACGTTGATATCTAGGAAACTAATTAATTTAGGTATAATGTATGGTTAATAAAAAATGTTCAAAATTGACAGGACTATTAAAATAAATAGTAATGGTGTTCCATTAAAAAGGGTAACCTTAATTCACCACAATTTTGTGGGCCACCCTGTATATTTCAAATATTACGGATAAGTAGACTCCTGAATCTTTTGAAATAATCGACCGTTCTGATAAGTTTTCCCCTGTATATGTATATGTAAATTAGCTAGTTACTTTAGATATTTTATTACAAAAACTATAATTAATTAACAACCTAATTTAAACTTTTCCTACAGTGTGTAAAACATATTTATATAAAGAAAGTACAAATTTCCTTTGATGGTTAATTAAACAATATTTTTAAGTATCTTTAATAACTGTGTTGCAAACTTGAAAGGTCATTCGCCCAACATAATACTTATATCAACGTTAGGTACTTGATTTTAAAAAATCTCCCAAATCACCCCCATTTCAGTGTATTTCTTAATTGGGAATTATGCATTGAAATATTTTGACGACTAACATTGTTAGAAACCCGTTAATCGAGAACAATCTGTTTCTTCCCGACTTGGCCCCAACGACTTTCACTTCACCTATTTGGCCGACACGAGCAGTTTTTGCAGGCAGCCAATTTGGCTTGAACAAGACAATCGATTCGGCTCGAAGTTTGCCGCACCGTTAAGTAGTGTTTGATTCCATGGTGATACGAAAAATGACGCAGCGATGAAATATGTTTATTACAAAAACACTTCTGTATACAGTATATATTAAAAAAGGTAGAAAAGGTCAAATAAAAGTTTTATCACATATGACGTGTGACATAATATAAGAGGATGTTCAATAAAAAAAACTATCAATTAAGTATTGTTTTTTCTTATAACGTAAGGTTTTTGCAAAAGTATAGTAAGTGTTGTTGAATTGTGTTTATTAAATAGTTAAAAAGATTATTAAAATACACTTTGTTGTTATTACATATATCGTCTGTGATAAAAAAATTTGTATTATAATATTTATCTCCCTGATTTAAAATATACAGTAAAGTTAAGGTAATCACATTAATAGTTAATATATTTATTTTCTAAATTGGTTTTTTTATAACATCAATTTCTTTTCTTTTTTTAATAATTTCAAAGCGTATAACGTGTGCAAGAAGAAAGTAAATTAATTTTGTATTGAGTTTTTTTTAACCAATAAAGAATCATATTTTATATTATGCAATAATTTACTTTCCGGAAAATTACGGTTTTATTGATTAATTCAAACTAAACTTAAATTGATTCTGGCGTTACATTTTTATATTGAAAATACGGCTGAAGCAATTAAAACAAAGTAATAAACATTAATATTAAAATTGATTGTACATTAGAGAGAGAGAGAGGGACATAAAACGTTTGAAATATCCATTATGATGTGACTAGATTTCTTGTTTCTTTGGTTTAATAATGCAAATGGCTTTTGTCTTTAATACATTATATTTTTGGTTGTTGATGTTTTAAAATATATGCAAAATATCTATCGATTTATATTTTCTTGTGTAATTTATTCATATATGGATCGGAAGACGGGGTACTTATGAATGACCTGCGCAAAGTACTGACCTTAATCCACTGGACTATTTTCTATGGGATTATTTCGAGTCCAGGTCTTATGTTAACAGATCAAATAATCTACAAGAATTATCTTTTGTGTTGCATAAAAACGCCTAATTTAAAATGATCTCAAATATTTAAACAAACGGTTTAAATGAGTTAACGCTGTCAAAGTAATTTCTTTTTGTCATATATACGTCGTTAACATAAAATTGTGATAATTCTAATGTGTTCATCCAGATTTTTTTGAAAAATGGGTTGATAACTTGAAACTCCACCCCTACACTATAATTGAATAGTTTTGAACTAAGTTTTAGATGTATTTGAAATAGTACTATACTTTCGAGAAATAGATTCACCAAATTTTCAGAGGTCAACTTTATAAACTAGGCAATTTGTATTTTTCCTGCATTATTTACAATCCTCGTTATGTAATGTATATTTTATTATACACAGTGTAAATCAAACATAAAATTGTGTTTGATTATTCATTATTGTTTATATAATGGTTATTATTAAAAATATTTCTCCCTTTGTAATCACAAATCATGTGGATTTAATTATTACGTTTTTAAAGATTAAAAACGTCACTACTTCGTGCTTAAATTACAATATGTTAACTATCTTATTATCATTCTAGCGAATATTACTACATTCTGTGTGTAATAGTTACATAATGAATAATACCCGTTTAACGAATACACGCACTTAATATTAGGAGCGACTTCCTGTAAAACTATCAGTCAATAATTTCTCGGCGCCCATCCTTTTAACGAGTTTTAGAAAATCATTAAAACGCCGAAAGTGTTTGTTCCAATTCTCCGATTGCGCTTTGTTTTCCTGTTTGTATTGCCCATGAATATGTTATGTGCGTCCGGCAAAGAAAGGCACAATAAATCCACCAGGTGAATAATTAATCATGGGATCTCCCGATATTATGACGATTTGTTATTAAGCCCGCGATCTAATTAGAGTAATAAAAAATGAAATGACTCATTTCGACGTACATAAAAAATCCATACATCAGCTGTGTGCGGTCGTTTGACATGCAATCTATAAAAAGTTATCAGTTTGTAATTATATATGTATATATAATTTATTTCTTTATATCGAATTATCATTTGACCCCTATCGGACCAGGAGGAAAAAAATTCCATTGTAAATATTATATTATTTTTACACATTTCATATGAAATCGAGGAAATTTTTTGTAAGATTTAAAATTAAAGTTTTATCGTAAAAAATTGGAACTGAAAAGCTTTTGGTAAACATTCATAAAACGGAAGATGTTTCGAAGCGTTATTTGATTTTTCTTGATATTTTTCTAAATTTGAAAAATATTACATAACTTTTCAAATAAAAGTTAAAGGAAACCAGAAACTGAAAAAGTTTTATTTAAACATGTTTTTCGTAAAGTTCTTAATTAGTGAGAAAAAAAATTAAAAATTAAATATTTTGATATTTTTTGCCTATTGCTAATAAACTATAGGAGTTACATGAAATTTATATAACAATTATTTGTAAAGAATTTAAAATTGAGCAAATCATTAGGAATAGCCTTTTTGTGAGAAAAATGTAAAGAAATTACTGTGATCACCATTTTTTTGCTTCTTTGCATTTTACAAGTTAATTAAAACACTCGCTTATGATTTACTGATTAGAGGGTGGGTTAGAGGCCACCCGCCTACTTTATATATACATGATAACTTTAAATACTAAATCTTGATGATTTTGCTGCAAAAAACAGTAAAACCTGCATAATCCAAATTAAAGTTTAAATATAAATGACTGTCTATAGTTAATCACATTTAGGCTTGATTTAATACCTTTCCACGAATCGTGTATATATTTTTCATTAATTTACAACATATAATTTTTCTCAGGGGTTGAGAATTTTCTAATTAATTATTTATAATTCATAAAAATTTTCAAAAATGTTTTACAATATTTTTGGATATTATTTATATTAAGTTGTAAATTTTTCCAGTAGTATATCCTCAACATTTCGATAATTTTCGAATTTTTTGAATTTTTTTCATGTCCTTCCAAATTTCTAGAATTTTCTTGAAGGGTTCCAAAATTTTCTAATAATTTGTTTTTATATTCCAATTACCAAGAATTCTTCTAACAAATTTGCAGATTTTTCTATCAGCAATTTATTTCTCAAATATTAAAAATTATTCAACAAATTTCTATTCCAGAATTTTTAAATTACAATTATCAGAAATTCT
The DNA here is from genome assembly GCA_963969525.1 of Ontholestes murinus. NCBI lineage: Eukaryota > Metazoa > Arthropoda > Insecta > Coleoptera > Staphylinidae > Ontholestes > Ontholestes murinus. The sequence continues at coordinate 33,902,171 of OZ018388.1, forward strand.
CGAAGAAAAATTTCCAGCAGAATGTTTCAATCAGATTTCTAAACTTTGCTTTAGACTTATATACTATTTTGGTAATTTATTTTCCAGGTTTTTTAAAGTTTTCTACATTTATATAATTTTACAGCTTCTTTTATTCCAGTCTTCAGGAAATTATTTGCAAAGTTTCTAAAACATATTTAAAAGTTTTTATCAAATTCCCTTAATTTGCTTTTTGGCTTTTCTGACAATTTCTTCTCTGGACTTCCAAAAACTTGCATGAAATCTAGGAATATTTCTTCCAAATTCTTAGAATGCTCTTTAAGTATTTCAAATTGTCCAGTAATTTTTCTTCAGATTCCTAAAAATTTCCAATTTTTTTTCTTATAGATTTTCAGAATTTAAATTTAGATTATCAGAACTGTCTACACACTTCTTTAATTTTTATCATTATAAAATCCAAATTTGTAAAATTTTCTTGAAAATTCCAGAATTTTCTCTTTAACATTCTAAACTTATTAAGATTTTATTTTTCAGATTTCCAGAATTTATGGTAAAAGTTGAAAACTTTTCAGATGTCTAAAATTGTCCAGTAATTTCTCTTACAATCTTCAATTTCTGTTACAAATTTATTTTTTTGTTTTGAGTTCCAAAATTTTTTTATTAATTATTTTTAATTCAAAAATTCTTTCCAATATTGTTTGAATTTGTTTCGATGTAATTGTAGAATTTTCATCAATTCATTTTCCATATTTCAAAAATTTTAGAATTCTAGAATTTTCTTTCTTATGGCTCCAGAATTTGCCCTTCAAATTTCTACAATATTCTTCGAGGGGCCAAAATATTTTAATATAATTTTATTTAGATTACTAGAATTACCAAACATTTTTCTACCAAATTTCCAAATTCATTTTCGAAGATTTTCCAGCAATTTATTTTCAAAATTTTAATTCACCAAATTTCTAGAACTTTCTATGCGTTCAGAATTTTCGAATATTTTTTTATAGATTCTCGAAATTACAAGATTATTTTTAGATTTAGATTTATATATTCATAGGCTCTAAGGTTTGAAGGTTTGAAAATATTTCCGTCTTTCTAAATTTGTCAGATTATAATAATATTCCAGCAACATATCTTCCAGTCTCTGAAAGGTCTCCTTCCTGAATTTCTTAAAGAAATTTTATAGCAGTATCTTTCTTAACAAAATGAATGGTTCTAGGCATACCATTCATTTCGTTTCATCATTCCCAAATTTACTTTAGGCTTATAAAACAAATGACCATTTCATATTGAAATTCAGACGTTACACTTTCTAGGATGTGTGTTATACTTTAAAACTAAATCTAGGAATATCTATTAATTTCCTAGGATTTTCTTCAAGTATTTGAGATTGTCCAGCAATTTTTCATCAGATTCCTAGAAATTTCCAAATTTTTCAGAATTTGCTTTATAAACTTTAATTTTTAGAATCTTGAAAAAAGTTGAAAACTTTTTCTGCAATTTCAGATGTGTCGAATTTTCCAGTAAATTATTTACACTCTCCAATTTCCGTTTCAAATTATGATTAGTTTTTTTAAAAGTTCTAGAGTTTTCTAATTGAATATTTATGAATCCTAAAACTTTCCAAACCGTTTCGTTGAAAAATTTTACTTTGTCAATTTTTTTTATCCAAAATTTGTAATTAAAGTTATTGCAAACCCCCAACTGATCGCAACAGTAATTAAAGTTAATATGTATATGTAGGGTGGGCGGGTGGCCTCTATCCTACCCTTCAATCAGTAAAACATCATCAAAAAATAAATCTATTAAATTTGGTAATAATGTTCTATTTATTTAGGTTTTGCCACTTTTAATTAAAACCCTCGCTTATGTGTTACTGATTGGAGGGTGGGTTAGGAGCCACCCATCCACCATACATTAAAATATATTTTTAATAAAGTTCTTTACTTAATAATTTTGACATTTTTGTTTGTTATTGCTAAGTCACTATAGGAGTTAAATGAAATTTATATAACAAGTAATTAAAAAGAATTCCAAATTGAGCCTTTTTGATTAAACCTCATAGTCTTCGAAAAAAATATAGGGAAAGTACTATCAAGGCCACATCACCATTTTATGTTATTAATTTTATTTTTTCTCATACGGTTATATAAAAAGTTTTTTACAAGTTTCTACTGAATTATAGAAATTTCATAAAAATGTATCAAGCTATTATCTTATATATATATACATCAAGCTACATTTTTACTTCCCTTGTAATGATAATGTGTTCATGTATTTTTTGAAAATCGATATTTAACGAATGCATAGTTTGAGGTCCCCTGAGACGATTCCGAGCAATTTTGAAGTGTGTCTGTGTATTACCCAACTATTCTCGTGACGTAAATATTAATTAATCCTAATAGCTTAGGGTTATCAATTCCAATATGACATGCTTTTTCATTTACTAATATTTAATTGTGCACCATTCGTTTTATCCCAGTTCTGAATTCAGTGATAAAAATTATGGATTTATATATAGTCTTATACAATAATTGGACACAATAATAATACATTATAACATTTAATATGAATATAAATAAATGGTGTTAGTTAGTATTCTGTTCTGTGGCATATATATGAATTACCAAAACTCCAGCAGTTAATTTACAAAACGAAGACGTTGTGGCAGATACGAGGATTGCTATTTATGCATTGAGAATAGAAAGAATAAACAAATAAATTTTATCAAAAATATTTATATTTGATAGTAGAGGCGTTTACTTCGTGGTACATTTTGAATGACTTGAAATTTAGACACAATACCTTTTTTACCACAATATTTTTAAATCATTATCAAACTAAAACTTTTAGTAAAGTTAAACAAAGTTATGGTGTCTCAATTACAAAAAAAATGTTTTTATTGCTTTTCAAAATAATCACTTTTGCATGCGATTGAACTCTTCAAAGCACTTTGTCCAGGCAGAAGATGGTAGTAGAAGATGAAAATCGTTGTCCACGCAGTTTATCTTTAATTGCTAGGAACAAGAAAAAGTCGTTGGGTGCCAAGTCGGGGCAGCAAGGCGGATGATCCATCTATTCATTTTTTTGTGTGTCCAAGTATTCGATTGTTGCATGTGCTATGTATGAGCTCGCATTGCCGTGATGCAAAATGATTCGTCGTTTTGAGTTGGCTACTCTTATTTCCCGAAAACTTCTGGCAAAAAAATGGTCGTATACTCCGCTGAATTAACGGTCTTTTGATTTTCGAGAGCCACAGTTGTCACATGACCGGTTTTCGTGAAGAAAAACGCCACCATTTGCTTCTTAACCCTTTGAGAACGAACAACTTTTGTTGGCTTTGCTTCACGTTGAAACACCTAAACTGCCGATTTGTCGTTTCTTTCTGGCTCCATACAACTTCCGAATACCCAAATGTTTGTGCAAAATCGTATGTATGCTGGTCATATTAGTGATTAAACATCTCTCGAATTCGTCACATGACGATCTTCGAAGAAATGGATACATTCAAACTAGCATTGTTTTGATATTAAGATTAAATATTGATTTCTTTTAGATGAAAAATAATTTGCAAATCAGTTAACTATCAGATGCAGGCTATTAACACGTTCACTGCTAACACAAAACCCAAACTATCTTCCCACCCTGAACGCGTGTTTTACGTAAAACGGTGTTACAGACCCACTTCAAGCTCATATTGATGTCATTTCAACAAAATTGATGAGATTCTTGAAAAAATGGCGGTCACGCAGCACGTGACCAGCACCTGGGGAAAACTGTCTATCACGCAGCATATGCGTGATCAGCACGGGGCCTGTTAAGAAACCCGGAATACAAAATATATTTTTTTTTGAATTGTTCAAGATATTTAAGATTATTATTTATCGATTCCATACTATTTAAAGCTACATTACCTTTTCAATTTGATAAGAATATAACTATGTAATTGTGGTTTTTGAAGGTCATTATTGAGACCTTCATCAAGTATTTGATAATAATTTCCAAGAAAGTGATGAGAAACTACAGAGGCAGTATCTGATTTAGTCCTTGGTGTAGATAGCACACTTCAACAAAAAGGATACCACCCTTCCCTATTTACAGATTTTGCAAGGGCGTTTGAAAACGTAGAATTAACAGCCGTAGGTATTCAAGAGAATGGGGCCAATTATATAATTAGTCTTTTCATAAACAGGAAAATGTATATTTAAACAATCAATGCCCAGTTGATGGGGCCCAGAATGACATCTCAAGGGCTGCCTCAAGACTCAGTATTGGCTCCTATAATAAATTAAAGTAAATCTATTCTCAATAGGCCCTAAATTTGGTCAGTGGAAAATGAACTAGAAATCTCACCCAACAAATCATCACTAATAGTATTTAGTAGACACAGAGATATCCCCCTAACAATCTTCTCCTGAAAGGTGGTAATGTCCCGATTGTTAACTTTGTAAAATATCTCGATATCGTGCTGGATAAAAAGTCACTTTGGAAACCTCACCTCTATATATAAATATATATACTGATAATTTTTAAGTTATTAAAGGTAAGAAGCAAACAGAAAAACTGTGTTATTTATTAACAACTAGTCACCAAAGAAAAAAATAGACTTTTCTTAGAAATGTGCTACATTAACCAGGAATCTGATGCCATGAATGCGAAAACAGATATAAAAGGACTAAGTGCCATTTACACGTATCTTCTTAAATTACCACCTAGTTGTTAATAAATAACACAGTTTTTCTGTTTGCTTCTTACCTTTAATAACTTAAAAATTATCAGTTGGCTATAACATTAAATGATCTCCGTGACGTCTAAATGTCCAGCTTTTAAGATGGGACTTTACGTCGTTTCTGTAAGTTTAAGTTATTGTTATTATAGTTATGTTTATTGTATACCTTGTAGCGCCGTGAAGAAGGGAACATAGTTTCCCGAAATATCGGCATAGAAAAAAGAGTATTTAGTCAATAATCTCACTTATTGACCGAATAACCAATAAACTGATTTAATATATATATATATATATATATATATATATATATATATATATATATATATATATAAATTTGTTTTGTAGTCTTAGTAAGACTCACTGTTGTAGATTCACGAAATGTTTTCGTATTTTAAATTTATTGAACTAGAACTAGTCTCAATCTATTCAGGTGCGATCTTAGATTGCAGTGTCCTGTTAGGAGCCCTACAACCTTCCGTAGGTTTTCTCTGGACAGTTGCATACAGTATTTGGCTCTAAGATATTGTGGTGTTCACCTCCTCCGTTGCTTACAAGCCATCTTTTTGTTGCTCGTGGCCTTATAAAAGCAGCTGCTGCTTGTTCGCTGACATATATGTCCAAAGATGGCAGCTGCAGTAGGGCTTCCATAGCCACTTTTGATGTTGTTGGCTCCTGTTGTGCGCAGGAAAGCGCTGCGTTAGACGTTATCTAGAAGCCTTACATTGGCCGTACGATGGCCCTCCGATAGTCCCCATGTTTTCCCCATAGCTCGTTTGCATTGCCAGAGTGCTATGCATACTTTTTTTGATCTCTCCGTCTGACAGGTATTCCAGTCAAATTTGTTATCTAGAAGAATGCCCAAATATTTGGCTTCTTCGTTGGGGGTGAGTTCCTCACCCTGAATGCTTGAGAGCTTGAAATCTTTGATTTTCCTTCTTCTTGTGAACAGTACCAGTTCCGTTTTTGCTGGATTTACAATTAGTCCTTGGTCTATGCACCATTTGTTTACTAGGCCACGAGTATCCGACATATGTTTTGTTAACACACTTTCCGAGTTGCCGGAAAGTAGAATTGTGAAATCGTCGACATAACCTACTATGTAGAAGCCCTGCCTATTCAGTGATTCCAGTTGTCCGTCAATGACTAGGTTCCGTAGTGAACAGGAGAGCACTCCCCTCTGTGGACAACTTTTTGCGACCCTACATACAAGCCTCGTGTCACATATTATAATATTGGCTCTTCTCCATTGCACCATATTTGAGATCCACAGGCTCTCTGTTAACTGTACAAAACCCATTAACCCATTTAAACTTTTTGCGGATGAATTGATGGAAAAAATTGTAGAAGAGACGAATAAATATGCTCGCAATAAAATTAAACAAAGAAGCTTACCAAAGCGATTCACATGGAATACGAATAGGGTGGATCTTACAGTGGCAGAATTTGAGGGCTTTTTAGGAGTTATTATAAATATGGATACAATAACGGTTAGCCATCTGCAGGAATATTGGTCTCAAAACAATGCCGAAATTCCATTCTTTAGTGCCATATTTAGAAGGGACTCATTCATCCAATCTTTTGGATGCTTCATTTGCATGAGACAGATCCAATCTATCAAAGGTCATTACTTAAATTTTTTGGAGAAAAAGTTCAAGGAATATTTTGTTCCGCCAAAGAAAATTTCAGAGGATGAGTCTGTAGTTGGATTCAAAGACAGGATAAGTTTTTTGACTTATAACCCAAATAAACCAAAGTGTGGAATCGGAATATTTGTGTTGGCAGATGCTAATACTGGATACATATATATTTCATTTTGTCTTAATACGAAAGCTTGACATCAGAAAATTTAGTAAGTTCTGACCTTCCTATAAGTTCACGAGTTGTGCTGCATTCCATATTGTATACAGGGTGACTGACGAAAAACCTTTGGTGCTGTATCTCGCTTATTTTTGATCCGATTTGAATAAATAAAACATCGTTGCAGTATTGTATCAATGGCTATCACTGTCACTTTTGACATTTGAAATAGGGTCTGTATATTGTTTACAATGGATACTTGACTTTTTATTTATTTTTTTAATCCTCAATTTCTCGACTTAAGTTTGATGTATGGATAAATTTGTCTACAATTTTATATTCAGAAAAAAAATCTCCTTGCGAATCAATAAAAATATATATACAGTGCAATTAAAAAAAAAAATGTTGATCGTATTTTGTCAAAAACTGGGTGCGAGAAAAAATAACAGTTCAGAACTTCTGAAAATAAACGTGTACTATCCAAATTAACTTGAAATTCGTACCCAACTCTATAAAAAGACCGCAGGATAATACATACATTTGCCTGCAGATCGGGAAACTTACTATTATTGGCCTGGAAAGATAAAGGGGTCGTCACTGCAGTTAGTAGTTGGGATGTTTCGGGTTCTCAGCTAATAAACAGAAAAGTACGTGGAGGAAATTTTACTTAGTTTTGTTACAGTTACTTACTTTTTACTAGTTATAGAAAACAGATATTCTTTGGCTAACCTGTTATGGTGGAGGTGCCGGTATTATGTTCCTCCCCTAAGTATTGTTTGTATAATTTAATCCCCTAGATTTTTAATGTGGTGTAGGGTACTGTAGTTAAGTCTTCTTAGTAGTTAAAAAATAAAATATTATGTGACCACATCCCCATCCTAGGTCAAGGGGTGTATTTAGGGGTTATATTTTAAAATTTCTTATTTATGGATGATCCATCAAAAAAATTCATCTTTATCGAACATGAAAAAAACCGTGTTATTTGCTAACTGTCTAAAGAATACTTACGAGTGCAAAGGGTTAATCATTCGTAACGAAATTCATTTATTTTACATTTTTTTGTTTATAATAATATAATAATTAATGTTTCATTAAAAATGCCGTAATTATTGATCGTTCAGAATTAGAATTTAATTATTTTTTAAACTATAATTTTTTTATTTTATTTTTTTATTAGTAGTAGTGTTTGGATATTGGCCACGTGGTCCTACCGCCGTGTTTTTGTCAATTGCTGATCCAGACTAACAGTGCTCCTTATATACTAGGGTAATTTTTAAAGTAAAAACTGTTTTGATTTGGAAGTAAATTCAATTAATGTCTTTTAGAAAAAGAGATTTCTTTATTAACCACTATCGCAATTCTTATCATACCCCTGTCCCGTTCCAAGCACTTCTTCAAATGGAATGAGTTTGCTGATCCTCTCGACCTAGATGTAAACTTTAAGCCAACTATTACTTAGCCTTTGACGTTATCGTGTGTTTGGATCCGTTTTTCGCCTAAAGTTTTTGAAAAAGTTGATAGTGGGAAGATGGCAGTCAGGATTTTGTTTTTTTTGTTTTTTTTTGGACTCTCTTGTATGTAATCTAAGAAGACCTATATCTCATCGCCTGTCACAATTCGGTCTAGAAATATTTCCACTTCATTTTTGTAACGATCCAAAAAAGGCAGGGAAGAAACTATATTTCATTTTGTCTTCTTGGAATTGACAAATATTACAACAATCACAAGCGGAAAAAAATATTGTTTTGAAAAATGTGTACATCGACGTCATCATAGATTTTTGTTCGTTCCCCAAGTCATCTTTTTTTCAGGAACTTTATCAGATGTTAAATAAAACTGTACTTTGTTAATATTACACATGAAGATATTAACAAAGTATAGTTTTATTTATCGTCTGATAAAGTTCCTGATTTAAGATGTTATGGCTTCAAGCATCCAACATATCTTGTTTTTTTTTCACATTTTGTAAGTAGTACACCTTCCCTCTGTACTTCTACAAGTTGTTAATAAATTTGATTACATTCAACACTATAAATTGTTTTTAATTTTGTACAGATTAGTCATAATTAATAAAACGGTAACTTAAATCTCGTATTTTATATAAATATATAAAACTGAAACAATCTGTTTATGTAGAATTTTTAAATTGTTAATAAACGTTTGGAAAAATATTTATAATTTAATTAAAATAATATATATATATATATATATATATATATATGCGCCCATTTTAAGTTACTTTTTAGTTTGCACAGGATAATAAATTAAATTTTAAAATAAAAACTTATGTAATAAAGTTTATTTTTCTTTAATTATACATTAGTTATTCATGTGTAAATTATCGGACAAACTCAATGAAAAGTAATGCACATGTGATGAATATTTAAACCGTCGGTGAGAAACAAAACAACCGTGAAATACAAAAAAACAATTCCCTCCCTTAATAATTGATATGATCAATAAATGGAAAGCAAAGCAGCACTGATTGGTAAATTAGTTCTAATGATTTTTTAACAAGGCACGGTCACAGTTCAAGGTCGGCTAATGAGCTTTCTCATTTTACACAGGTTTCTTGGTATCTGGATCAACAATCAGATGTAATAGGATTAACTTATTACTTAGAACAATATCAGTTTCATACCGTAAAAATTGGAGAGGAGGCCAGCATACTATTGTTCTCGCAATATGAATTATTATTTAAAATTATTATTATATACCGGGTGTCTCAGCGTGCGCGCCGAGTAGCTTTACGGCTAAACGGTTTATTTTTTTCAAAATCCGTTTTCGCAGGAGTATGTAGGTGTATTGGGACCACATTTTAAAATTAGTTTTAAATATACAGGGTGTCCCATAAAAGCATGGCGTATCATAGTTATGTTTTTTCTTATGGAACACCCCATATTTGATATTTTTTTCAGATTCTACATCAAAAATAAGGGTAACTTTCATTATAAGATCATATGCCTAAACCTAATAATTTCTGAAATATTTAAACAATTTTGGAAAAATTGACGTTTCGAAAAAAAATTATATCTTTCAAATAGGTGAATGAAAACAAATGAAATTTTGTGTCAGTATATTAGACTAATGGGTGAATATTTTAGGCCATTTATAGGAATTTTAAATATTAAGATGTTTTGATAATTTAATGTGTCTACAGAAACACATTCAAGGTCAAATTTCGTGCTTACTTTAAATGGAACACCCTATATCTAATAAACCTATCTTGTAGCAAATTTTATTATCTTTCAAAAAGTATAAAGGTATTCTATACCTGTTACTTATAGTTTTCAAGATATATCCATTTTTGTTAATTTTCGACATAATAATTATTAGTATCAATTATTGCAATAGTCAGTTAACACAACCAATGATTTTCGAGATATTTCCAAATTAACACACTAATTGAATAATTTATTTACACATATGTACATGATTACGTAATATCGTCTTAGAATTTCAAAAAACATAACGAAAAACAACAAATGAAATTAACAAAATAATAACAACATTATTTTTTTATAACAAATTTTCAAAAATACCACCATCGCACTGAATGCATAATTCAATTCTTTTTTGAAACGATAGTTTAACATTTCTTAGCATATTGGGTGTTATTGATCTAAATGCATCCTTAATTCTGTCCTTCATGTCTTCAACAGTTGTGGGAGGAGTGGTGTATACTTGATTTTTAATATACCCCCATAAAAAGAAATCCATGGGGGTTAAATCAGGGGATCTAGGTGGCCAAGCTACGTGACCTCCTCTTCCAATCCATCGCCTATTAAATATTCTATTTAAATATTGACGAACCGCCAATGAAAAATGAGGTGGCGCACCATCGAGCTGTAACCACATGTTTTGGCGAATATTCAGTGGAATATTCTCTAATAATAATGGAAATTCTTCTTGGAGAAATTGTAAAAATATGGGACCATCCAAGTATCCATCGAAAAAATGAGGTCCAATGACGTAATTACCCAAAATGCCTCCGAATACATTAATACTCCAACGATGTTGTCGATCAGTAATTTGAAATTTGTGGCAATTTTCGGTGCTGTAATAATGGCAGTTACGTCGATTAAAAGATCCGTTATTATTAAAAGATGATTCATCCGTAAATAAAATATTATTCAAAAAATCTTCATCATCGCCACTTTTATTTAAAACACATAAACAAAAATCTAACCGCTTCTCGAAATCCGCATTATTCAGATGCTGGTGAATTTCATAGTGATATGGGTGGTATTCATGTTTTTTTAATATCCTTGATATGCTCGCCTTGCTTAACCCAGTCTCACGAGCTACTATACGTGTACTCGTGCTAGGATTATCTATTACAGAAGTAAGTACCTGTAATTGTGTCTCCTCGTCCTTAGTTACAGTGTTGAAGTTCGTTTTTTTCAGATACTTGACACTGCCTGTGGTTTTAAATATATTTAAAACTTCCTCCAATGTCTTCTTATTAGGATGTCTCCTATCAGGGTACCTTTCGCGATATACTCTTTCCGCTAAGAGACAATTTTCATAACATTCCCCTATTATTAGGATCATGTTAATTCTTTCGTTTAAGGAATATTTCATTTTTGCGGTCGTTACAAATGATTCGAATGTGTCAACTGACTTTGTTTATAAACAAAAGCTACACACTAGCTTATTGCAATAATTGATACTAATAATTATTATGTCGAAAATTAACAAAAATGGATATATCTTGAAAACTATTAGTATTAGGTGTAGAATACCTTTATACTTTTTGAAAGATAATAAAATTTGCTACATGATAGGCCTATTAGATATAGGGTGTGCCATTTAAAGTAAGCAAGAAATTTGACCTTGAATGTGTTTCTGGAGATACATTAAATTACCAAAACATCTTAAAATTTTAAATTACTACAAATAGTCTAAAATATTCCCCCATTAGTCTAATGTACTGATACAAAATTTCATTTGTTTTCATTTACCTATTTGGGAGATATGATTTTTTTTCGAAACGTCAATTTTTCCAAAATTGTTTAAATGTTTCAGAAATTATTAGGTTTAGGCATATGATCTTATAATGAAAGTTACCCTTATTTTTGATGTAGAATCTGAAAAAAATATCAAATATGGGGTGTTCCATAAGAAAAAACATAACTATGATACGCCATGCTTTTATGCGACACCCTGTATATTTAAAACTAATTTTAAAATGTGGTCCTAATACATCTACATACTCCTGCGAAAACGGATTTTGAAAAAAATAAACCGTTTAGCCGTAAAGCTACTCGGCGCGCACGCTGAGACACCCGGTATACATTTAACGAACCTGTTATCCTATCTTAATAATATTAAAATAATTATTTCTATACTTAGATGAAAAAAAATGGAAATAGAGGTTACTAAAAGTTCATAACAAGTTAAAATTTTAATTTGTTGATGGTTGCGACCGTTATTGCATCTATCTATAATGTTGGTGGCGTAAGCTGCAACTGGACCAGTTTTTAAATCCAATAAACAATATACACATTAAAATTAAATTCACCTTAGAATGCGAACAAAATAAAGTAATAAATTTCTTAGGCTTGACCTTAACTCACAATAATAACAACATTGAATTTGACATTATAGTAAACCTACAAAAACAAATTCCATTATCCCTTACAATTCTAATCACCAAAAGTCTAGCCGCCTGTCAATCAATGAAACATTAAGCGTGTGCAATACCTTTGACCCTTAACAAATTAACCTTAGAATTAGACACAATATTGTTTAAAATAATGTTTATTTAATAGAACTCATTCAAAACTTAGTCAACATACTATGGCTCATATTTACCCGTAACTCCAAAATTTGAACAAAAATCAATTCATTCATAAATATATTTCTGCAAAATGATAGATAAAATATTAAATATACAAATAAATAATCTAAATTTATTAGTATTATAATTTATTACAGCTTTGCAGTCAAGAAATTAATTTGAAAATCAATTAATTTTACCGTTCTTTTGCGGTTATATAGTGTTGACACATAGTGATTAAAAATGGCAGTTGGTATGCCGGAAATCCTAGCATAACCATTAAAGTACTGTCGAAAATGGCTGCCTATAAAGTGCATATCCGACACTGCATTCTTCTCAAATTTTAATACGGAAAAAAAACTAGGCACAAAGGCAGAAAGTGGTTGCAGAACAGGTAGGAGTATCCCAAAAAAAATTCCAAGCACCTACATAAGATGGGAAAGATCAAGATGAAAGGAAAATGGGTCCCGTATAAATCTCGGAAACCAATAAAAATTAACGAGTGGCAGCGTTCGAAAGTCTTTGAAAATTGTTACGGTGATGAGATACTATATGATAATCCGAAACGCTAAAAGTCATAGGTAAATTCCGTGAATCATTACAATCGGTCACAAAACCCTATCGCTTTTAAAAGAAGGGATTTCCTTGCATATGTTGGGATCTGAAGCGGGTGTTTAATTATGAGTTCTTGCAAGCATGCGAAATAGCTACCCGCGCCAATTAATCCGTTTGAATCATGAAATGGAACGAAAATGGTCGTGTGTAAAGGAAAATATCCACTGAAATTGTTGCATTATAATAATAATAATGTGAAATATATATGTACAAAACAAAAATCAATTGAACAATAGACGAAGTTCAGTGAGGTTGTTACCTCTTACTGCTCTTCCACTTAACCTACTTATAACTAATCTAAATCGAATGAAAGAACATTCTAATGAGTAGAGGAAATTATATTATGAAAAGTTATATAACAATCCCATATTAATAATTCCACAGCTCACACAACTCTACAGCTCCTGTCTATGTATATGTGGATGTAAATATTTCTTAAATTGCTAAAGTGTGAGTGATTTCAGGTACATAATTATTTTATTATAAAATTTATAGATATTGTATGATAAAAATGATCTTTTAAATAATGTTGATTTATGAATATGTCACATTAATATTGTGTATGTCAGTACGAAACATAATTTTATTATATAAGATATATGAGGGGAACGAAAGTGAATTACCTTATAGTATCGCGCAATGTAAAGTTCTTTTGTCAGCCATTAAGTAACCAATTAAATTCAGCAACTTTTCCAGAGATGTGATCATACTTTATAATTCCCAATATTAGCCTAATACATGAGTTTTGGACTTTTTGGATGCGTTCCTTATTTTTCTTATCAGACAAGAATCATAGATCAAGCGTTTGATGCTTATGTAAAACAAAATTATATACGATTGGAAAACAAATTCTACAAAGTACAATTCAGCCCAAAATTAAATTTACATGATTAATTGTGGAGGTGTTTACTTTGTGGTACATCTTGAATATATTGGAGAAAAAAAAAAGAAAAGTGGTAAAACAAAGTGATCCTGTTTTCTTTCTCCAGTATATTAAATTTACACTCGAATGTGAACATGATAACAAAATAAACTTTTTAGATTTAACACTAATCCATAATAATAATAAAATAGAATTCAATATCTATAGGAAGTCAACTGATGCCAACTCCACCATCCCATTCCATTCCAATCATCCTCTATCACACAAACTAGCATCCTACCATTCAATGATTCAAGGAGCATTTTCCATTCCACTTTCTAATATTCACTTAAATGAAGAACTAAATAAAATCTTATCCATTTAAAAAATGAAAGCTTTCACCACAAATTTAATCACAATATTAATAAATAAAAAAACGATATAAAACCACAATGGCTCACATTGATCCAAAAACACAAACTTTAGAAAACAAAAAAAATCATTTCATTAACATTTTTAGCGAAACATCAAATAAAACACATTATCCGCAAATAAAACCAACAAACCGCCTTTAGGCCAGCTGCAAAGCTGTCTAATATTTTGTTTAATTCAAAAGACAAAATTGACCACATACAAAAAAACGGGTGTATATGAGATGCAGTGTTCCGTATGTAATAGTGTATACGTAGGCCAAACTGGACTCAGCTTGAAGAAACGATATTCGGAACATTTCCGTGCCTTCAGACTGCAGCAGAACCACAGCTCATTCGCCAACCATATCTTAGAGAGCAAGCATCAATTCCCGGAGATAAGCAAGGTGAAAATTTTGCACAGCTGTACCAAAGGTTCGAGGCTAGACCTTTTAGAAGCGGTCGAAATTTATAAACGCAAAAGAAATCCCGACGTTAATCTCCTCAACGAACAAACAGATTTAATCTCCACCCCGCTCTTCAGGCAGCTCCCGGCAATCTAATTAAATATTCGTAATTTATAATCCGTCACCCTCATTTGGAAATTTTACTAATCTCTCGTCGGTATAAATGTACTTCTTTAGCAATTTGTAATCACTTGATAATGACCCTAACAGGTCTAAACCCCTTTTGTATATCATGTAAACCCGGTAAACATATTACAATAAATAAATTATGGTAAAAACATAATAAGTGTTTCAATACCTGTTTAAATATGGATTACCACACAGTAATGGTCACAACTATCCTGAAATTAAACCTAAGGTACGTACAGAATCCACAAAAGGTATTGACATCCTATTTAAGGTTATGTTGAGAAGTCTCTTTGCAATATCAAGATTATTTTTAGGACCGATAACAAGTTTTATTAGAATTTATAAGTAAGGAATGTCTATGAGATATTTTCAATAAATTAGAGAGATCAGTATTTATTTTGGAATTTGCTACGCATTGCTTACAATACAAAGATAAAATCCGAAAATGGCTTAACGACTTAATCGTGTCCTAAGACGTAACATTTTTCCTAGATTGGAATTAACCAGCTGCCTGAAAGATTGCTTGAAGTTATAGAAAGCAAAGGCGAATACTTTGATTGGATAATTAAATTGTCTTTCTTCTAAAATAAACCTCTAATGTAGATGAAAAACTAGATTATTCATTTGTACACCTAATACTTATAAACCTATCATCAATTCACGTTTAGGATCACTTGAAAATTATCAAATACGTCATTTAATTCAAAATATAAAATCAATTAAAGAAAATTGGCATTTGCCAAATTACGTGTTCCCTATGAAATAGTTTATATTTAGAGCAAACTGGATTTAGCTTTGAAAAGAGATATGGAGAACATTAACAGGCCTTTATATTAAACAAAAACTTTAGTGTGTTTTCGAACCACGTCTTAGGATATAAACATCCTTTCTCCGATATTGGAAAAATAAAAAAAATACTCAACTATGCTAAAGGCGAAAGGCTTAAACTCTTGAAATCCACGGAAATTTTCAAACAAAATAAAAATTCCCAGGTTAATACAGGGTGACTGACGAAAAACCTTTGGTGCTGTATCTCGCTTATTTTTTATCCGATTTTAATAAATAAAACATCAAATTAAACCATTTTTAAAAGATTTTAATAGGATCTGAACTGTTATTTTTTCTCGCACCCAGTTTTTGACAAAATACGATCAACATTTTTTTTAAATTGTACTGTATATATATTTTTATTGATTCACAAGGAGATTTTTTTTCTGAATATAAAATTGTAGACAAATTTATCCATACATCAAACTTAAGTCGAGAAATTGAGGATTAAAAAAATAAATAAAAAGTCAAGTATCCATTGTAAACAATATACAGACTCTATTTTAAATGTCAAAAGTGACAGTGACAGCCATTGATACAATACTGCAACGATTTTTAATTATTTCATAATTAAAATGTTGCAATATTTCAAACACTGTACTAGAATTTTGTGCTTCTACAGAAATCGTTTTTCAGTTTTTTAAATCTTGCAACATTTTTATTATGAAATTATTAAAAGTCATTGCAGTATTGTACCAATGACTGACACTGTCACTTTTGACATTTGGAATAGGTTCTGTATATTGTTTACTATGGGTATTTGATTTTTAATTTTTGTTTTTATCCTCAATTTCTCGACTTTGGTTTGATGAATGGATAAAATCGTTTACAAATTTAGATTCAGAAAAAAATCTCCTTGCGGATCAGAACAAAATATATATACAGTGCAATTTGAAAAAAAAGTTGATCGTCTTTTGTCAAAAACTGGATGCAAGAAAAAATATCAGTACAGTTCATATTAAAGTCTTTTAAAAATCATTTAATTTGATGTTTTATTTATTCAAATCGGATCAAAAATAAGTGAGATACAGCACCAAAGGTTTTTCGTCAGTCACCCTGTATATATTATTCTAAAAATCCTTCACCTGAACACCAAATTTATAACCCACACTTGAATAATACACTCACTTGAAAATTACTGCAAAAAGTCGAAACTTATGCATATGGTTTGTGTTAACGATATAAACAATTGTAGTAAAAACTTAATAATTATTTTATTCAGTACTTAAATTAAATGTTTCGTTTGAAAACCGCATTTATTTTTGAAGATACAATCCTGTGGGATTAAATGCTTGCTATTGGATTGGATCTCAAGTATTTCATTATCTTTACAGTAACATCTTGATGCAACGCTCAAAAAACTTCTGGCCTTTCTTAGTAAAAAATGAAAGAAGTACTGTTTGACACCATTGTCTGAATTGAATTGTTTGCCATTCAAAGTGTTTTGCAAATATAGAAACAAATAGTAGTCGGACAACGCAAGGTCTGGTGAGTATGGTGGATAGTCATCATCAAATCCCATCAAAGCTCCAACAATTTCTGGCCGGTCACTAAACTTGTGTGTAGGTTAGGTTGTCATGGTGGAAGACAACACCCTTATTTTTTCCCAATTCTGGCCCCTTTTCGATGATGGCTTTATTCAATACACAGCGTATTAATGATTTGGTTCTGTGGTAACAGCTCAAAATACATGACGCCTTTGTAATCCCACGAAATTGTGATGGGTATTTGCTTTAGAAGAGGTTGCAGCTTATTCACCGGGTTTGCACCTTTAATCGTTTCCGCATGACGTTGTCGAAAACTACTTATTTCTCATCGCCAATGACAATACGTTTAAGAAATCAATCATTTTCATTGTTTTTCAAGAGCATGTCTCAGGCATTTATGCACTTTTCTTTGAATTCATGTCGAACCTAAATATTGAGTTTACTAACATATCCCAGCTTGTGCTAATGTCTTTCCACATTCGTTTGAGATGTGTTTAATATTTCTGCGACCTCCACAGTTGATTTGTTTCTATTAATGCCTTTATTTTATCGACTTCGGTTTCAACTAGCCTTCCTGAACGTGGCGCATCTTTAACATTGAATTGCCGGAACGGAATTTGGCAAACCAACTTTGGCACTGACGTTCTGTTGAGCAATCATTACTGTATAAAGCACATACATTTTTGTGGGTTTAATTTCCATCTTCCGACCTCTGCTTTACGGCGACTACAGAATCGATTCATTTAATATTTTTTAAATACAATTGAAGTGTCTCTTGTCAAATGGTATTTAGGTTAGATGACTGGACTGAAGATACTTGGTTAAAAATACAAGTGCAAACATCCGTTGGTCTTAACCGATATGACTTAAGGCTCAATCCAATATAATAATATAATCCGAGCGCCACGTTCCTTTTTACCTTGCTTCAGGGTCTATAGTGTTATTTCAGAACTGTCAGTGTACAATGCTGTCGAAAACTGTTCACAAACCAGAGAAAACTCAGGAAATAACATTCACGAAAATCAAATATTGTTATGAAAAGTATGAAATAAAAGTTCACATTTTTAGTTTCTATAACTTCCATCTGAACACTTTTGTAAAAATTTTCGTTTTTTAAAGAAAATACAAATATTACAAAAAATCCCAAGTAAGTATCCACTTTAAACAACTAGCGTGTTTAGTAATTAACAATGTTTCTTAGTGTCGTGGTTACTTTAAGGGTCTCATTAATTTTATCTGATGAATTATTAATGGACTTAATTGGTAATTATGCATATTATTTTTTTGTTTTTGATATAATTATATTTTCAATTATTATGCGTAACCATAATTATCATTTGCGATTATCACGGAAATCAGTTAATTAGTATATCAAATAAAAACGTAGGTATAAGGTCAAGAGCGGATTCATATTATTAAGCAGATATTAAACTCTGGTTGTATTGTTTTATTTTATTATTAAATTTCATCTTACGTACAAAAATATTCGTTATTTGTATTAAAATGATATATATTTATTTAAATACAATAAATATGAATTTTTAAATTGTTAATCAACTTCTTATATTAAAACAAAATAAAACCCATATTAATTTATTCAGTAATTTAGAATGCAATCAATATATAATTTTCTAACAAACATTTCAGTAGGGTATATTTGCTTCTAGTAAACTTAGATTAATTTTACATCTATCATGTAATATACAGGTGTTTATGTGTATGCGTAATCAGAGGGATCGATTTATCTAAATATTAATATGCTATTTGCATACTTCCTAATTATTTATGCGAGATAAAAAAGCATAATATGATACATTTTATTTATAACATAGTAATGATAACAAATTATATTTATATACACTATAATTTAATTGGAAATGATATAATATAAAAATGTTATTATTATTATTAGTATTAATATTATCTATTTATTTTATCAAGTTATTTCAAATAACTTAATTGTAAATATATGTCTATATATATTATTATATCGAGTAATTTTACTTAGTTATGTTTTGCAAACAACAACTTAAAATGAGTGAAACAATCCAAGTGTTTATCAATTCTTTACCTATTAGTTAACAACTTATAAGAAATACCATGTATAAAACAAGTTGCTCAATAATTAATAACGCATGTGTTTGCCACAGCAAAAAGATGTTTTTACATCTATTAATTAGCGTTAAATATTAACCGTGGGAATAACATGAATTTCTCGTGGGACTTTTAAATAAGTTATGTGAGAAATATTCCGGTGTGCGTGTGTGTCAATTTGTCATTGATCAAATATTGATACTTGGATACTGCGTACTTAAGTAGATAATAAGGTTATCATTATTATCTGGAGTTCCTGTTGAGTTTTGTGGGGCGAAATGACACTATTATCGGACGGATTCGTTATCAACCTTTATCGCGAAATGAATTATTTGTGTCCAGAAAGAATGTGGATTTATTTATTTGAGATAAATTAATTAATTAGCGTTTTGCGATGTTTTGACCAAGTCGAGATATGTATACGCGACTTACAATCTAGAATGTTTATCCTAATGAGGTGAATAGGAAAATCGTTGGTTGTTGGTGGCCGATGAACAATAAGTTATTTTTTTAATACATCATTAATAACCTTAATGTATGTATAATTAAACTTGTTATTTATAATATTGCCCCCCTCATAAGGCATTGTCAACCGTTTATAAATTAATATTTACTAGAACTAATAATAGAATATTGAATTATTTGCATAATAATACAGTTAGTATAATTATTATTTTTTCATTAAAAAAAATATTTCTACTAATCTTAAAAACTTACAAAATTCATTTTATTTTAAAATTCTTTGAGAGAGAGAGAATATTTATTGATAATTTACAATATGAGTACTATAATAAATGACGTAGATTAAAATTTTTCTCAACTATGGACCCCTTTCTGAAAAAAAATTGTCCATGATTTTTTTTCAATTTTAATTTAAATTAATTTGTTTAATCATATATGAAAAGTATTTTTATATAAGTACATTATTTTATTTATATATAATCTAGGAAGGACAACAATGTATTTATTTACTTGCATTTTTAAACAATTGAATATCTGTAAAAACATTGAGGTCGCTTAAATGTTTAATCACGCGTATAATAAAGAACACATTTCAGCGATTACACGTAAATTATTAAATAATGGCTTAAATGTATCTGTTTTACGAATCAATAAGCGAATAACATTATTTATTCATGGCAGTATTGTGTAATTAAGGCATCTTCGATTGTGTGATTACTGTCCTTGGCGAAATAAATATTTGATCAAACTTAAACTCTTCTACAGAATAACGTACATCCATAACGGGTTAATTTTCTATATTCTAATGTACAATCCAGATGAGTTAAATAAGTTTAAAATCAGTCCACTAAAGGGAAAATATGTGTTTGTCAGATGTTATTGATGTTTATTAAAAAAGAAATTAGGAAAATATTTTTTCCAGATGAGTTAAATAAGTTTAAAATCAGTCCACTAAAGGGAAAATATGTGTTTGTCAGATGTTATTGATGTTTATTAAAAAAGAAATTAGGAAAATATTTTTTCCAGATGAGTTAAATAAGTTTAAAATCAGTCCACTAAAGGGAAAATATGTGTTTGTCAGATGTTATTGATGTTTATTAAAAAAGAAATTAGGAGAATATTTTTTTTAACTCTGACGATGGAGGTTTTTTTTATCCTCACAAGGTTGTGTCGTTTAGCGTCCCTGCCCTGCGGTCTCCGTGGTCCTTTTGTGCGCCTCTGGCTGTTTTACTCCTTTCGAACTCCTGTATCTTCTAAGAAGTCCAGGAGTTTCTGTCAGGGGATATTCCTTAGCTGTTCTACATGAAGCATGGGCTTCCCGAGTTTCGTCTTGCGTCGTTGTTTGTATGCTTCTCAAAGTGCACAGTAGGTGTTGGGGAGTTTCCTCTTCTTTCAGACACCCACGGCATAGGGGGCTTTTCTCAATGCCCATCCTAAGTTTGTGCTTTTTCAGGTCACAGTGACCAGTGACTAGTCCTGTGATTTTTCTTACTTTCAATCTGCTCAGTCTAGACAGCTTTAGCGTGCTGTCAGGTACCGGGCCATCTAGGAAAAGTCTCGTGTGCCTCATTCCATTTTGGTTTTGCCATGCCTTTTTGCGCTCCTCTGCTAACTTGCGTCGGATTATTTCCTTTCCGGTTTCATGGGGTATACCGAAAGCGGGTTCAGGTCCTATGAATTCACCTGCTGCTCCTTATTTAACCAGCAAGTCGCCCCCCAAGTGTCCAATATTTTTTTGGCCCTTGGGTATCCATACTACCTGCGTTTCTCTTGTTATTGCCAGTGCGCCCAGTTTGTTTATGCAAGTCATGACCAGCCTGGACTGTACTATCGGTGAAGCTAGCGCTTTTTGGCTGCCTGGCTATCTGTCATAATGGTAATTGGTCCTTTGTTAAGTCCCGAATCCATTACGTGTTGAGCACACCAGTCAATGGCAGCTATTTCGGCCTGGAAGATAGAGGCACGTTTCCCCAGAGCAATGGCGAATTGTTTGCTCTGGTTGCAGCCTCTATAGATACCAGCCCCGGTTCCTTTAGTATTTTTGGCCCCGTCTGTGTACCAGATGGTTCCTTTACTCGGTCCCGGGTATGCTCCATTTGTCCATTCACTCCGCTGTGGTATGATCGTTTTAATCTACGGGATGGGTATACGATTTTGGTGAAATTTGACCTCATTTTTAGTGTCTCTTCTTCTTGTAGTACTTTAAATGTTGCCGGTCTTGATGGCCCCATATTTAAAGTGTGTCCATTTATGTGCATCCTATAGGCTGCCTGTCTAGCTTCCATCATTACAAATAGATATAGTGGTGGTAGCAATAATATGTGTTCCATGGCTGCCGTGGGTGCTGTCCTCATTGCCCCAGTGATCAGCAGACACGACTGTCTTTGCACTCTTTCGAGTTTTACTGCTGCACTTTTGGTTTGGGTCTTTTCTCCCCAAATGAGCGTCGCGTATGTAGGTCTGATGACCACAGTGTATAGCCATTTGGTCACACGGGGTCTCAGTCCCCATGTACGTCCTACCATTTTTCGGGTCGTCGCAAAAAGTTCTCTCATGGCCTTTTTGCTTATGCTCTCTAGGTGGAAGTTGAAGTTCAATCTGGTATCAAGTATGGCCCCTAAATATTTTACTTCATTTTTGATTGGAACTTCCATTTCATACATACGTAGTGATTTTATGTCATTGGTTTCCCGTCTTCTAGTAAAGGGGACGATCGCCCTTTTGACCGGGTTTACAGTTAATCCTTCATTCCTGCACCATCTTTCTACGGTTTTTAGTGCCCTCTGTATCAAGTATGATACAGTGGTCCCAAACTTCCCGCTTAGTAGAATGGTCAGATCATCTGTATACCTTAGTGCATATATGCCCTGGCTTTCGAGTAGCAGCAGAAGGTCGTCCATGACGAGAGAACACCTCCCTGCGGGCACCCCTAACGTTTCTACTGTTTTCCCATATAGGGTAGTTGTTACAGTCCGACTTCTGAGCATCTTGTTTACCCATTGTCGGACTTGCGGGTTAATTCATCTTTTCTCCATTGCTGTTGCTATGGAGTTGAAGGTTGTGTTGTCAAACGCCCCTTCAATATCCAGAAAGGCCCCTAACGAAACGTTTTTGCATTGAAGGGTCCTTTCGCATCTGCTCACTAGCTGGTGGATTGCTAGCTCGCATAACTTTCCCGCTTAGTAGGCGTATTGTTGACGGTGTAGTGGTGAGTCCTTTAAAACTCCTTGCCGTATTTGCCTGTCTACTAGTTTTTCTAGTAGTTTTAAAATAAATGATGACAAGCTGATCGGTCTGTAAGATTTAACCTGGGCATATGAATCACGCCCTGGCTTAGGTATGAATACCACCTTTACAAGCCGCTGCTTGGGTTGTATGAAAGGGCAAGGCTTGCTCAGAGGATATCTGAGGTGGTTTCCTCAGCGTTGCTATCCTCTTTTGTAGCGTGACAGGATATATCCTGTCAGGACCTGATGATTTGAATGGTTTGAACGTGTTAATTCCACACTCAACGTCACCTGGTCTGATTATCAATGTGTACTTTCCATGTTTGGTCTGCAGTGAGCCGATGTTCCCAGCATGATCTTTGCTGAGCGTCTTGAGTAGACGGGAGCTTGTACAAAACGGCCCTCACGGCATATAACAATGCCATTGAAAAAGCCAAGAGGGAATCTTGGCAAAAATTCACCGTTTCTCTTGTCTTCTGATGCGTGCCTTAGCCATATCAAGATTGAGGTAGGTTTGGTAGTTCTTGGGCAGCTTGCCTCAAACGCACTATTGATAGAGTATGTGATGCTTTGCACCATGAGCTCTAACTCATGGATTGTTCTCGCTACTGTTGGACAGTCCCCGATTCGGCTGGCTAGTACCTCTTAGTATAGGTCCCAGTCAGTTCTCCTCGGGTTTCTGTTTTGGATTTCCGATGCTTCTTCTTATTCAATATCGAATCGTATATGTTGATGATCTGAGAGTGATGGTTCATCAGATACATGCGGTTTTACCATTTCACTTGCCTTGCGAGAGGCATCCAAGGATCAGCGGTATTCCCTTGTGGCTCCCGCTGTGTATCAGCCGCTGAACCTCGTCTGGCGGCGGTGGATGGAGGCTTTTACTTCGATATACACATTTAATCACAAATTAAACACAATTTTCAAAATTGTTATATTGGGAAAGAACTATAGTTTTAAGAGATGAATAAAATTCCACTTTCAAGTTTTCAAAAAAGTCAAAGGTAATTAGATATACAGGGTCGCTGATATGTATGGAAACGGTTGAATATCTCCTAAAGTAAGAGAGCTAGCGCAAAATGTTAAGATACCAAAGTTTTAGGGTTTTTTAAAAACTATCAGAATAAAGATAATTTAAGTATCCTGTATAGTTTACAAGTCAGGACGAAACAAACTTGCTTTTTCTTTAATGGAACACCCCGTATATTGTTCCATATTTCAATTCATCTCGAAATTCTACATAAAATTGGTATGGCACCATGTTTGCGTCACATCTCGGAAAATAATGGCAAATTCTGAATATATTTATAAATTTGCGTAAAATTATCTACAACTTTGTCGTTTACAATTTTTTTCGTATCTGTCATAATAATCGAGATATATTGATTTGAAAAAATTGACACTTTTTACTTTTTCACAATATCTAGTTACCTTTGACTTTTTTGAAAATCTTGAAAATGCATTTTAATTTGTCTTGTAAAACTACACTTCTTTCCCCACTCAACCGATTTCTATCTCTTATAGTTTCCAAGATCCCCATAGAGAACAAAAAACTCATCCGCCCACAAAAACAATTGAAGTTGCCATTTCGTGATGGATTTAACTTTCAAATGCACCTGAGAAGTTGGTCAATTGGTGTAAACTTTAGATTTGAGATAACCCCACAGGAAAAAATCTACATGGGTTAAATCAATATTTTATGGAGACCTATCTATGTCACCTCTCCTAGAGATTATTTTACCGGAGAAAATTTGCGGCTTTAATTCTTGTACCAATCTTGATGATCTTGTTTGACCCGTTTTTGTTTTTTTTTGTTTTTCCAAAGTTGTACCGGTCTCGTAAATATCTTCATTATTTCAGTGGAAAAAAAACTTTTAATGATGCAAAATCTTCTACGCGCTGCAGTAGCCGAATCATTTTTTATAAAAGTCTCGCACGAGCAACGAGCAGTCCGCTATCGAGAAACGCTTCATGCGTCCCATGAGCCAGATTACCCCCGCGCCCCTCAGATTGATTGCGGATTTTTGTATTTAGCCGCTAACAAAACTCAGTAATGATTTCATATATTATAATACCAGTTTTCCTGATGATCTTAAAATAGCAAGTTATTCCAGTATTTACTAAAGAGATATAAATGAATTTAATAATTACCATCCAATGTCATTACTCTAAATATTTTCGAAAATAATCGAAAAATTCTTTATAAATTTTTTTGACATTATTTAAAAATATTAAAATATTAAATTATTTCGCAAAAATCAGTATGGATTTAGAAACGGTAAATATACAATCATGTAGTTGTAGTTTATCTGGTGGATAAAGTCATTGACTGTTATGAACAGAAAAATTACTTTGCTTATGCTTACTGTTGCGGAAGCTGTATGCTTATAATTTTGATCCAAGAAGTTATCGGCTTATTATGTCTTATCTCACCAATAAAAAACAATATCTGTTTTTAATGGCGAGAAATCAAAGACACTGACAATAGACCATGATTTACCACATTCGGCGCTTGTACAGATGTAGTTTCAGTTTGCGGGTGATAATATTGTTACCACGTGATCTGGTTATTGTGCTGGCTCTGTGTACATAATCATACAATTTAAACAATTAAAACATAAATACGAAACTAATACAAATGATACCATCTCAGTAAAATTCTTAGGAATATATACAAGGTGTGTGGGGGAAACCATAGATTCCTGGTGTCAAAATATGATGATTTAACCCAACATATCTATGTCCAAAAGTTTACGATTAAGTTGGAATTCATCTTCATAGTTTCAAAAAACATTATTTATTTTGTTAAAAACAATTGAAGGCTTTATTCGATTTGAATGAAATATATGATTATCATAATATTGCACATAATTTCTGTTATTATGGCCATTATTCATCGACAATGAGCACAAAAATCAGTATTAGTACTACATAAAAACTAAAATATTTTTTAAAGGGTGCATAATACATAAATTACATTTTTAAACAAAACGGCGACGAAAAACATGTACTTTTAATTACTTGGAAAAATAGATTTTGTTTTTATTAGATAAAAATAATTACATTTTATTTTAGTTTTTATGTTGTGGTACTACTGTTTCTTGTACTCCTTGGCAATCAATAATGACCATAATAATTGCCATGATGTGTTTTATTACGGTAATCATTAATAGTAAATTTCAGTCAGTTCGAATAAAGCGTTCAATTGTTATTAATAAAATAAATAATAATATTTTTCAGAACTTTGAAGACAAATCTATCTTTAGGCACGATGAAGTCGTAAAAGCCATTTTCGGATCTCATACATTGATTTTATTGGAAATACATAACGGAGAAGGCATGTTGCAAAGCGCCCCAGCCAACATTCATTATGATGTCTTTTGTATTTGAGTCAATGTGTGGCCTGGCGTTGTCATGCAACTAAATCATTGGACGTTCTTTCTTTTCCACTGTATGAACGTTTTCGATTAAATTCTTGACACCAGTGGATTAATTGACGTTGGTAACAGTTCGCAGTAATTGTTTCACCCACTTGCAACCACTCATAATAAAGCACGCTCTTAATATCCCACAAAATGTAGATAATAACTTTCTGCGTTTTGGATTGTCCATTTCTCATGGCCCGTTAAAATTTTACATTTCCATTGAGCAGAGAAAGATACGCTGCCACTTGTTGATTTTTGTTAGTTTTAGTGCGTTTATGGGGAACCGTTTTTTTCTTCTTTCTGGATCTTTCCCATCTCATGTAAGCGTTTGGAAATTAATTGATGAGCTGTTTTACAAGCTCTTTCTCCCTTTGTGTCGATTTTTTAGCGAGAAACATTTTGAACTCTTCGTCGCACTCTTGGGCCTCCAAGGCGTTATTTTTTAGACCGCTTAAACCAAAATGCGCACACACTTTTGCATCACTACGAGTTGATAGCCACTACTACTACTACTAATAAAGAGAATTATTTTTATATTATTTATAACTTTCCTTAAAACAGATTTCTTATTTTGATTTTTAAGAAAAAAAAATAGTTTATTCAAAAACGATGTTATGTTAAAATTAAATAAGAAAAAT
This sequence comes from Ontholestes murinus, assembly GCA_963969525.1. Taxonomy (NCBI): domain Eukaryota; kingdom Metazoa; phylum Arthropoda; class Insecta; order Coleoptera; family Staphylinidae; genus Ontholestes; species Ontholestes murinus. The sequence goes on from OZ018388.1 coordinate 33,929,099, forward strand.
TGTAGAGAATAATATTTTTTTTACGTAGGAAGTAGGATTTACAAGAAAATTTTATTGGGAAATAACATGATGGCCACATTAAATGATCAATTATCAACGAAATTCATAAGGGCTATTTCTTTTGATTTATAGCTTATTTACCTACAGTTTCAGATGACGATTTTTCATTTCCATATTTTGTAATAGTATGCATTTTATAATTTATTAGAAATTCATTCTAGAGGGAGATATTTTGTTATTTTATATAGTGAATTATTGATAATCAAAATTCTTGACTAGAAAGCATATGATTGATTAATAGTTAATAAATTTTGAATAAATATAACCCATATTTTTAGAGATAAGATATGCAAGTTTAACCATATCTTTATTTACATGTAAATAGAATACCATTCATAATAGTTTTTATTCAATTATTCATTTTTTACTTTACAATATTCTGTTAAAATAAGGTAAGCAAAATTGAGATATAAAAGTTAAAAAATACAAAAAAAATTCACAAAATAAATCTTTTTTCTGTATATTTTAAGTTTAATTCAATCCCTAAATCTATCTGGTTTAGCAATGTTACTAACACTAATAAGAAACAGTCAATATTTGATTAATTGTAGGATGAGTCTAGACATCAAATAATTAGAGAAATACTGAGTCCTGAATTAGTCAGTTAGTCAATTTTTATTTTATTCTGGTCTGCTAAAAATGAAAAGAAATTCCTTTTGAAACCCCCATCAGCATCAAGTTTTAGCGCAAGGAACCATTTTTAGCGCAAGGCTAGCAAGCCAGAACAAAATAAAAATTGACTAATTTAGGATTAAGTATTTCTCCAATTTTCTATATTTTTATGATTTCTTAAAATTTCACACCATTTTTAGATCTCTAACTATTTTAGATTTGCTAGGGTAATTTCAATTGTTACGAATTTCATAATTTCGCTTTGAAGTTTGAAGTTTTTAATACTTGTAATATTCACATCACTTAGTACAGGGAAATTGATCACGGAAATTTCTTTTGACAATAGGTTAATTTCATTTTTTGTTTCAGATTCACAAGTGGTCTCACACGTATTTCGGCCTGCCCGCTTGGGTGGTGTGGCTACAAGAGCATCACATAATCCTTCCCCGTAGGCACCATCGAATCCATCACGTGGCCCCGCACGAAACCTACTTTTGCATCACTACGGGTTGGCTGAACTGGCCACTCGAAAAACTCCACTTTTGGAGCATACTAGAGGCGATAATCGAGTTGGTGACGGGGTGTAGGCCGCGCGACGACGACTTAAAATGGGCCCAGAAGGGTACGTGATATTTCCTACGGTTCATACGCCCTTTCTGATTTTTGGAAGGAGGCTGCGGCGTGGCGGCGATTACCCACATTTTTACTACTTAAAGGACTGCAAGCTTACATTGTAAATTTTTCAAAAAAAAAATAACAAAAAAAAACATTACGTCCTGCACATTTTCCGCGATTGATTGACGATTTTCATTGCGCGTCGCCGATCTGAAGCGGATCATTATGCGCTTACCAGGCACTCATAATGTTACATCTTGGCTTCATTTTTATTACCATAGACAATATATTATATGCACTTTTTTAATTCAATAATAAAAACAAAAATATTTTACAACGAAGACTGCGAAGGTCGGGTTAAATGTGATTATATTGTTAGTTGCGAGAGGTGGCTTTTTCTAATTGCACTGCTCAAACACAATCGTGGCTCAATTGTATTATTTTTGATGAATGATATTGCTGTGTTATTCATTAAATGCTATTTATTTTGGAATGTTGGTAGATTTTTATAGCAATAGCATTCATTGATACATTTAATACAGCTTCATAGCACGTACAAAGAGTTTTGTTTTAGTTTTATAATGTTGATATTCGTAACATAACAATTTTTCAATTTTAATATTACAATATTGAATTATACAAGTCATTTATAACAATTTTATACAATAAATAATTAACATAAGATTAGATATAATACTCTAATATGTATTATAACTTTGCTAAATTAATTATACTAAATTTTTTTTGAACAAATTATTATTTTGTATTGTTCAGAAAATCCATAGATTAAATAATTTAAAGAAATCTTTAAATCAATTTACACAATATATAAAAAACGTTTTGCTAGAATTATATCTACAATTAAATAATTGTAATAATTTTATTATAAGCCACCACTCGTATTTTCTTCTTATATATTGTCTTTGGATGTCAAATTGCAAATGAGTTTATAAATGAATGGGCAATCAAATGAAACTATTACAGTAGCGCTGGTTAAATTTAGTTTGACTGGCCGAATAAGCAAAGTTAGTTTAGTTTACTTATTATATACACGAGTACAAGCGTCATGTATTTTTTTATACATTTTACAAAGCAAATGTTTACACTATTTATTTTACTACTAACGAATATGGCCAAAGATATTTTAAGTTGCGTTTAAACAAAAGAGTTATATATTTACATGATATACAAGATATATTTAATACTTTTAATTAATTACTAATAACAGAAAAAGAAAGGTGCTTTATATAATATAATATGGCGTGTTTTCATAAATGTCTTATCAAAGTCAGGTTTTCATAAAGAAAAGCTTGTTTTTACTTATTTATTAATATTAACTGTAATCGCATGCAATAATTAAACAGTCATACTGAAAACAGTATGATTTTGCCAATTTTTTCACCATATAATAATAAATGCACTCATTTTATTATCAGTTATAAATCTAGTGGATACAAGCACAATGACCCATCCAAGTGATTTGGATAGGACCCCTATGCCCACCCACCAGATTATGAACTAATATGAAATAAATCTTCATACACAAAACTTAATCCTTTCAATTACTGCTCGATAAATCTCAAGAGTTTAATGGTGGTATGAACCAGATTGAAACAATTTTCAATAATTATCTTTTTAATCAATATAAATTTTAAAGATGAAAAGTTGTATTTATTGAAAGGGTTAAGTAAGTTTTTGTAAAATGTGTCATGCTTTTAAAATGAGCTTTCCTTTAACAGAAGGTGATTTTGTTAAGAAATTTACACAGACATTCTGTACATTGAATAATGCGGTAGCATGGGACCAAATGTACTAAAGCAAGTGTGTGGGCGCACGTCCACTATTTATTGTTAAAGTTAAGTTGAATTGATGTCGATGAAATGATGTACAATACAAATGTGGCTTATTTAGTTCTAAGCTTGCCCGTGTGGGCGGCGCTTCGACAGCTAGTCTGAATTTTATACGTGTATCTTTTTATATATATACATATAAGCATATGAATGTGCGCTGTTTAGTTTTTATCTTGAAGTGTCTGTAGCCTGTTGCCTTATATTCGAGAGGGCCTTCAGTCCGTGCCATACATACATTTATAGTATTCACATTCACCATTTGTACAAGTATCGTATTTGTTTTGTTTTGTTGTGGAGTTTTATGTCTGGCTGAGGCCACCGCGAACTGCATCATCATCCTCCCTCTCCTTACACCAATGTTCACTAATTCGTGGTGGCCGACACACACAGTCAGCAGATCGGGTTTTATTGTTACAAGATAATTTTGTTGTGAGATGGTTGCAAAGTGTGATATTTCGATTGCTTCGGTTTTTATTTTTAAGACTTAAATCTATATACTTGCTTGGATTAAAAAAAATTGACACATTTTGTTATTGTTTTATTCCAATATACCTTTTCAGAGTGAGATAAATGAAGGAAAAGAAATATGGACGAAACAAAAAACTTCATTTCAACAGAATATACACGTTGAAGTTGTAAAAACATTGTGTTAATATAAGAGAAATAATACCTGGGGTTTTTAAAAGAAAAACTAATAAGAATATTAAATGCATAAGAAGTTTAGATTAAAATGTTTAAAAGATCATCAACAGTGACATCATGGATTACCTGCTTTTATTTCAAATAAAATCAGATATATTATTAAGTCTAAAATTATACGTTTTCTAATAGAAAACATAATTTATATTGCTTGCAATATGTGTTTAAACAACTTAGTTTTTAATCATTATTTATTGAAGATGAAAAAATTCTAGGAAGGCTCATCAAATTATTTCAAATATAAAATTATGTAAAAACGTGGTATACAAGCTTAAAATTTAAATCAATGAAACGTAATTATTTTTTATTTCAAAGGTGAACACCCAGGGTGATTATTATTTATTATAACCTAACAAAATAATCCGAACAATTTAATTAATCTGCAAGGTAGGTTTTTAGCAGGGAAAAATATTATTAAAATAATATTGGAAAAAAATTGTCTGCATGCAACAAATTGTAATAGGAAATACGAGGATGATTGACCAAAATATGATATGATAAAATATTGGTGTGTATATAAAATATGTAATAGGAATTGGTAAAATTACCAGTTACACTACCTTAAATCTATAATGAAAGATGTTAAAGTCACTCATCATCAGGTGTTTCTAATTAAGGAACTTTCTAATGTAAACGTAAACATTTTCCTTATTATATTCATAAAACTAGATTTAGGAACAATTGTTACACTGGAATATAATAAAAAAAATCTATTTCATCATTGGCAAATTCATAGTAATTTAATATAAATAACACATTTGCATAAATGGAGTTTTACAACATGCAGAACAGTCCATAAAATACTTATACAACTAGTAAAAACCTACATATTATCAGTACTTTAAAGAACAGGAGACCTCAACGCCTCATTTTCACATTTCACAAATTACAGACTTATTTACAAGGTGTTAAAATTATTAAAAAAACATCAAAATCATAAAAATATTAAACAATTCCTAAAGTAACTACTAGAAAATAATTTAAATTAAGTAAATATATGTACACACAACTAAATAAGTTATATTTTCATGTAAACTTGAAACATATGACAACATAATTTATTTGATGGACAAATTACTTCTACATTTACTATTTGATCATCATTTAAATAGATAAACAAAAAATCAATATATTTACCGAATTCATTAACAATCCAATTTTTATTTCTTTTTTGCTTAATTAATTATATTTCAAACAAATAGGTTTAATAAATTTTAGCAAAAATTGTATATAATATTTTCACACAATATGAACATCTATGTGCTATAAAAAACTTGATATTTTTGTAAATCAGCATAAGTACTTTCGTTCATATCTTCACAAATTTCAGTGATCTCCTGGTTCAAATTTTATATTTAACGCTCGAGGAAAGACGGCCTCGTATCTTTGGCACACTTTAAGACTGAATGCATGAACTTTACGAATCCTGTGTCTTTTGGTTTTTCCAAGCCCCGCAACAAGCGGTTCTTCATGACAGCAATGAATTCTCTGTTACTCAGCTGTCCATCCACTAATAAAAATAAAATAACATTAAACTACAATATTTTGTTTAGCTTATTAGAACTTACGATTTTCATCGAAGATAGTGAAGACGACGTTTATAATATGATCACTGAGATCGACATGAGCTACAGTCTTAGCAACGTGCTTTAAAGTAGCCTGGTCGATTGACGCTCCGGCAATGTGGTAGAATGTTAATGCTGTATCTACATCATTGATGTTGTTTAAGAAATGGAAGAAGTTTAAGTAATCTTGTCTGGAAACGCCTTTACCATGATCTCTAAACCTAAAATGATTACTCTGGTCAAATAATTACCTTAAATTAATTTATAATTATCTAGATATATAAATCCCGATCAATTAGTCCAATATGCTTCACATACATTTTTTTAACTCGCTTCAACATCTTTATCTTCTTCTTTTGCGTGTAACCACCATATGCCAGAAGCAATTCGGTGAAATCTGCTTCACTGATGTTACCATTCTCGTCAGGATTCTTTCTTTGGAACTCTAAGCTGAGTATCTCCTTCTGCAATTGTTCTTGGAAGTCGAGAAATTTTTCAATGGTAAGTTTCTGTTTCAATGTTGGTCCAAAGAAATAAGTGGTGAGTGCTGAATTAACACCCTAAACAAACAAATAATAATAATAATTTAAAATTAATACTATCGTTGCTGCATTCTTGATGGAACATAATTACAGGAGTGTATGGATCGAAACAAGACTTTAATTTATAAATCCACCCCAATAATAATTCATTTCACAAATCTACAACAATGAGTATTACTAAGACTATAAAATAAATCGCTTGCTAAAACAAATAATTCACTGGGTAATACAAAAGTAATTTATTACATAAGATAAAATAATTCTAAGGAAAAACATAATTAATTTTTAGCTGTTTCAACTTGTTCATTAAATTTAAAAACTAGATTAAATAGCTTTATCAATTGTTGACTTTAGATATTAATTAAATATAGTATAAAACATTCACAATAAGCTAATAAAACATTTAGAATGTTAAAAAAAGAAGCAAAACTATACTTTTTAAAAAATACCTTAAAAGTATTTCCCGTATTTGCATGATCCCTATGCCTTGATCCAATACTCGTCTGATGTCTAATTAATGTCGCCACCTTTTCGAATTCTTCACAGTCCACATCTCCGTCCCCATTCAAATCGAACATACGGAAAGCAATTTCAAAATGACGTCTTGATGCTAAACATTAACCAATTAATTTCTTTCTAAAAGTAAACACAAAATTTCATACTCACTGGATAGAACAGTCAATAAGAAGATGTAATCAGAGAAGGTTATCAAACCAGAACTGCCCAACTTGTAGAAGATACTATCCTTGTCAAGAGACAGGTCAAGTCGGTCTTGTAAAGTCTGTAGAAAACGGAAAAAAAAACTTAAGGCACCGATATGCGTTGAAAACGCATTACAAGCTAATAAATATCCTACTGGAACACAGTACACGCACTCCTACTATGATGTCGTTATTTACAATAGTTAATTAAAACTAATGTGTAGCTGATAATGAGGTACTTTTAATGATGAATGATATAGCAAAGAAAAGGTGACTTCAATTTGTATAGAGTTTTGAATCGTATTGAAGATTTAAATAAACATACACTTCTGAATAGTTTTCTCAGAATCATTTGTTACCTTAATTCGGTGAAAATCACAGGTCCGTTACAGATGTTACAATTTTGCAACTATAATATATTTATTGGTAAAATTGTCATGTAGCTGCTAAAATTAAAAAGTGTATATATAAAAATAATACCAACTTAAAAGCGTGTAAATAGAAGATTAAATTATAGCCTTGAAGAATGTACTTTACAAGGTAAGTATGAGTATAGTTTATTAAGAAGTGATATATGATTTTATCTTTTAAACTAGATTTGTTTTTGTAATTTCTAAAAGTATTTTAAGTATTGACAATGTTTTTAGAATATCGAACCCTTGTTGAGGAAAATCACCTTTTCTTTAATTTAATGATAGTGTTATTATTTTATAAAACACCCTCTACATATTTTTATCACAGAAAAATTCCATTGAGATCTCAAACTATTTATAACTGTGCTAGTGTTCAGTCGTAAGTATACAATTCAAATTTATAAAATGGCTTCTCTACAATTCTAGCATTACTTATTGCAAAACATTCCCTTAAAAGCAACATAAAATTATTTGTTAAACCTAAAAAATGTTTAATTATTTGTTTGTCTGGCAAACTATCCATTCACTAGATCCTGGGTATGGATTTTATGATGTCTCTTGTTGAAATGTGTCCTTATATATCTGAATGTTATGATACAATTGATCATGTGGTCTATATATTTCACTAAAACTGTATCCAACATTAGACTTCAATGTAGATATTTCACCATTTAAAGACAAGCAAAGAATATAATTTAGATTAGAATTTAAAAAGTTAAATGTAGCTGAGAAACAATTTACTATGCATGCAGCGATTTGAGTATTTAAAACAAAAATAAACATTAACTTAGAACTTCTAGTTTGATAATGACAAGTTAAAATTGTCAAAACTATAGTCACTAAATAAAGTCAGTGTTATACAAACAAAATTAAAAAAGCTTTTTATTTACTAACGTAGAAGTACTTATATGTGTTATCAGACTCTTCTTTGGTAAGAATTGAGCATATGTACTATAACCTAAGTTTGAGATCCCACTAGATACTATAACTAATATTAAATCCTAACTACTACACCATGATGATTGTGGCTTCGAGTACACTGCGTATGTCAGATGTTTCTTGATTAAATCTGCGGGTGGTATCAATGTTTGTAATACATCAGCCTATATAAGTAGATGCGAACACCAACCATGTACTAAGTCACTAAAGATGTAAATGTGTATGTGTGTGAGGAAGGTGGGTACGTGTATGTAGGCCAAAATCTACAGAGAAGAAAAGCATGCATGTTACACACTTGAGTGTATGTGTTATGCACAAACAACACTGTACGTTTAGGATAAAAAATGTACATATACAGACACAAGAGAAAAAAGATAGTGCTTAGGAAAGAAAAAGTCAGATATATTACCTCTTTAAAATGCTGCAAAATACGTATGGATCAGTAAACGGGAACGTACATGTAAAAGCACATTTATATACACAGAAATAGAGAGTAAGGGCACGTCTTTCATACACACTTTGAAAATAAAGGAATCATCTTGTATTTAAGTCGTATATTTTGAAAATATTTAAATACACAACCTCATCCACACAGTGGAACATAGTGTTTTAAGCGATCAAGTTAATAAAAAATGTTTCACACCATGGGTAAGCAAAAAGTAATTATTCATATTAAATACACAAATAAAATCATGAGTATCATACAAAGAGTTATAAATAAAATTAATATCAAACTTTATATGCTCATAAATTGTTTATCCATCCAGTGGTTAAAATGCATAATTTTACAATAAAAATATTCAACAAAAGAAGTTTGAAATTAAAATTACAAATATTAAAACATAGTTCTTTAATTAATTGTTAAATTATACTAATAGTGATTTGTAAGTTAATTAATTGTGATTAATCTTCTACATGTAAATTTATTTTTCTCTGATTTGAAGCCCCTTCTCCACCATTCTATGTACAGGAAACTTGTTTTAAGGTCAGGTTATTTCAGATGTTTTTATATCAACACCTTGTTAGTATATAGTAACATAGTGTGAATCTTTTTCTTGAAATAGATTGTACTAACAATTCATATAATTTTAACGATTACTTATGTAAATCTGTTTCTGTAGGGTCTTCTTTCATCGATGATTCCCCTTATTTAATAAAAATAAATTGTATCACTTAAATAAAAATCATTATATTTTTTATATCACAATGTATTGATTAACATTTTGATACTTCATTTCTTAAAAAAAAATAAATATCTATGCTTCTTTTATCATAAAATGGATGGTACTATTGGCTTCAAACCTATAATACAAGATGTTTCCTTCTACTACAATGTATCTACGTTCACTTAAAAATTACATAATGTGCATTATTCAATAAAAGGAACAAAATTGATCAACTTGGTTTTAAAATAAGTATATTACCAACTTTTCAATTACTGGTATTGGATATATCTCTAAACTTTCTATTAGAAATTGAAAAATACTTATATAAAAATATTTTTCATTCACCCAGAAGTTTATATTAAGTATATATACTTAGGGAATGGAAATATTTATAATGCATTGGACATCCATAATAAACTAATGCAATTCTGATTATTGTACACAAATTTTGAATATAATTAACAAAAATATATATGAAGTTATTATCTTGTTCTTTTTATTGAATAATTCATCCAGATTTTATTATACAAAGCAATTGACCAACGTAGACGTCCGCGATTGGGATGTGGCGGTGCGCCATTAAACAGACTCAGAACTTGCAACAGGTATAAAAAAAGTGAATGCAATTTTAGGGCGAGGAGATAACCAACACCGTGAGGATTCATAGATATATATTTTCAGCACGCTCGAGTCGCTTCAATTACTGTGGACTGTACTTACTAAGCCGGCAAAGATTTGCCTAAATACGCCGGTACTTACCCTGGGGTCGTAGCGCTTGAACTGATCCAAACCCAAACCTAAAAAATCATAAGAAGAATATTAGGTCTAATTTCAATAATTACAATTAATGTTGGCGATTGTCATAGCATCATGATAAATATTTTATTATTATTTTTAATATTTTATTTTATGAGATTTGAGTATTATTTATGTCTCTTGAAATAATGATAGTTTCAAAATCATAGTGTTGATGGTTGTTACCAATTTTTGTAGCAACATTGATGTAATATTGAAAGCAATAGGTTGACCTAAGGAAGTGGTCAGAGAAGTGTAAGGAAGAGAGAGGCAATCTGGAAGGGGTAGGGATGAGGGGAAAATAGAGGAGGTGGTAGACTTCTCAGAGGAGGAAGGTGGATGTATGGCAATGTGAGGGAGTTTCATGTGATCTTTGGGATGCGTGCGTGAGACCGATCGTGACGTATGGGGCGGAGGTATGAGGTGTCAGGAGGTATGAAAGGTTGGAGAGAGAGCAGCGGTGTTGCCTGAAACAGATGTTAGGGATAGAGAAAACGACGCCCGAATACATATTGCTTCTGGAAACGAATAAAGAGAGCATTGTGGGGTTTAGATGAGGGGAGATTGGTGAAGGAGATATGGAAGGGAAGCATGGATGTATGTAGAGTGGAACGGAGGAAAATGGATGAGAGTGTCTGTCAGAGGGGATAGTGAAGGAATGGCTGGAGCAAGGGGTGAATGTAGTGGAATGGGTGCATGAAAAAGCGAAAGAGGTGGAAAGGCAGGAGAGACAAGGGTGTATGGAGAAGAGTGCGAACAATGAGGATTATAGGGAGTGGCAGGTACATGGGAAGAGGCCAAGGTACATGGACGATAACCGCTTCAGAAGAGAGGAAAAAGTGACCTTGGCGAGAGCGAGATGCGGAACGAAGAAGAGAGAGGAAGAAATAGAAGGGCAAGGGATATGGGAAATACCTGCTGTGTGAGGAAGGAAAGGGTACGTGGAGTCATTTAGCAAAGGAATGCAAGGGAGTAAAGGAGAGTTTGGTAGATGGATGTGGAAGTGTGAAGAATGGATGAGAGAATATGGGGATATACACTGAAAGCAATCAAATTAATTTTTTCAAATGATTACATAATGTATCAATTTTTTGGATATTACGTATATAAATTTCATTCAGATTTTTTTAAACAATCTGTTCTGGTCTTCAATTTGTTACAAACTTTTCTGCCAACTAATGTTTTTATTGGCTCATGTACCAAATTTATGGTGTATTGTATTCGTAAAATTTAATTTATCCTTAGCCAAAGTAAAATACTAACTACTTACTTTTTATTTTATACTATATCTGTTATTCATGAAATGGATATGTTATGAGAGTTTAATAACTGTTTGTGCTTTAGCTCTAAAAACAATCGTTACATACATCACATAACATTGGAGCAGAACTTTCTATTAGGTATACAAAGGAATAATCCAAATTATTTTTACCCAGTATATTCACTAGACATTTTTCCTCCCGATTACCACTTATTCTGGTCGATATAACACGCCTTGTGGATGAGATTCGAAAATGATTTGACGACTTTATCTTGTCCAAAGACGTAAATTTTTTTTAGATGGAATTCATCAACTGCCTAAAAGGTGGCTTAATGTTTTAGAAAGCAACGGTGAATACTTTGATTGAACAGTTCAATTTACTTCCTTTTAAAATAACCTTAAACGTAGCTGATAAAAATGGATTATTCATTTCTACAATTAATATTTGGTAAATTGTCTAGTGGATAATACTTTATTAGCGCTATTTTTTGTATTTTTATGTAGTTCTTTGTATATATAAACTTATTTTCAACAAATGGAGGGCCATTAATTATATTCTAAATGGTACTGATTACCTGTAAAATTCCCAACTAAAGGATCTAAATCGTATCAATAATATTAGCTTGCAATTACACCTGTGTACACTTGAAGTTAATATCATTTAAAAGGGGATTTTGTATTTTGTAAATGAATAAAACTCACATGTAACGGCTAGTAAACCTATTTAATTAACTTATTTCCTCCCACTGGTACTCACCATCATGAAAATATATTATGTATTTTAATTAATTTTGATAGATTTAACATAGTAAAGTACTTTAAAAAAAATTCTTGGTACCTGAATTGCAAAACTTTTATGGCTATTAGATAGCAACATTGCTAAATAAAGATTATTATTATTATTATAACCAAAGAAAATGGTTCGAGTAGGACGGAATAACTTCATATACATCTCTGTCAAAAGTTTGTTAAATATTCGCTGACAAATTGATCTCTAGGATTGGTCTTCACACAGTCCTAATAGGGGGTTAACTACGGACTTTTCCTGTGGAGTTAACACAAATCTAAAGTTTACACCAATAGACCAAATTCTCTGGCACATTTGAAAGAAAATATCCACCATGAATGACAGCCAGCACAGAGTTTAACTGTCAAAACATTTTCTAATGTTTGAGTAAATAAGTTTTGTGGCTGTGAAAGATTAGCATTTGGTAAATATTACTTTTAAGAAATAAATTTTTAAATTGTATCATTTAATAAACCTTTATTTGGTATATTCTGTCTATAATATACATAATTTAATTCTATATTCTGGTATTCTCTTTTCATCATTCCTTCTTCCCCTTTCCAGCCCCAGCCTCATTAGAACCTTTACCCTTCTCTTATACAATTTCCATCCACCCACGTCTTTTCTACTCCCTTGCATTCCTCTGCCAAATGACAGTGACAACACATGTCATTAAAATAGTCCAATAAAAGACTAAAATATGCTTTTTCAAGCATTAAAAATATAAAACGATACTACAGATGGTATTCTGAAGCAGCATAAACGGTATATCATCATGGGTTTGAGTGGAAGATCCTTTGATGAAGAGAATTCCCCCCATCCTCCTTTCGACTAAAATTTTAAGTACTTATATTTTAATATGTTATACCATAAATTTTATTTTATTTTGTTAAAAAGGAGTACAAAGATACTAATAAATAAATAAATAAATGTAACTTTTCCGTCCTTCGCCCATCCGTTTCTTTCTCCCTCTCTCCTCCGACACGCAACTTGCACTTGCCAAAGTCACCCTATCCTCAATTCCAAAACGCTTTTCCACCAGATACCTTAGTCTCCTCTCATGTATCTGCCACTCCACTCTTCTCCATACATCCTTGTTTCTCACCCATCCCACCACTTTCATCCCTAGCTCGCTCCAGCCACTCCTTCACGATCCCCCCTGACAAACCCAACCTCTCATACATTCTCCTCCTTTTCGCGGTCCATTTACCCACTCCTGTGTCCACACTTCCCTTCCAAACTTTCTTTACCAATCTCCCCTTGTCTAATCCCCACAGTTTCATCTCATACTTGGCCACTCTTTCAATCATTTCAGTCCACACACACTCTCTATTCATTTCCTGAAGCAATATGTATTTCTCCACCCCCTACATCTGCTTCAGAAACCACCATTGTTTTCTCTTCAACCTTTCCTACCACTTGATCCTCCATTCCTCCACCACATATATCAAGATTGGCCTCACACACTCTTCCCATAGGTCACATGTTACTCTTGTACTTTCTCACTATCTCCAACACTTTTCTCGCCTTTCCCTGCACTCACTTGATATGCCCCTCATAACCTCCTGAAATGTAGTCAAGAACCCCACATATTTGAACATTTTCATCCTCTCGATCACCTCTCCCTTTAATTCTAGCTTTTTTCTCTTTCCCTCCCTTCCTTTATTCCTAAATCTCATCTAATACGTTTTTACAACATCTACCCTAAATCTCTCCTGTCCATGTACATATTTCCATTCTTGCTAACATCTCTCTTATTACTTCCTACTCTCTTGCCATCGATACTATATCATCCACATTCAAACTTACTCCTTCCAATTATCAATCAATCAAGTGGTAAGTCAGTCAGATTTGATATTAAAATTTGGTGCATATAATACCAGATAGGTATTTATTCAGTTTTGAACACTACAGAGGAGCATTTGGTGTAATTGATATCGTTATAAAAATGTTAGAAGTAATAATGAATCCAATGTACCATACAATATTTTTTAATATAGTTTTTTCCTCCTGTAAGTGTATTCTACTTTTGCATTTGTTCCTTCAGAAATCAAATTAACAATAAAGTAATTGATTTTGTTCAGAGTATTCTTGCAACTGATTTTTAATAACTAATTTTTCTTCAATTATTGGAATAATTGACACAAGCCTAAAATTACTTCGATCATTTAAATCACCTTTTTTTTTGTAAAGGCACAACTTTAGAAATTTTAAATGGGGCGGAAACATATTTTCATGTATGCATTTATTAATTGAATTAGTTAATGGGACAAGAAGAATGATGATATTTGTTTATTGATTTCATAGATGTTCTTACTTTTTTTGTTGTTTCAAATACATTATGGACACAGTTGTAGTAAACTTATTTAAACTCAACTTCAGTGTGCATAATTTTATAGATGAGTAGATAGTGAGGATTCATTTTATAACAATCATTTAAAAAGTGAAGGAGTTCTTTCAGAAGTCTTAATTGATTATCATACCAGCTCTGTGTTAAATTATTTGGTTAATTTTGTTTAGGTAAATATGAAAATGCAAATTCTTTTTTTCTGTTTTTTAATAATATAATCAAATTTTTCATTTAAATCATGTGGCAATAAAATTCTGCAGAACTGTTGATAAAATACTGTGAAGTTGAAATAAACCATAGTAGTAAATGTATAGAAAAATATATAACAAAATAAATTCAATGTTTAAGGAGGCATTTACTTTGTGCTACATCTTAAATAGAATGAAGAAGGAGACATGATGACTTAGTTTTACCACTTCATATAAAGTCATCAGGTCTCCTTTCTCATTAAAATAAATTAAACTTTCTCAAATCCTTTATTACAATTAGGCTTTTAAAACTTGAAGTTTCACCAAGAAAAGATGTTCCAAGTATATCTACACAAGAAGAGAGGCATGATAATTATAATCATGCTCCCCTCACTTAATTTTCAAAATCTATTTAAATGTAATTTTTTCCTTAATTTGTTCACTTGATAATGACTGTCAAAAGTCGAAACTTTTCGTCTATGTTGTAATATATTTATATATTATAATAAATTATAGTGGTTAAAACATAGTAAGTGTTTTATTCAGTGTTCATTATGAATTATTACATAGTAGCAGTCGCAACCATCATTATGAATAATTATAATCAATTAGTCATTTTCTATCCAGAAAACTTTCTTTATCTTCCTAGTATCAAAAAAATCATATTATTTTGATTTTTTTTAATCAGATATATTTGGTTGTCATCATACACGATTTTTTTATTCGCAAATCAAGCCAATATAGCGGAAAAGTCAAAATATAAAAACTTTAAAAAAATATTATGAAATGTATCTGATTGTCTACACATTCATCTTACCAATGGATCATTTTCTCGCCATAGAATATAAAAAATGGGCACACGTCATTTTTTTGTTTCATTTAAATCTTTGGGTACTTATATTGTTGGTATTATATCGCAATTAATACCTTGGGAGAAAATGGGATAAGTTATATCTCATGGCAATTATGAAAAAAAAACTAAAACACACTAAATCAGTCAAACCTAGTGTAAATTTAAAAGCGACTAACCATCGGGCTGCTTTAAACCGGGCGTGATCGACCTCAAGAAGTCATCAGGCGTCATGTAGATCTCTGTGTGATCAGCAGACTGCAGCGTCGCGAAATACCTGAACACCTTGTCTGGCGTTGAGTAGTGCCTGATGCGGTTCTCGTACTCGATTATCTACCATAGTATTAGTATTCAAGCATTAGTAAGAAAGGTGCGACATGCATGCATGTGTACAAAATATTAATTAATAAACACCGGTTAATCATAGAAAATCCACAAGCACAGTTCAACCGCGAATTAATCAACACGGGTTTTGATCACTCAATTTTTTTACCATCGGGTTGTTTAGAGCCGGGCGTGATCGCCCGCAGGAAATCGTCTGGGGTCATGTAGGTTTCGACCCCGTTCGGCGAACTGACTTTGATCGTCGCAAAGTAACGGAATATCTTATCGGGTGTCGAGTACGCCCTCATTCTGTTCTCGTACTCCATGATCTGGACATCGGCAAGTTAGCAGTGTGCTCGTCCGAGGACGGAATTTCTTGTTTTTTACCTTTCGATCGCGGAATCCTATCTTCTCGCGGCGTTTCTTCGCCGGCTTGTCACCGTGGACCTCGTCGGGGTGTTCGAGTTCGTCCGAGTTCTTCGATGTCTCTTCGTGTGCCTTTACAGGAGGAAACAGTTTTTGCTTTATCCTAAAAACAATAAATGCGATTTTAAATACTCTCTGTATAATAGAGTTTACTTGATTTATAACTTTAATATCTTGTCAAATTAGTAAGAGAGACAAAATAAATATCTTCAGTAGCGTAGGCTAATAATAATTTTTTGAGTAAGTAATAAGTTCATGTAGAGGCATCTACTTTATAACTTTGAATATTGGGAGAAACTCCTATGACATAATTCTTCTCAAATGAATAAGAGTTTCATCTTTCAAAAGCTAACGCTTAGAGAAATGATCTAAATTATCAAAGAGATAAATGTTTTCAAATAGAAAACTTTTGATGTGCTTCTAGAAATCCAGTCACAGGACTATCTTATATTAAGTATTCATATGTATTTTTGTGGGAATTATATTTTATTTATTTAAATTTTGCATTTATGTTTGAATTCATTAAAATTTAAATTATTTCTTTCAGGTCTTTCCATGAAACAATCTAACAATTTTAGGTTAGAAGATCTATTAGGTTCTAACTAGTCCAAATGTTTCTAAACAATTGCCTCCAAAATTGAATCTGGTTCTATGTGCATTTAGAGCTCCAGGCTCAATCTTATTGAAACAACAGAACGAACTTTTCTTTACATGTTGTTGAATATTTTTCTCTAAAATATATAAATTATAATCTGTATTTAAATTAATTCTATAAATACATCTCAAAATTAGATTTTATTTTTGCGGCATCGACTGCATTAGCTGACTCCTCTCTTTTTTTGAGATGTAATTTGATGTTGATTTGTATCAGGAAAATTACAAGGAACAAACAACATTCGTTAGTAAAATGCAATAACTAATAATACAAGTTTTATTTGTTCACATTATCAATGGAAACTCAAAAGGTGCATAAAATAAAAGATACCTATAACTCTGGTTCTTAAGTGTCTACAGTTTTTGTTTACCTAACAAATTAAAGAAGATATTGATTAAAGTTAAAAATAAAGAAAAACTGATTTTGCCCCACCTCAAAAAAGCTAGTGACGATTACATTAGTTTTCTGTATAACTCCTATATTTACTATTAGCTTTTTTGAAATTAGACCACCCTGGAGAATTGAATGGTTCCACAATTTAATTAGTCAATTATAAGAAAGCGAGTTTTTTTGAAGCCAGGAGTGCAATAAAGAAACTTTTTACAAGTGTGTCTTACAAAATTTTATCTTCGATCGTAAAGGATTTCAAAGAATATATTCTTATGAGTAAGATTTATGTCATTTCAATAATTCAATTAATGAAAACATATTTTACCCGCAGTGCACTAATGAAAGCGTTACTTAGCAACCAGTAAACAAGTTGCACAAATGTCGGCCGCCATTATTATTTATGGAAAAAATGTTCGCTTTATTGTAATCTCTTCGACTTGCATTAAATGAAATCTTCAGAGTTCTTAAATCTGCCATTTCGTTTGTATTATATATTTTATTTATAGTTTATCAGTTATTTGTTGTTGTTGTTTGTTACCAGAAGATTTTAGATGGGGAATGAAGGGGGCAAGAAAAAATGCAACGAGAGGAAGAGCAATGGGGGGGATGATAGTGGGAGTAAGGAGGAACAAGCAACCGGCGGAGTTTGAGTTCACGAAAGGGGAAGAAGACGTGGGATGGGTGAGGTATGGGCAGGGAAGGCAGAGGACTACAGTGGGGGTGGTGTATGTAAACAAAAATTGGAGGGATATAAGAGAAGAGATAGAAAAGGGAACAGGGGAAGGAGGGAGGTGTGTGGTGAAGGGAGATTTCAATGGGAGGACGGGGGAATTAGGGGGAGGGATAAGCGAGGAGGGGGAAGAAATCAAGAGGAAATCACAGGATAAACATATAAACATGGAGGGTAGGAGGATGCAAGAGTGGGCGATAGAAGAAGGATGGGAGATACTAAACGGATGTACGGAAGGGGGCTGGGACGGGAGGATAATATATGTAGGTCCGAAATGAGAATCGGTGATCGATTACGTAGTGGCGAAAGGGTGTGTTAGGGGAGAAGTGAAGAGGATGGTGGTGGAGGATGTGGGGGGCTCAGACCATTGGCCGCTAAAGATAGAATTAAGGATTGGGACAAGGAGTGAGGGAGAAGAAGAAGGCGAAGAGGAGAGGCTGGAGAGCGGGGAAATGGCGATGAAAAGAATGAGAGAGAAGCTGGAGGAAGTGAAATGGGGAGAAGTTGGGTCAATGAAGGAGTTCGAGGAGACTATAGTGAGGTGCGGTAGGAGGAGAAAGGTGAAGGGGGGAGGAAATAGTGGGTGGTTCGACAAAGAGTGTAGAAGGGCAAAGGCAGAGATGAGGAGGACGAGTAATGAGTACAGAAAGGACAGCAAGGAGGAGAGAAGGTTATGGGAAGCAAAAAAAACGGTATGAGAGGGTGTGCGAGGAGAAAATGAAGAAGGAGGTGGAGAAGAGAGCGGAGGAATTAAGAACCTGTAGAAATGAAGCGCAAATGTGGAGGATATTGAAGAGCGACAAAGGAAATAGGCAGGGGGAGATAGATCAGAAGGAGTGGGGAGAAGAGGAGATATAGGAGAGGTGGCAGACTTCACGGAGGAGGAGGCGGAGAGAGGTTTCGAGGAGCTGAGGAGAAGGAAAGCACCGGGACTCGACGGTTTAAGGGCTGAAATTTGGAAGAGCATGGGAATAGAAGGAAGAAAAAGCTTTAGAAATATCCTGAACAGAATATGGAGGGGCGAGGAGGAGATACCAGAGTCATGGAAAGTGGGGGCAGTGTGCCCGATACATAAAGGGGGTAAAAGGGGAATAGTGGGCAATTACAGAGGGGTAACAGTAATGAACACCGGATACAAGTTGGCAATGACGATAGTAAAAAACAGGCTGGAGGAGGAGGTGGAGGAGAAGGCAATGGTGCCAGAGGTGCAGGGGGGTTTTAGGAAGGGAAGAGGGACAAAAGAACAGATCTTTACCCTGGCCAGGATCATAGAACACGTGATGGGAGAGAGAAGGAGTGTGTATGCGGTTTTCTTAGATCTGAGAGCAGCGTATGATTCGGTGCCAAGGGAAAGATTGATAGAATATATGAGAAGGGGAGGAGTGAGCGAGGGAATGGTGGAATTTGTAAGGAGGGTGTATGAAGAAACACGGGGAGTGGCGAAAGTGGGAGGCGCTAGGTCAGAGAAGTTTAGGGTATGGAAGGGGGTGAGGCAGGGCTGCCCGCTAAGCCCAATACTCTTTAATATATACACTGGGGTGTTAGATGAGGTGTTGAGAAAAGGGCAGGCGGGCGGGGTAGTGATTGGGCGGAGTAAGGTGTGGATGCTGTCATATGCAGATGATATGGTGTTATTGGCGAGGGATTGGAAGGGAGTAAAAGAGATGTTAGCGAGAGTGGAGAAATACATGGACAAAAGAGAGCTAAGAGTGAATGTCGGAAAAACGAAGTGGATGAGATTTAGGAATAAAGGAAGTGAGGGAAGATAGGAAGAGCTAGAGTGGAAGGGTGAGGTGATAGAGAGAGTGAGAATGTTTAAGTACCTGGGATTTATGTTTAAGATCTCGGGGGGGTATGAAGAACATATTAGGTGGATCCAGGGAAAAGCCAGAAAAGCGTGGGGGGCGGTAAGAGAGAGAGATGGGGAAAGTGGATGGATGGCAGTGTGAAAGTTAAGTGTGACCTTTGGGATGCATGTGTGAGACCGATCTTGATGTATGGGGCGGAAGTGTGGGGTGTTAGGAGGTATGAGAGGGTTGAGAGACAGCAGCGGTATTTCTTGAAGCAGATGTTAGGGGTTGAGAAATTAACACCCGAATACATACTGCTTCAGGAAACACATAGGGAGAGTATGTGGTGCGAAACTATAAAGAGAGTGGCTGGTTTTGAAATGAAATTATGGGGTTTAGAAGAGGGAAGATTGGTGAAGGAGGTATGGAAGGAAGGCACGGGTGACTGGAGAGCGGAGAGGAGAAAGATGTATGAGAAGGTGGGAATGTCAGAGGGGATCGTGAAGGAGTGGATGGAACAAGGGGTGAATGTAGCGGGATGGGTGCATGAAAAGGCGAAAGAGGTGGAAGGGCAAGAGAGACAAGGGTGTATGGAGAAGAGTGAATACAACGAGAATTACAAGGAGTGGCAGGTGCATGGAAGGAGGCCAAGGTACCTGGAGGATAATCGCTTGGGAAGGGAGGAAAGGGTGACCTTGGCAAGAGCGAGATGCGGGGCGGAAGAGAGAGGAAGAAAGAGATGTATAGGGGAGAGTTACGGGCGATGTGTGTTATGCGAGGAAGGGAAGGATACGTGGGTACATCTGGCAGATGAGTGTAAGGGAGTGGATGCAGAATGGGTGGAAGGTTGTAGAAGGGTAGAATGGTTGAGAGAAGAAATGGGGCCAGGGTAAGGATTCTGAGAAGGTTGCGGTGGGAAAGAAAGAAACGAAGAGAGGAGGTATGAGAAAAAGGAGAGAAAAAAAATAATAAAGAGGACAGGGAAGAAATATTATTATGTTATTATGTTGTAGTATGTATATAATTTTAGATGCCAATAAACGTTTTTTTTTTTTTTAGTTATTTGTATCAATTAATAAAAAATTAAGTTTTTCGTCGAAAATTTGTGCTATAATATATTAATCTGTCAAATTTGACATTTCTGTGCAATAAAAACAGTTTGACCTTACCGTGCAATAAAAACGTAAAAAAGCACTAGTGCTTTAAAAAGCCACTTTTACAATGAAAAATGATGCAAAAAGCATCTACTTTCTGTACGATCGTAGATAAATAATTAAAAATGCAGATTCAAATGTTTAAGTAATTGTATTTGTCAGCAAAAATAAAATATAAAATTGATAAATATATCATCAGCTACATAATAAGTAGATATTTTATGTGGTAATAATAACCTTTGAAAATCAATAATAGGTAAGGTACAAGAGTAAAAAGTGATGCTTTATTGCACGAACTGGCGTTTAAAAACACGAGCGAGGAACGAGCGAATTTTTTTAAAGCCAGGAGTGCAATAAAGAAACTTTTTACATGTGTGCCTTACAAAATTTTATCTTCGATCGTAAAGGATTTC
Source organism: Ontholestes murinus (assembly GCA_963969525.1). Lineage (NCBI taxonomy): Eukaryota > Metazoa > Arthropoda > Insecta > Coleoptera > Staphylinidae > Ontholestes > Ontholestes murinus. The sequence goes on from OZ018388.1 coordinate 33,950,374, forward strand.
AAAAAATATATTCTTATGAATAATAGTAGTAGTAGTAGTAGTGTTAGGCTATCGACCACGTGGTCCTTCCGCCATGTGTCATTTGTGTATTTGTGTGTGTGTAAATGAGCTTGTTACTTTAAAGGATCGCCCCCGTCACTCTAAAGCACCATTAATTGTATCCCAATGGTGAATGGTACCGGTCACCAATATGAATAATATTTTAATGTCATTTCAATAATTCAATTAATGAAAACATATTTTACCCGCAGTGCACTAATGAAAGCGTTACTTAGCAACCAATAAACAAGTTGCACAAATGTCGGCCGCCATTATTATTTATGGAAAAAATGTTGGCTTTATTGTAATCGCTTCGACTTGCATTAAATGAAATCTTCAGAGTTCCTAATTCTGCCATTTGGTTTGTATTATATATTTTATTTATAGTTTATTAGTTATTTGTATCAATTAATAAAAAATTAAGTTTTTCGTCAAATATTTGTGCTATTAATTCATCTGTCAAATTTGACATTTCTGTGCAATAAAAACAGTTTGACATTACCGTGCAATAAAAACGTAAAAAAGCACTAGTGCTTTAAAAAGCCACTTTTACAATGAAAAATGATGCAAAAAGCGTCTACTTTCTGTACGATCGTAGATAAAAAAACAAAATTGTTGCTTTCATCTAAGGATGTTATTTGTAAATTTTGTCGCAAAAATAATTCACACAGGTGATAAATAAAACACTTTGGTTTTGAGAATTTACACAATTTATATGTCGATGCACTGCGACAATTGTTTCGCCACACAGTGGCTTCAACAGGCAGATGATAAAATGAAACAATTGTCGCAGTGCATCGACATTAAACTGTGTAAATTCTCAAAACACAAGTGTTTTATTTATCTCCAATATTTAAAATAATTCACATGGTTTTTTTGTTACATTCTGCATAAAAAAATCGAATTTTCAACTTATAAAATCTGACTAAACATAATATAACTTATTATATTGCAGACTTAGATTAAAAGAAAAGTAAATAATTACTGTATGTAGATGTATTATATTCATCTATTAAAACAATTGATCTGTTAAATTTACTTACCACCCATAATCGAGTGTTGGAGCGATGAAAGCTACCATCAAGAAACTGTACCAGATCTTGGTGATCTTGGGAACGGGATCCGGTTTGTGGCCAAAGTTCTTGTGCCCCCTTTTCTGGTCCCAATTCTTCTGGTATTGATTTAGGGTTAGGATCGCGGGGTGTCGTGTTATCACTGCTAAATTATTGGGGTGAATCACCCTGCGCATTATTTGCGAGAACATCACGATTTCTTCGTTGTTTTCACTTGTGGTAAACTATAAACTGTGTCAAGGATTAAAAGTTGACATCTCTTTAGACGGCCATTAATATTCACATAACGATTAGGCAACCGATAAAACTAGCCAAGGTGCTTATTTGGTTGCATATGGCGAAAAATAATTTCCTTTAGTTGATATTTCAATTAAATTTAAAAAATAAACATTTAAAAATTTTCTTAATAACTCATTTAACTTAATTTTACAAAAAAAATTAAAAAGAGATTTCACAATTGCTTAAAAAATTATTTTTTATAAAAACAATTAAAAAAAACCTTACTAATTAGTTCCAAACCAGTAACAAACCATTAATAATGGTCACTTTGTGTCCGAAATGTATATCTGGTTAAAAATAAAATAGTGAAGAAAGTTTTCTAATTATTTTAATCAAGTTACTACTTTTTTTTATAAAAAATATTTAAAAGAAATGTTACTAAAAACCTTGTTAAAAACAATTGAATAAAACATGATAACTTTGTTTGTACAACTTGAAATTATACAAGTTATACAAACAAAGTTATCATGTTTTATTCAATTTACATAAATGTATAACGAAGTAGAAGCCTCCAACAAATATAACATTGTTAAAAACAGTTGAAACTTGGAATGGAATTTAAAAAAATGATACAAATATCTAAGGAAATAAAATAAGAAAAAGCAAAACAGAAAATTGTCTAAAATAATTAGTTAGAAACCTAAAATGTAATTTAAATTTTGTTTAAAACAGTTATATATTTTACAGATAAAGCAATTTATATTTGCTGAGAATTAATCAAATGTAATATGTAATTTTAACTAAACGCATCAATAAAGATACTATTCTAAAAAAATCAAGAATCCTTGTTTGTTTATTCATGTAATTACCTTGTGTCAGTAATACAAAATTTTCTGTGATACCATTCTTGTTTAATTTATTGTCGGCAGTAGTCGGTCAAGATGGGCCAGGCGGCAACCACGGAAAATCTTATCCCCATTCCTCATGGTGTGATTACCTTTTCAAACGATGTAGTCAAGAAAATGACGGAAGGTAAATAAAAATATTTCTAAAACCAGGTTTATGTATTGTATGTTTATTTAGTCGTAGAACCAGAGCCGATGATTGAAAAGCGCGTCATGGAATTCATACCCGATTACGAGTGGTTCGATAAGTTGAAAGCCATCGATGACAATCATTCCGAGATGTACGGACTTACCGTTGAAGCCTTTAATAATTTGGCAGAAAGGATTGAGTTCCGGCTTAATGATGTTGACACGAAAGTTCCATATGCGCACGATTTGGTAAAGATAAAATAGTGTAGCAAATTTCGAGTATTTTTTGCAAAATAATTTCTTCAGTTGGCTGGTTAATTAATTAATGTATGCCAGGTAGATTTATAAAACACACTTCTCATCGTGTCTGATAACAAGTTTTATTAATCTACTTGATTTAAAAATGTACTAAACACAAAGGCCTTAAGCATCACTTTATTTATGTTTTAATTTAAGATAATGGTAGTTTTTCTAAAAGTGTGTTATGAATTAAATTGATGTTTATTGTTTATCTCATTTTGTAAACAAAAAAAGAAAATTTTATAAAACCAGTGTCTTTGCATATCTCATAAAGGTTCAGATGTAATATAAACCAGTTTAATATTATAATAATTACAAAAGTAATTATGAAGAAGTATTACTGCAATCAAATTGTTTGGAAGTGGTTTATTCCCAAATAGTTCATCCTTCTAAAAGTAGATTAGAAATAACTTATAAATGTATGCCCTAAAAACAATTGCATTTTAGTGTTTAGCAGAAATTAAATAATAATTAACAAATACACTAAATATTTATTTATACATCATTAAAAACAGTACACGTTAGTAATAAAAAATACTAAAATAATAATTTTCAGCTCGTTGACACCCTAAAAACGAGCAGTGACTTTTCATTGTATTCATCGCAAGAGGTGCAGAATTACATAGAATGCGCAGATATATACCAGAAGAGGATGCTTAAGAGGCGGTTGTTCGAGAAGAAGTTGGAGGAGTCCCTGCAGAAGAAACGGAATCGTCGGTACATTTACTAGCGCCGTTCCAGACTCTTAAATTTAGCTTCAAGGCGTTTGGAATAAGCGTCCAACTTGTAGGCTGCTTGCTCTAGCTTCATAACGCTATCTTCAATCTGCTCAATTTGGTCGAGGTAAGGCTGCAGTGTATTACCTTAAAATATAACTCAATTATATTTTGTGTGTAGATTTATGTCTTAAGTAAATGTATTCTTTTAGTAAGATAAGAAATTTTTATATTATTTTGGTATACATATATTTTTCTTATATATGTATAAGATGTTTCATACAATACTCTTTGAAAAGAGAGAATATAACTTATATTGTGGTAATTCTTATTTATACATACATGTAATTACTATAAATAGTAGTAGTACTTACACATAATATTATTAAAAAAGTAGATAAAACTTTTAACATTTTATAAAAAACACTTATTATATTTTCGTAATAAAAAGTATTACAGAATTAACTTTAATACCGCAACTCAAATATTCGACTTATGTTTTGACATTCGAAGGTTATTATAATGTAAATTAATTGTTTATATTATATATTACACATAGTAGTAACCATTACAATTATTACATACATTTTTCATTTAAGTCCAACATTCCTTTTGAAATATTTGCAGCTATATGTTTCATATCTGAATACTTTGTTATTGTGGTTCTGTTCATATTTTCAATCAGTTTGTAGTCATCTAGGGTGGAGGTCAATTCACCGTACAAGTAATCAGCAGTTTTGTTGAACATTAATGTTGCTAATCTGCTTAAATTTGGATCATGAGGGTCTAAGGCTTCGAAACTCGATGTTGACGTTGACAGTGTAGGACCTAAAAACAATATATTTATATCAATTCGCTTCTTCTAACTTACTGTTATTCTACAACATTTAATTGGGTAATATACTTAACTTTTTACTTTTTAGGGAGTTTTCCAGTGGTAAAAGCAAATGATAAAGTTTAAGATTACAAATGTTGTTCAAAATGGAAACGCAGATACATAATTAAAAAAGGCTTTGTAAAAGCTATATTCATGAGATTTAAAGATTTTGTTTTAGTGAATATGTTACAAATTATCAGAGAGAAAAGAGATCGTGATAAAATGACTCCCAAGTATATACTGTTTCAGTAAACCAAGTGAGTTTGAAGACAAAGTTATGATATGAAGTTGTGAGGATATTAACCGTTACTGCCATCAATATATGTGAATACAACACATTTTTATCTAAATATAAATAACTCTTATCCTCACATACTGTAGTTAATATTAACAACACCAGACACAGTGTTATATACATATTTTACATATATATATATATATATATATATATATATATATATATATATATATACATTTGATATTGTATTTGTATAATTAAATATTACTGTTACACTGGTAATAAATTATCTTATCTTCTATTCAAGAAAAATGAGACTAAAAGATTTGTGGTAAGCATATGTGGGTATAGTGGGATCTAAGTGTAAAATAAATAAAAAGAAAAATGTATAAAGAGGCTACTTTAGTAAAAGTTAGATGATTCTCAAGAGAATGAGGGAGAAAAAGCTGGGTGGGAGAAAACTACTTGATTTTTGTTTCTTCCATAAAATGAAATAAATTTCTCATTGATCACTTGATAAAACCCATTAATAAAAGCATAATGCAATATGTGAACAAACCCTTATCTTATTATAAACCTTAGAGTTTTTTCTAAATTTTACTTTCTGTCTTACTGGTGACTATATTGGAGTTATTATATTAATAGAATAATCATTTTTAAGGAATAAAATGGAAAAAATAGTAAAAGTAGATTAAAGGCCATATTACCATTTTTTACTCTTCCTGAATAAAGTATAGGATAGTATTGTGGTTGTGATTTTATTCAAATGCAAAATTTAAATGGTAATATATATTTTTAGGTACCCTAGTCCAATTCGACTATTTTGTATGTATGTGTGCGGGTGTCTGTTTGTGAATTAAAATTTTAAAGTTATACATCTATTCTTTCTGAAATGAGACTCCCATCGTTTATATTATTATACAATCGTATGTATTTATACCTCTCAAGATCACTTCAACTGTGCCCAGCTACTTTCATCCAAAATGTTTGTACATTTTGTATTATATTTTTGTATATTCAATGAGTATTTTGTTAAGAAGAAAGGTACAGTGTAATAAATAAATAAATAAAGTCGTGCCATACTTTGTTCTGATCTGTGTGTGGGATAGACGCTACTAACCCACCCTATATACAGGGTGAGTTTTTTTCGATGTTCTCTATGGGGATCTCGGAAACTATAAGAGATAGAGAAACGGTTAAATGGGGAAAGAAGTGTAGATTTACGAGACGAATAAAATTCCACTTTCAAAGTTTTCAAAAAAGTCAAGGGTAACTAGATATTTTGAAAAAAGTAAAAAGTGTCAATTTTTTCAAATCAATATATCTCGGGAACTTTATCAAATGATAAATAAAACTTACTTTGTTAATATCACACACGGATGTGATATTAACAAAGTAAGTTTTATTTATCATTTGATAAAATTCCTGATTCAATATGTATCACAAAGTTATGGCTTCAAGCATCCAACACAATATATCTCGGTTATTATAACAGATAGAAAAAAACTGTAAAGGACAAAGTTTTAGATAATTTTATGTAGATTAATAAAAAATAATCAGAAAATTTTTATCGCCTTTATTTTCCGAGATATGATGCAAACTTACATTTTTTTAAATGGAAACCATAGTTGGCTATGGTCTCATTCAAAAGGTAATTTTTTTCTCTTTAATTCAATATGACATACGACATAGTTATTTCTAAAAATAAGTGAGTTATAGTCATTTTAAATTTTATTATAAATAAAAAATGGGCAGCCATGAAAAAGGTGAAAGTAAAACAATTGCAGTTGTTTATAATAATAGAGAGTTATTGTCAAACGTTCAGCACTGTAACCTCATTAATATTATTTTAAAAAAAAACAGCAATTTCATTACTAAAGTTTCTTTATTTACTCTCCTTATTTGAAAAACACAAACAAAAACAAATTAATTAAGCAAGCTGTATTATATTTTAAGAGATAGAAGGGTGGGTGGTTCATGATCAAGTATATTTTTCCTCCCAAATTCTTCTTTCACTATGTTGAGGGAACAGATATTCTCTCCCATAACAGGAATTTTCTATATTTACCTTTTCTTTTTGTCGCCATTTTTGGCTGTTTATACCAGCATGAGAGATAGAAAACATATTTCTAAATTAAAAATTTATATTGTATATATAAGATCGAATATAGGTAATAAATACAGAAAATTTGGATAGAATGTGAATTATAAGAAATTTGATAGTAAACTTTTTGAAAGGAACAATCTACCAAGTATGTCGAAATCAATATTTTTTAATGTGCATACCTAATGTTTTATACGATCATATATTTTTACATATAATTGTAAATGTTCAAAGTTTAAGTTACATGTTTGTGTTTTATATGTTTGAATAATGTATATTAGATAGCAACATTGCTAAATAAAGATTATTATTATTATTATAATTTGTAAAAAGTTTATTAATTGCAAAAGAAACAAAGAATTAAATACAAATACAGATGAGATAAATACTTACTATGGACCAAATTTTTCCTGAAAAATCTGGCATGTTTTATTGACGTTGTATTTTGTTTAGAAAAAAATAAATAATATTTAAAAAATAGGTTAATATTTCGATAATCTAAAACAATGAGTTTTATTAAGACTTCAAAACAAATCACTTATTCCAGTCTCGATAAGACTCATTATTGTAGATTTAATAAATATACTATTATAGTTATTTACGTATTAGGGCTGTTAGGATAGCCATAACAACCTAGAGCGAGCGAGGTTGTTACGGCCCTAACTGCCCGTGGTACGTACAACGATTTTCGTCGTACTGCTAAATTCATAAAAAAAGAAACTTGAATGTGTATAATTCACAATACTAAAATCGCCGATGACGCCGATTCAATTTTAGTTACGGTCAACATAAAAATCACACATGTCATTGTTTCCGTAACAACCAATTACAAATGACATTTTATCTGTCAAAGAAAAATGGAAGAAAATGGAGAAAGATGCTTTACTTCCAGCAAAAATATTGGCCCTAGCTAAGCAAGCAGATGATAAATTAGTACCAGAAAATTCGAGGGACAAGTACCAAAACAAAGACAATTTATTTAAAAGATGACAACAAGAAAATCATATTGAAAATGTAAGCTTTCCAATTGCACCATAACAAATTTTTATAACTTTAAGTAGACTTTTTATAATTTGTATTGTTATATCGTTTAATGTCTTGTAGTTAAATAAATCTATTTAATTTCCTAAAAGTCGAAGACTGTTTTCAACTTGATAATATTGTATTAATAATTTGTTGATTGAGAGCGGGCTGTTATGGGCTCATAAAAGCCCGCATTTTTGTTGCCAGGGAGATATGAATAGCTTAATGTACCTCAAAAGTGATACATATATGATTTACTTCATAACAGCCCAGTGCGGCGAAAAATATATTACTTTTAAGTAATTTTTGTTTGCAACTTTCATTTTCATTTTAATTGATTTTTTTAATGTATATATTCTCTATCCCATCTTTTAATCAATAAAATATTTGCGAGGGTTTTCAGGAAAAATCTTGTTTATAATAAGAATTTACTTGAAATACGTTTACTCTTACTAAAATTAATTTAGATTTCAATAAATGCCTCACTAAAGTTTTTGTGATAGAAGCTACCTACCACTATATATTGTATGTTAAAAATTACAGATAGTAGTGAAAGTTACAGCGTTGATAGAAATATTGTACGATATTTCAATCAACGGTTACAGTAAAACTCTTGATAAAGGTGACAGTGTAAACAAAACTATTCATCACTTCAATGCGATGAAGTATTTCTAAATATCATCTATGATATTTATATATATATTAATTTTAATTTGTTATCCCATAATTGTAAAAATTGGATTTTTGTTGGAAGCACATAGGACAAGTACATTATAATTATAATGTAGTTATTATAAAAATGTAAGAGCGTACCTTTTTTAGGGGAATCTGTGACCCCATCAGAATCCATATCATCCTGCATTTTATTTGAATAGACACTTATTTAACAGGTAAATATTACGCTAGGTTAAGGAATTAAATCAGCTGTTATTGATAGTTGGAAACGTCAGTAGTATTTCATTTACGCTGCCATCTGTAGGCAATACGTATAAATTCAATTAGAAATCTGTAAATAAAAATGTGCCGATGAAGGTTTAAATTAAATTACACTTAGTTTGTTTCACTTTTTTCGCATTTCAAGGTATTATCAAGAGTCAGTTATAAAAGAAACTGACAATATTATATATAATCAGGTAATCGGGATTTTAAGATCTCTTGATAATGCCTTAAAAAGCGAAACTAGTCGAGTAAATAGAGAAAAATTATGAAACAAACCAAGTGTAAATTAATTTTTCTACTACCCTTTATAAAAAGACAATTTTCGTCACCGAATACTCCAGCGAAAATTTGAGTTCCGTCACTAGTGAGAGAAAATCCCATAACGCTAACTTTCGTCACTAGGGACGAAAGTTACCTACAAATTTTCACCTCCGTCTAGTTGCCTGCTGTCACTACATCGTGTCATTATTAAACGTCAGTTTTTGAATTTGTACTGTTCGTAACTTCATCATATCATGATTTCTGATTCAGTAAGTGATTTAGATCTTTCCAATACTGCACCAGAAACAGTAAATCAAGCTGAGAAAACCTATCTGGATTTATTATCAGAAAAATCGAAAAAGAGGTATGAAAAAATATATGCAAAATAAGGCAGATAATCGCGTAAATTCATATTCACTGTGCTGTTTTCATATTTTGCAAAGTTGTCGGTAAGTAATTTAAATATGATCTGTAGTTTTGTAATTTTTAATTCAAAATAAAGTATTTGTTTATATAATAAAAGTTTGTTAGTATCATAGGTAAGGTAGTAGAAAAAGTATAGTGTTTAACTCGTCGAAAGCATTTTTTTAACCTCGCGAACATTACCAAACTCGGCTTCGCCTCGTTTGGTAAACTGTTCTCTCGCTTAAAAAAATGTTACTTTCGTCACTCGTTGAACAATATACTATTAAACCTTTAACAGTAATAGTTCAAAATGTTTCACCAAGTAGTAAATGAGAAAGTCATCCAAGAAATAGAAATGTTGTTTTAAATCATTTATAGATAACTGTGTTATAATAAAATATTAAAGCGTTGATTCAAATATTTTACAATTTTTCAATCGATGATTAAAGATTTGGTGGTTGTTAAATTATTAGTGTTTGTTATACGTTGGCCCAAAAGCAAGTTTTGTTTATTTTTTTAAGCTGCAACAATAACACGTAATTTTTATTACTGAGACAAAATGCTCATTTATAATAAACGGATCTTAATTAAGATTAAATATTTTATGTTTGGCACAGTAAAGGACAAACATTTTAAGGAAAATACACTGTCCTTAAATGTTAAAAAAAGATTGCGTTTTATTCAAATGTACTGAACATTCAAAGATTCCATCGCATTTACCCTTGGGTAAGATAATATTCAGTTGACTAAAACAGCTTGTTTCCTTGGATAGACTCAAATTTGATAAACATATACAATTAAACATAAAATTAACAAAAGTGGTATATGCTCTTCGAGTACTAGCCAAACATAGTAGTATGTACAGCTTATTTTGCAAATTTTTATTCTTTTCTGAGGTATGGATTTATTTTGGGACATTAGTAATAGCGTTTTCATAATACTATAAGCTATGCATATAATTTTCCAAATGAACTATTTATCTTGTTGCAGAGGCATTTTTAAACTAAAAGATTTATGCTTACTGTTGCTGCCATATACAGATTCGAGTGTATAAAATTTGCTTTCAAACACTATGATACATTTTCTATAAGCAATAAATAAATCAATATATACACACACCCTATATTGTCAAACATGTATTTTGCTAAAGCATTGAACAACGTGTTTTGAAAAGGGTGCACACTATGCTTCATTAAATATCTTTAATCATCTACCACAAAGAATCAAAAATATAAAATGCTACCAAACAATGAAAAGTGAAGTTCACGATTTAATGTACAAAGTAAATGTGCGGCGTTTAGTCTATTTTTAAAATTACGACCAAAGGGTACCGGTCATCCATCCAATTGCTGACCTGGACTAACGGTGCTGCACTATTAGATACAATATTAATATATATATATATTTAATAATTTAAAAGAAAACTAATTTTGTTCAATCCTGCAGTAGAAAATAGAACTTTCATACGTTGTTTTGTGGTTAGAAAGTTACAGTTTACCTCACGCAAAATGGTTGCTATGGAGATTTACTTTCGCCCACTCTTGTGTCACTTTCGCCCACTCTTATGTCACTTTCGCTCACGCTTTTATAAATACACATTATTATTTTATTTGAACCTACGTTTTAAAATGAATTTTCGGCAGGATTGAACAAAACGTAATACACCACTCGTGGAGTTACGAATTCGCTCACTTGTGTACCTTCGCACACTCGGCTGTCGCCTCGTGTGCAAATTGGTACACGCGTGAGCAAAACACGTACTTTCTCCACTTGTAGTGTAATATACTATTACATTACTGTTTTAAACGTTTCTTTAAGGATGTTGAAAACAAAAACATACTCAAAATGTAATAAATTGCATCTTTTTATCGCTTCTCTTTTTTTGTACAACAATTATTAATTATGCACATTTTTAAAGCCCCTGGGGCAACCGAGTTTAATGTTATTATCGTGCTTTTTGCAACATTTAGCATCGTAGGCAATGATTATAAATTCGCCACGTCTGCTCAATCAGGATCCGTGAGTCATAGGGAAATTAACGCATCCTCGTCCTGGCAACTTCAATATCCTTCACTAATGGATTTTCCTTATTAATATTAATTACATGCCAATCAAGCCGGGTGAATCTTATAAACTGGTCTGATGCGCGCGGTGGCGGAATTAAATAACCACGCACGAAAAAAAAACTTAGGTTTTGAGTAGAATTTTGTTGCTACAATTTGGATGAAAAACAATTTGGACATTGATATGTTATTATAACAAAATTGTTGATATGTTAATACTACTTTTCTCTTCGTTATCAAGATGATATTTAAAGTAATTTAAAAAACGAATAAGTCAAAATTATTATTATCTTGCTTATTTTTTATAATTATTAATACCTGTGCCGCATACTAAATGGGTGAATTTTTCATAAAATAAGAATTCTATTATCTGGTATTATAGGGTTTAGTGGAAGAACACTACGCGAAACTTTGCCTGCATGGGCACTGCTTTAAATTGTTAAGTAATTTATATTTTTATATGAATTATAATATTACGTTTTTAAATGTACATGTATAGAAAAGTAAATAAATAAACATTGTATTAATAAATAATAAATCATTTTAATTAATAATAGCGATTCAGTTTTTGTTATAATATAATAATAAACTAATAATTCAACATATATCGAAAATTTTGCTTTATTTTTTATTTTAATAAAATAAATTAACGTTATAATTGCAATAACTTATCTCTACCTTAACTCTATCGTAAAAACTATTTATAATCGGTTATAATCGTATGTATGAGATAAATTATAATTTTATTGTTTGGTTATGAATATTTTAGAATTAATATCTCTATTATATTTATAAGAATTTATTAATATGCTACATCCATTATATCCTGTGATGTTTAACATATAGCCACGTGTTTCTCTTTTTTCAAATGTTAATCATTTATTAGTCACGTGTTTTGATTCTATTTTCGTTAGAAAATCATTTGCTGGCGGAATTTAGCCAATTTTAATGACATTGCGACTGTTAGGAACACAAACGCCCGCGAGGCATTTAAATTATCATACGAAATCGATTCGTTTGCTAATTTGTATTCATGTGCTTTTTATGCAGTGGATCATCTTCAATAATAAATAACGTACCTGAGATTACCATAATGATGCGAGGTTTCGATAAAGCAAAAAATTGTCATATAGTGTAATATTGGTGAATTTTTAATTTTTAAGCCTTTAAGGATAGTGCCGAAAACTTAAAATGCAACATATTGTTTTATTTTTTAGAATTTATAGGACAAAAATGGTTTATTTACTTTTCTCCTTATTTCAATACATCCAAGCCTTTCATGAATTCTCCGTCCTTCCCTTCATCAAAGTCGCTACATTAAATCTATGTTGTAACCATCTATTGACTACATTCTCCGATAACCCCGCATTTACATACATTCTATTCCTCTCTATTCTCTACTTAGATTCTCAAAAAGTCACGCAAGTTTACCATACAATTTTCACCAGTCTCTCCTCCTTGAATTATACAGATTCATATACTCTTGTTCCCATACTTCCACTTTATACATTAAAGTTGACTTCAAACACGTCCGTAATTTACATGCTATTCGGTAATTGTTCGTTCAACAACCATTTTTCTCACTTTTCTCTTACAACACTCCACGCTTTCTTTGCTTTCAATTGCACCTATTCTACATGTTCCACGCTCCTATCTGTACTTTAATAAAATCCTAAATACTTGGATGCTTTAACCCTTTCAATTATCTCAGTATACCATTATAATTCTTTTACTATTCCCTTCCTCTCTTTATTACTAAACCTCATCCACTTAGTCTTCCCTACGTTTACACATAGTCCTCTCTTACCTATGTATCTATCCACTCTCTACAAGATGTCTTTCATCCCTCTCCTATTAATAGCAGACCAACCGCATATGCATAAAGTAAAGTATGCTTTTTTTTTTTTAAATTAGTTGTTTTCAAAAATGTACCGGCACGTCGTCGGTCGTTCTTAACCTTTTTCTGTCTACTCTGGTCCGTCGGCGGGGCTTCCTTGATCGTTGGAGGTTTATTTTTCGATGGCTACAGGACTATACCTGCTGTATATGTTACCAGCTAAGGTAATTCCAAGTCTGCCGGTTGAGAAACATGCAGGCCTTTTTAACTACTGCTTGTGACCGTTCCGTCGGATTTATGATGAAACGCCCTCTGTTGGCAAGCGTTTTAATCGTGCGCGCCATGCGCGCTGCTATTAATTCGTCGCCCTCTGTTGGTGTGGCGTCCTACTCGCGAAACCGGGCTCCCACACACCCACTTCCTGGTGATGGAGTCACGTTTGAAAACGAACGGTTTTTTTGGAGGTTCTTCCGTACCGTGTCGTGGATATTGCTGTCGTTTTAGTTTCTTCGTTTGTTGGTCGGTTTGTGTCGTCGGGGGGTTTTCTATGAAAATTGGTTTGATTCTTTCCGTGGACACCGTGGTTGGTTGATTGTCTCTTCTTATCGTGACTGTCCTGTTATCCCATTTGATTACTTCATATGGGCCTTCGTACGGGGGCTGCATTGATTGTCGCATTACGTTAGTTCTCACAAACACGTGCGATGACTTCCCCACGTCTTTGAAAACGAATGATTTTCGTTTTGTTATGATTCGATGTCTGCGTAGGCTTAATTTTTCGGAGGATTTTTGTCATTTGCGTCGCGTAATTCTCTGGCTTGATTCTTTGTTCGTGTGGTTTGGCTGCCAACAGCTCTCCGGGTAGTCACAGCGTTCCTCCATAAACCATTTCTGCTACTGTTGCCTTGATGTCTTCCTTCCAGGCTGTTCGTATTCCAAACAAAACGAAGGGTAGTGCGTCGATCCAAGATCTCCTTTGTGGCACATCAGTGCAGCTTTTAACTGCCCATGGAATCTTTCTACTAGCCCACTTGCTTGTGGGTGGTAAGCCCTCGTCCTTATTCGTTTGAAGCCCAAGAGTTCTTCCAGTCGCTTGAATAGTTGTGATTCGAACTGGCGTCCTTGGTCCATCGTTACTCTGAGAGGTGTGCCATACCTACCTATCTAATGCGTGACAAATACACTGGCAACTGTGTTAGCTTCGATGTTCGATACCGGGATTTCTTCGGGCCATCTAGTGAAGCGGTTGATGAATGTTACGATGTATTTCTTTCTTCTCGTTTGTTCCAGTGTTCCGACAATGTCTATGTGGACATGATCGAATTTTTCGGACGGTAGTCGGAATGTTCCATTCGCTGGTGCATTGTGTCTTGTGATTTTCGTTTGCTGACAAGCTAGACATTTTTTGCAATCTGCTCGGATTTTGGCCATACGAATCTTTCGGCTACTAATTTTGCTATAGCTTTTGCTCCAGGGTGTGTTAATCGATGCAGACTATCGAACACCTGTTTTCGTAAATTTGTTGTTACGAAGGGTCGTACAGCGTCGGTTGAGATGTCGCAGTAGATATCTGAGTTATACTCCGGAAAATGAATCTTTTTGATATGCAGGCTCGTATTCCCTTCGCTAATCAGGTTCTTGAGCTTTTCGTCGTTCTCTTGCTCGGCTCCAACTGTCGTGAAGTCGATTCCTGCTGTCACCTGATCGATTCGGCTGATTGTGTCGGCGACTATGTTCTCCTTCCCTTTTATGTGACGAATGTCCGTTGAGAATTGACCTATATAATCGAGGTACCGGAATTGTCGTGGTGAAAATTTTTCCGACTTCTGTGCAAAAGCGTATGTTATTGGCTTGTGGTCAGTGTAGATGGTGAAAATTCTTCCTGCTATATTGTGCTGACAATGTTTTATCGTGGCGTAGATTGCTAATAGTTCTCTGTTGTATGCTGCGTATTTTTATTCGGCTGGCGACAGTTTTCTTGACATGAATGCTAGCGGTTTCCATGTTCCGTTTTGTAACTCTTGGATTACGCCTCCTATTGCATAATCTGATGCATCTGTAGTGACTGCGAGGATAACATTGGGCTGTGGATGTGCTAACAATGCTGCTTTAGCGATCTCGTGCTTGCATTGGTTGAATGCTTCTTTCGCTGCTTCCGTCCATTGTATCGGTTGGTTGCCCGTTGGTTGTCGTCTAACCGTTGAAATAGTTGTTTGAGGTGTCCGTTGTGTTCCTCCTCCGATTTTGATGCTAGCAAAATATCGTGGATGTATACGTAGCAGAAATCTAAATCGCGCAGTATTCCATCCATGAATCTTTGGAATGTTTGTGCTGCGTTTCGTAGTTCAAATTGCATGTATACGAATTCGAACAGTCCGAATGGTGTTGCGATGGCTGTTTTTGGTATATCGTTTTTCGCTATCGGGATCTGGTGGTAAGCTCTAACTAGATCGATTGTTTAAAAGACTTTACATCCGTCCAGCCGTTGTGCGAAAACCTCGATGTGCGGGACGGGGTATTTGTCGGGAACCGTTCTCGCGTTGAGGGCTCTATAGTATCCGCAGGGTCGCCATTCTGCATGTTTCTTCGGAACCAAATGCAGTGGTGAGGACCAGGCACTCTTCGAAAGTTGTGCGATTTCCATCTGGCACAAGGTCCTGAATTCGTTTTTCGCGATTGTTAGTTTATCCGGGGGTGGTGCGGATGATGTGCTCTGTGCCATGTCATGTAAAAATCGGTAAATCGGATGGCTTGCAGATTCGTGGGAATACTTGCAAAATCAGGTGTTGTTTTTCGCCATTGCCGAGAGTGCTTATTCCTGCTTCTTCCGTTGGTTTGATCTGGCCTGTTGCTATGAGATTTGTTGTACCATCACGGAGTTTTTTGTTACGGATGTCCCGCAGTAATTCATTATAGGACAAGAAATCGGCGCCTATTATTGCCTTGTATACGTCTGCTATGACAAATCGCCATGGAAAATTTCTTCGTAGGTTCAGGTCCAGATTTAAATTGATCGTGTCATACGTGTGAATGACGGCTCCATTTGCTGCGTACAGGTTGTAATCCGATCGATGTTGCTTTTGTGGGACCAATCGGCGCAGGAAAACATATACGTCTGCTCCTGTATCGACAAGATATGGTATCTTTGATTGTTGATCTTTGATATACAGGCGGTGCGATGCGTTCGGCGAGTAGTCAGTTGCCGCCTCTACTGACTGCCTGGGTCGTTTCCCGATTTCTCAAATTTGCAGGCGGTCGATAGTTGCGTGCTGCCTGACCGAATATGATATGGGGTCGTGATCGAAATTGTTGTGAAGATCTGGCGTTTTCTTGCTTTCGGAGCTGGGCTTTTAATTGTGCTACCTCGGCTATCACAGTCCTTAAGTCGTCGCTTGTGTTGATTTCGTTGACTGCTTGGGAGTCTTCCGAGCCATAAGGAACGTAGTAACGAATCTGGGATGGAGGTGCCTGCCAGATGCTGCAGGTGTCGCAGGAATTGCGATGGCTTCCTGTCTCCTAGTTCAAATGCCGTATTCGGTTTTCTTGGCTCACGCTGAGGCGTCGGATGAGTTCGGTTTTCAGCTTGTCGTATTTACCGAGGGCGGGTGGTGATGTCAGTACATCTCGCACTTCTTTGGCAAAGCGCGGCTCCAGGTTTCCAGCTACGTATCTATATTTCGTGTCGTCCATGGTGATTCTTGTTAGTTCGAACTGGCTTTCCACCTGAGCGAACCATAATTTTGGGTCGTCGTCCCAAAACGGCGGAATACGCACTTGTATTCTGTTGACTTCTTCTTTGGCCATGTTGCTCACACACACTCGTCTTTTGGTTTGATCATGTCGGGGTTACCAGTTGTGGGGCGTGTGCGGCTGTTGATCAAACACAAAAGGGGTTTTAAGTCGGTTTATTTGCTATTTACATATATACAAATTCTCTGTGTGTGTGCCGATAGCTCTGGAGTCCTTCGTGACTTCGTGGATGGGTGGCCGTCCTCCTTCTCGGTCGTCGAGGGTAGGTTATTAATTTTGAGCAAATACTTGTGACAATCATATAAAATTTAAAATTCCAACTTTAGGGCCAAGTGGTTTTTTTTATAGATTTGAAGATGAGCTTGAGGCTTAAATGTACGTAGGTAAGTTTTTCACAAATTAATGTGCAAGGAGACAGGAGTATCTCTGACCTTCTTGTACGTTAGTATGGAAGGAAAGGGCATAGAGTGCCTGTCCGCCCTCCAGAAAATTCCAGCCTCTTCCTGCTTAGTGACCATTAATACTAGCTGTCAAGCTCATTGTGCCATGAACAAACTCTCCCTAGGCACTGTATCATACGCTGCTTTAAAATTTAAAAATACTGTATACACACATGCTCTCTACCATCACTCTCTTCTAAAACCCCCTGGAGTTTGTGGTGGCAAACCACTATTCTCAACGTTCTTCTCTAACCGGTTATTCACCATGGTCATGGCAATATTATATCCTATACTAATTGCTGTTATTCCTCTGTAGTTTTTTACATCGGCAATATCTCTTCCTTTGTGTACCGGGCGTATAATTTCCATCCATACCCATCTATGATGCCGGTATTTTAGTTTCCCCTGACCCCGTATTATGACTGACTTAGCAACTCTTACAACTCAGTTTTAAGTTCGTCTATATCTGCAACTTTTCCTTGTTTTACTTCATCAAAAGCTTTTTTCACCTTTTCTTATCTTAATTAGAAAATAGAAACACTTTAAAATTTCGTCTGCTATCCCTCACGGAAGAACATTATTTTCTCTAAATCTTTTTGTCCATTCTTATAATGGCACTATTGTTATTTCTGATTTAGAAAATTACACCTTTCTGCCGTTCTTTCACATATCCTATTATATATTAGACTTATTTATAGCTGCCGCCCACCTGCTCCTCACTGATGAGCTCTACCGACCCCCCCCCCCACTCCGTTCTTTATATTCTTAATGGCATGTATACCACACTTCAATTTTTCACATACTTTTTTTGCTACGCTTCCTTATCTTTGCTCATCTGTATATCTACTTTTAATGGCAAATGGTCCATTACTTCTTCCACTTTTGTTCTTCTCACTTCATTTCTTGAAACACTCCTGATGGCTCTATAAACAATCACTGTCGATCTCTATGGCCCAATATATGTTTTCTTGCCGTTTAAATCCCTTCTGTGCATCCATTTAATATCTCCAATCGTTCTTCCATCATCCACTCCTTCACTTGCCTACTCTCGTTGATTATCCATTTATCCTGAGATTTTCTTTCAATCATTGCATAGTCAGAGCTAATGCTCCCACTCAATCTAAATTGCTAAATAAATAAACTGCTTATACAAAAATGTCTTTATGGTGATCTTAACAATTAAGATTTAACTGATCCCAATTCCTCCAATCAATTATCCCAAAAACATTTAAATTTAGCACAATACTTTCCTGTATTTCGTACTGAAAAAGTAGAAGAGAAAAGCAATAGAAGGACGCCGTGTCAACACTTATTTCAGTTTTACGAAATTTAAAGAAGCTCTTTCAAAACGAATTAAACCTTGTCGATTAAAATACTTTTTCCACTCGTATATTTACAAAAATGTGTATAAGTTACATAGAAATTAGATTTTATTTGTCATTATAGTTATTATTAGAACCAATAGTTTATTTTGGCATTTATAAGTAAGTCAATTATCCAATACATTAATATCATTCTAATAAAGAGATGTGGGATCATTAACGCAAAATGTTGTCGTTGTTTTAAACTAAATTTGATTCAGACTGGGGCCATTAGAGAACACGTTTAGTTTTTTGCTGATCACTAGAGAGCGGATAAAAAAGCTTAAAAAATGTGAAAAAAAGCACTTAAAAAGGCACAAAATTCAGAGAAAAAAGCATTAAAAAAGCATAAAAACAGGAAAAAAGCATAAAAACACGAAAAAAGCACTAAAAAAGCATTAAAAGGCACAAAATTTAGAGAAAAAAGCATTAAAAAAGCATAAAAACAGGAAAAAAGCATAAAAACACCAAAAAAGCACTAAAGAAAACTATATTTTCTTGATATGTTATACGTTTATCAACATATTTTACAAAGAAATTTGGCTTAAAACTAAAATAAACATACTTTCTTTACGCAATATATAATATCATGTAAGTATTTAAAAATTAAATTGTAATTTTGTATACGTTTCAAAATAACTAAAATCTATTCATAAAAACAGTAGATCATTAAATGTTGTTCTAAGGGTTTAATTGTAAAAATTATTACTTCTGACGCTCAATAAATTTTTGAAAGTAGAAAAGCTTATCTTTATTTTAAATTATAGCTGGATCCATTTGAAAATTGCCATTCAAAATCAAGTTTAATTTATTTAATATTAAAAATCCTTCATTTTCAACGAATACTTCTTTCGATATTATTTTGATTTCTTGGCCAATGCATGCAGGTATTTTCTAAAATGAATCTGCTTTTATAAAGATTTGATTGTGTTGCTCACAAAATTTAAACGCGATTTTATGTAACTCAATTGTTTTGAAGGAAGCTCTTGTTTCTTAAGAACTGTTTAACAGTATTTAACTGATTTGCTTGTCGTTTCGGGAAAGTTGTATATAACCTTATTAAATTCTTCAAAATTGTTCGCATAGTACATTGTAGCATATAGCCAAATTCCCCATTTTGTTAGCACTGGTTTATGGGGCAGTGAGATATCAGATAATGACTTCTTGAATAATTGTACTCACAGAAGAATATAAGAACTATTTTTCCATATTTAATTAAATCTACAAATGGAAATTTCATTCTTATAGTTTCAAAAATTCGTTTCTATTCATGTGCTAAACTTGTACAATGCACAAAATGCATTATTAGTAAAATTTTGTAACTTGGTATTGTCTACGGCAAAAATAAGCTTGTCAGTCCATCATTTATGAATTTTGCTATAACGTTATTATCAGTTTTCTTCAATTCTTTTGTATATATCAAAATACTGTTGCTCGGATGTCTTCATGTTAAACTCATATTATTAAATTAAACAAGTCTGTGGTTTCATCCACACCAAACCACATATAATTATTGTTAATAATATCTTTAATTTTTTGTATGGTTTCATAGTATCTAAGAGCTACATAATTTTTTCTCGGGAATGCGTATTTTACAATATTTTCCCAAGAAAGATTTAAATGCATTATTTTGTAATTTTCTTAAAGGGATATTAGAATGTAAAAGTATTTTGCACAAATGTGAATTTAATTGAAGATGATGCTAAAGATTGTGAAATTGTGCTGTTTTGTTAGTTCAGCTTTGAACTTTTTCAAACGTTCTTGACGTAGTGTTGTTATAACATGTTTTACATACAAGTCTTGACTAGTTAGGATGCAGTTGGGAACTAAAATAAAACTTACTATTTTTAAATATGCCTTACAAAATAATGTATAATATTCACTTATTAATTCTGGATAGCCTCTAATTAATTCTTGTATTGTGGTTTTCACCTTTTGCATTATGGGTTAAATATACATGTGAATTATATAATATAATTTATCTGTGATTCCCCAGGTTAATACGATTCACGCATATAGTAATTTTTGATAAATAAGCAAAGTTTTTGGAATGTCAATTCAATAGTTTATGAATGCGAGTTTGAATATGAAAATTAACGAAAACGGTAAATATGCGCCAGTCGTCCCATCGGTACTTTTGCCGAGAGAAGTAAATTGATACGGTTGCAGAACACCTGATTATTAGCTATCACTTAAATTTGTTTACATTTAATACTTACTGGGGCCCCTATTTATTTTTTAACGACGTGTACATCCGGAATATCATAGGTGTGATACTGATTCCTATGAAGCGTTCGTCTGTATTATCTGAATAATGAGACGGTCTATTATATCTACTTATTTATAAACGAATCCATTGTAAATTGGTAATTTATACTAATATTTATTAATAATAAAATTCATTATAATTATTGTATCATATTATGAAGATTTTTAACAATTATGTTGTCAAAAGACACGAAGAAAATATGTAATACAAATATAATCTATAAATGATGGGATACAGATTATTACGAAAATTCTCTATATTAGCACATTAATTTAATATCAGCGTGAAATTATTATTAAATGTTTAAGAAAATGCTCCAAATAAGCATCAAAATCTAAAAAAAGCATGAAAATAAGCATAAAAAGTCAAAATAAGCACAAAAAGTCAAAATAAGCAAAAAAGCCCAAAAAAACTTAGCGCTAAGTAATCACATTCTTCAAGATTCGTATAGATATTAAGAAATTTTTTCGATGTTATTAATATTATGGATAAGCATAATGCTAGAAATCCGCTCTCTACTGATCACCCTTGACCTTAAGACGATAATACTCCAACTTTAAAAAAAATCGACAACAGATAAGCAGATAATTTATTTTAGCGATTTGGACAAGCAAAAGATCCTAAATTCTACGTAAATAATATTATCGTGTGGGAAATCCTAAATTTTAACAACCAATCGCCTTATTAGTTTTTTATCCGAATTTAATTAATTTTAATTACTTAATCTTAGGCGAAGTTGCAAGTTGTATATATGATCATTTAAATTATTTCTTATACTGTCGGATTTCGTCTATTCGGGTAGAGGTAACAAATGAAGCACAACGCTGGATACATCATAACCCACGGGAGAAATCCATGTTGAACACGCTAGAATATGCGGCGTATTATAAATACACGAGCGGATAATTACGGACCTACGTTACAAGTGGGTGGGCACATATGAATAACAAACTGTAGAAACAAGAAAATTGTAGAAATTCGGTTTAAATGAAAAAAATCAGTACAACTTACCTAATAATACTCTCTTAGAACTAAAAACCAACAATAATGATGATATTATTTCAGCCTTTAAAGGCACAGACCGACAATTACAACAGTATCTAACTGAGATCAATAAGATACACCCTAATATTAATTTTACATTTGAACAAGAAGTTAACAACAATATAAAATTTTTAGATATGCCAATTACAAAAACAATAGATAATAAATTTAAATTTACAGAAGACCTACATTTACAGACACATTAATTCCAGCACAATCACGACATCCATTAAAACATAAACTTTCTGCATTTAATGCAATGATTTTTCGAGCCAAATCGATCCCACTCACTGACATAGGTTATAAAAATGAAATAAAAATAAATAAATAATTACGGCTACAAAGATATCATTATAAATAATCTTATTAAGAAACAAGAAACTAAACTCAGTTAAAAAATATTTATATGCCGATAATAATAAAGTCCCCCCAATATTTAAATTATTGACATTTTTGGTAAAATTATCAATACAATCAAAAACATCCTCAAAAACACAACATTATCTTTTCTCTAAAATCTCCAAACAAATTATTTAATGTATATATATAAAACAGTAAAACAATAAATAAAGTAATCAGGCATTTGTAAATTAACTTGTAACACTTGTAAAGTATATATTGGTCAGTCAGGTCGCAATTTTAAAATTGGACTAAAAGAGCATATAAGTTCATACAATAACAAAAATGAAAAATCAACTTTTGCTAATCATTTACTAAACAATTATCACAATTTTGACGACACAGATGTACTTGAGATTATTCATTTCGCTGAAAAGGGCTTAAAAATGGATTTAAGTTTGAAAATGTCGAAACTATAGTCACAAATAAAGATTAAAAGTGTGTGATATATAAAAAAAGTATTTACAATCATTTATCAATAATAATCCGCCATTGTTTAACCGATCGTGTCTTTCCTAATCCCAGACAGGTACATTTCAATGTAATCCGTTTAGTTAGCAACTGATGATATTCACACTGTGTCCGAAATGTACATCTAGCAATAATAAAATAACGCTAACTTCACATACTCAGACAATCCATTCATTACAATTTAATTTCAATCATGGCAAAAATCACCTCATTTTGATAGGCAAGCAATTTGGACTTTTTTCATAGACCGCAAGTATCTCAAGGCGAAGTTTATGCAGGTGTTTTTGTACATACTGAAGGATAAAGAAGTACTCGTACACTAGGAACTCAACTAAATTATTGTAGGATCGAAGTCGATAAAACTGCAATTAGAATTTCTTTAATCATTTTCTCACTTATCTCTTGTTTATTAATTCATTACCTAGTACGCAATTAGAAGTCAAGGTCGTTTTGGGAAATAGAGGGTAGCCGAGAAGAAATAGAACACTGTCCGACGCTTTTGTATGGTGAAGTTGTTGATCCATCCATAGATAAGTAAAAAACTAATCAAATTGGCTAAAGAGGCAGACTGTATATAAACTTACTTGTCACATTACGTGGGTACAGTTTTGTAAATGAATATATCAACGAAAATTCTTGACTACTACTAGATCTCGGGGCTACGGGGATTATTATTCGATTATTATTATTATGCGCATTTTCTGGGAAAAATATATTTATGATCGTACCGGCACAAATGTCCCTCAGCATCAAGACACTTGTGAAAACGTGTCTGCCATGCTTGAAACTTCTCGACGAAAATGTCTTTTATAAAATACAAAAAAGTCGGGTTCGGACCAGGAAATTGGTTGGGGGCATTGTCATGGTGTAGCCTGACCGTGACTCAAAATGGACGATTCTTCGAACGTCAAAAAAGCTGTTGTTGACCATCCAAAACGGAGTTCCTTGGCGATCTCTTTTGGTTGCATTCTTTGCAACCCGCACACAAAACTTGATTGCGTTTCGCTGTTCAAGCGAACGCTCCATCGACAAAGTCGAATAATACACTTCACGCGGAAGCACGTTTTTCCACTACTCAGAGTAAACTGGCGACCAGCTTCATTGGAAGGGCAGACCCTCAACTACATTTTCCAATCCATTTTATCCCGCTGCGATGGATAGTCTCGTCCCAAAAAAATCTTGCGCATTACTTTCATATTAGACCCTATAAACACATGGGTCTAAATAGGGCTGAACAGTTTAAAATAAATCTCAGCAATATTCTTACACCCGTTCAAACTTATGAAAAACGTTACAGTAAATTGCTCTAGCAGTACTTTCTTCTTTTTTTCAAATCTCATCAAATCAGTATGAATCATATTTAGAAATATCATTTAAAATAATCTAATTTTCCTGATTGATTTAATAATAAAATGTCTATAGACTAGTCTCCAATTAATGAAAGATTTTGTATTGAGTCGGTTGACAAGGTCGTAAAACTTGACCAAAACTCTGGAGTAGATATGGATTGCAGATATAAAAATCTAAATATGAAGAGTTATCATGATATATAGCTATAAACTATTTATGTTGGCTATGTAAACATGAAGTAAATGAAACTGAATTACTCATAAACATACGAAGAGGGCCCAAAAATAACCGATTGTAAAATAATTAACTTTAGTGTTTTTCAAATACAACTTAAATCGTCTTCAATGTACTCCCTTTGAAGAAGATTTAAGTTGTATTTGTATTAGCATTAATACACTTTTTCAAACGTATATTTGAATGTACCTTCGTCTCCTTTGACACTTTCTAGATCGTCCGTGACATTACGTTTTAAGTCTTTGGTGTCGCCAAAACGATTCCCTTTCAGGTCTCTTTTCAATCTCGGAAACCGAAAAGAATTCCGAGGGTGCTATTTTGAAAAAAAAGTGACGGTAAAGCTGGTATTATTTGTTGAGGTGAGATAATTGCGTGGTAACGTTGCCGTGATGTAGGAATTACTTATTGGAATTTCAAAAATACCGACGTTCTTGCGTCAAACTTCTGCATAGCCTTTTCCTAATATACAAAAAGAATAGTTCGTTTACTGACTGGCTTTGAGGAAGAAATTCTGATTGTATGATCTTTTTGATGATTAAGTTCAAACAAATTGGATCGTCTCTGAATGAGTCTTCCTTTCTTAGTTCGCTTAGTTATGAATTTCGGGAAAGTCACCCAAAATCGGTTGTTGTTCTAGAAAACATTGATGCTGTGTGTGCACTGATATTGCAGGATCGTCATGTGACTTCGCGAGATTAATACATGCTTAGGCATTAGTGGGATAGTACACATTTGTCTATCAAAAACATGTTCGCATAATTTAATAACCTCTATTGATTGATCGAAATAAATGTTCAAGAAAGGCCATTATAGTGCTTCAAATCACGGCTATGATATAGTAACAAGTGACGAATCATGGATTTATACGTAAGAGGCCAGTCGACTGTATGGGACTTTCAAGATCAAATCCAACAAAAGTTGTTGGCACACGAAGCACTTCGAGGCGTCGCATTGTCATCAATACAATTGTACCATTGATGCAACATCGGATGATCAATTCTGAATAGTATACAACCATTTGTTTGTCAGAAGTCTTCGGAAAAATCCACCGTACAACCCTGATTTAGCTTCTTGTTATTCCTACAAATAAAAATATATACAGTGTGTAAAGTGATGGGGTTTCCTATAGGAAAAACTTTTTTAATGTGAATTTTAGGAAAAAAACTTATTCTTTATAAAAAATTTTGCTTGCTTCGAAACCCCTTATGGTCAAAGAAAAATCCATTTAACACTTAAGATAAGATAAATAAAATGGTGTTGTGGCCATCATAGTACTTTCCCTATATTTTACTCGAAAACTATGAGGTTTACGCAAAAGGGCTATTCTTAATGATTTGTCCAGTTTTGAATTCTCTACAGTTATTTGTAATACACGTTTCATGTAACTTTAATAATTTATCAGCAATTGGCAAAAAATGTGAAAATTTTCATTTTTTATTTTTTTTCTCAAAAGTTAAGAATTTTATGAAAAATATGTCTTAATAAAACTTATTCAGTTTTTCATTCCCTTTAACTTTTGTTTAAACGGTTTTTTAAAATTTTTCATATTTAGAAAAATATCACGAAAAAACAAAAAAACGCCTCGAATAAACATCCACTTCCCGTCTATAATTGTTCACCAAAAGCTTTTCAGTTCTGATCATTCATTTTTGAGATACAGCGCCGACCGACAGACAGACAGACAGACACACACAGACACAAAAAAATTTTTTCCAGAAATTCCGGATATTTCCGCAAAAAAAAAAATTCAAAAAAAATCACGAAAAAAATACTTCCCCTAAATATACTTCGTATATAGGGAAAGTAAAAAACGAAATTATGTCGAGTTGTTGATTTTAAATATGACTAAGTCCAAGTTTTTCAGTCATATTTGAAATCAACAACTCGACATAATTTCAATTTTTTATCTTATCTTAAGTGTTAACTGGTTTTTTCTTTGACCATAAGGGGTTTCGAAGCAAGCAAAATTTTTTATAAAGAATAAGTTTTTTTCCTAAAACTCATATTAAAAAAGTTTTCCCTATAGGAAACCCCATCACTTTACACACTGTATATTACGAGGTCAATGTTTTTCAACCTTTGAAGTAGTGGTTGATAGGTGTATGTATGTTTCTGGAGGTTCATCAATCGGAGTGCTTCATATATAGTTTCAAAGGCAAAAGTGTATTGATCTTCATTCAAAATACTTTGAAAATCCCACGAACTATGAATTTCTTTTTAATTTCTCTATGTTTGTGTAAAAAAGTAACACTTGTACGTACATATACACTGTGTCCCAATTTCGATTCTCACCATTGGTATCTCTGTTATTAGAAGAGATAGAGCAAAGGTTAAATGGGGAATGTTTTGCAGAAAACAGTGCTCATAACAAATCCTATTTCAAATTTACCTTAACCCTTTTCAAATTTAAGATATTTTGAAAAAACAAAAATTTGCCAATTTTAATTTTCCTCAATAACTCGATAACCCCTAACGCGACCTCTATTAAACCTTTATATTATTCAGACTTTTTTAAAACAAAATTTTAGGTTGTGAGTGACTATACTATGGTAATTTGGAACAAGAAATGAATTTAGGTTGATGTAATTAAAAATAAATTAGCAAAAGCAATTAAATAATTCAATACTCAATTTTATAACCATCTGTAGACACGTGTTTCGATATTTCAATCTCTTCAGTACAGCTTTATTATAAAATTGATTTTAAACATCCTACTAATTACAAATTGAGGATTAATTTACGTTTTTATTAATATTTTGCTTGTAACCAATATTTTTTCAGGCATGTTATACATCATTGAAAAGCACGTTTTAAGCACTATCTAATAAACCCAAAATAATCCATAAGAAAAATGTGACTTGAGGGTTTCTGTTTACACCAAAAAATTTGTCTTAAAAAAGTGTGTGAATAATGTAAAGGTTTAATAGCGGTCGCGTTAAGCATTATCGAGTTATTGAGGAAAATTAAAATTGGCAAATTTGGGTTTTTTCAAAATATCTTAAAATTGAAAAAAGTAAAAAAAAAGTTCTGCAAAACATTCCCCATTTAACCATTGCTCTATTTCTTCTAATAACAGAGATACCAATGGTGAGCATTGAAATTGGGACACCCTATATATTATTTTATGAGATTTACATTTTTATTATTACCCCCTAATTCCATCTAGATTTTCTTGGTTGTTGAATAAATAATTTTAAGAATAACATATATTAATACCCAAAACAGTAGAAATATGTACTTTACCTAAGAATGTAAATGTTTCTCACACTTAAACAAAATTTACTTACTGATATACATTTTAGTATTTAATTAGTTATTTAAATAGATAACAATTAGATAGAAAATGACAATGAAGAAAAATAAAATAAAAAAATGGTGATGTGGCCATCATAGTAGTTTCCCTATATTTTTCTCGAAAACTATGAGGTTTACGCAAAAAAGTTATTCTTAATAATTTATTCAATTTTAAATTCCCTACAATTACTTATTATGTAACTTTTACGTAACTCCAATAGTTTATTAGTAATTTTCAAAAAATATATATGTTTTTGAGATACAGCGCCCACCGACAGACACACACACAGACACACACACAGACACAAAAAATTTTTACTTTCCCTATATGAAATATAGGGGAAGTATTGTGATCGTGATTTTTTTTTGAAAAATTTTTTTTGCCGAAATATCCGTTTTGAGGTCCCCTGAGTCCATTGCACTAATTTCTGGAAAAAAAATTTTTGTGTCTGTGTGTGTGTCTGTCTGTCTGTCTGTCTGTCTGTCTGTCTGTCTGTCGGTGGGTGCTGTATCTCAAAAACGAATAATCCAATTGAGATGAAACTTTAAACTTAAGGTTTTATCTTTAAAAACTGGAACTGAAAAGCTTTTGGTAAACATTCGTAGACGGGAAGTGGATGTTTACTCGAGACGTTTTTTTGTTTTTTGGTAATATTTTTCTAAATATGAAAAATTTTAAAAAACGGTTCAAACAAAAGTTAAAGAGAATAAAAAATTGAACAAGTTTTATTTAAACATATTTTTCATAAAATTTTTAACTTTTGAGAAAAAAAAAATAAAAACTCAAAATTTAGATATTTTTTAACAATTGCTAATTAACTGTTGGAGTTACATAAAATTTATATAACAAATAATTGTAGAGAATTAAAAAATGAATAAATTATTAAGAATAGCCTTTTTGCATAAATCTCATAGTTTTCGAGAAAAATATAGGGAAAGTACTATGATGGCCACATCACCATTTTTTTCTAGAAATTAGTGTTTTGGGTTCAGGGAACCCCAAAACGGATATTTCCGTAAAAAAAAATTTTGAAAAAAAAATCACGAAAACAATAGTCCCCCTATATATACTATATAGGGAAACTAATTACTATTGAGCATTCTGATTTTTAGTTTCCCTATATACGAAGTATATATAGTTAGTTTCCCTATATACGAAGTATATATAGGGGGACTATTGTTTTCGTGATTTTTTTTTTCAAATTTTTTTTTTTGCGGAAATATCCGTTTTGGGCCCCCCTGAGTCCATTGCACTAATTTCTGGAAAAAATTTCTGTGTGTCTGTGTGTCTGTCTGTCGGTGGGCGCTGTATCTCAAAAACGAAACATCGTATTGAGATGAAACTTTAAACTTAAGATTTTATCGTTAAAAACTGGAACTGAAAAGCTTTTGGTAAACATTCATAAACCGGAAGTGGTTGTTTACTCGAGGCGTTTTTTTGTTTTTTCAAGATATTTTTCTAAATATAAAAAAAAATAAAAAATGGTTTAAACAAAAGTTAAAGGGAATGAAGAACTGAACAAGTTTTGTGAAAACATATTTTTCATAAAATTCTTAACTTTTGAGAAACAAAAAAAAATTGAAAATTTTGACATTTTTTGCCAATTACTAATAAACTATTAGAGATACATGAAACATGTATTACAAATAATTGTAGAAAATTAAAAATTGAACAAATTATTAAGTATAACCTTTTTACGTAAACCTCATAGTTTTCGAGAAAAATATAGGGAAAGTACTATGATGGCCACATCACCATTTTTATAATCGTGTACACAAAAAAAACTTATGTTTCGTAATATGTTACAGCTTCGGTTCATATTTTCTTGCTTGGTGACAATATAATTTTTCAACCGAAAACACTATTGTCTGCCGTCTGTTGGTTTGGAGATAAAATAATAAATTCTGACATTGTATGCAAATTTAATGGAATCGTCGAAATTTATATTACAACCTCATCGTCTCCTTTTTATTTTAGAATATTCTTTCTGCTTATGTGTCAGGGTCATTTTGAACAAAAAATCAAGAATCATTATTTCATGAGTCAACAGAGGCCAGTAAATTTTGGTTTCTCGATTTCTATTTATTAGACCATTTTATATAAATTGCGTGTCATTTGTAGTCTTTCGTGGTTACACGGTGTTTATAAATATATATTTAAACCTTTAATTTTTTTCTAGTTTCTTACGATATGTATTTCCCTAATATATATCTTTCAATAATAGTGCTATATTATCAGGTAAAGGAGACCATCCAGCTGTAGATAAATTGATCGCTTGTAAATAATTACGCAAAAAGCTTCCAATAGCATAATGTATTTCATCAACAAGTTGTTGTTTAAAGGACTAACTAAATCCTTTTAATGATGCAGACAATTTTAGGACCTCTGCTGGCAAAATTATTTTAGATTTCCTTTTTTTGTTGTAAGTTATTATAGTTTTTTTGTGACGTCTTAAAGAATTCTATCTAGCATGGTTTCAAATTTCAAAAAGATAATCTTAATAAGCTAAGTATTTTCAATTTTAATTTTTATCAAAATTTTAAATAAATAATTTAATCTAAATCCTTCTAAAAATTCAAATAAGGTAACTGTGGACAATTAAATTATACTTGTACATCAACATGCATTGGTAATTTCTGTCATAGAAACAAAGTAAGTCGAGAGAGGTAGAATGAAATATTTATTTCCGACCTTAAAGGATGGCAGATCTTAAAAGTAAACTAATACACTAACATAATCATCGACTGACAGCATCAAAAACAGTAATATTCATTTTTGTTTGTTATAAGGACATTGCACAATACAAGGTGACTTTTTTCCTATGATTTGATTAGTTAGATTGCTTTTAAAGGGGATTTAAATATTTAAATAATCGTTAAGAAAAATATATTTTTTTCAAACCACAAATAAAATATGTAGTTTCCAATTGTTACTTATTCTTTTGAGTACTAAACAAAATACATACATTAAATCCATTTACTAACGAATAAACAACACGTGCATGTTTGTATACATCAGCCATTGTCCACTTTATTTAAGTTCCTTTTCAATATGTAAATCCAAGTAATGGCTTCCGGCATTGAACATATTTTTTTCCTTTTATAGTGAAGATGTTTCTCGGCCTCGATCGTGAAATCGTTCACGGCCAACCGGCTTCAAAACTACGAACTCCGTCTAATTGCGAAGAAATATTTAACGAAATTGCCGTATTTACTTCGTAATTTCAACGCATAATCAACCGTCAAGGTTGGTTCCGGCAATTCGAAAAATTCACTGGGAAGCTCTTCGGGAGCGGTGGCGTCCGTTTGATTCATTCCGGAACGGGTCGGGCCGCAATTGGAATACTTTCGAAAGCGAAATGTCAATTCGTATGGAAATTTCGAAGCTGTTTGCATCATTGATGATCAAAGAATTATTAATGAGGAAACGTATTTTGCGCAATAACTTGAGGGGAAAAAAGCAAACTCAACAGACTTTTATATTCGTGAATTATAAATTTCAGTATTTTCAGCAAAAGTATTCAAATTTTCTGAGTCAATAGGATATTAAAAATTGTTTTTATTTTCTCATAGTGATTGTCCCCAAACTAAAGCAGAACCGACAAACTACAAGCACAATTAGGTTTTCAAAACCTATTTATTACTAAATCATCTAGATTATATAATTAAGTTAACTCTCAACATTTCAATTTCGAAACTTCTCATCAACGTCGCTTCAAAACCTGATTAAAACTAAAGCACAAAAAATTGTTTAGAGCGGTGACAAAACAATACTCTGAAATTGCTACTATACAGGGTGTTCAATTTAAGTGAAGACATTGAAATATCTCGAAAACTATACATAGAGAATAGAGAGAGGGAGATTTAACAGTGTAAGACAGTGTTTTCTCCCAGCACGTCGCATTATTTCATAAAACAATCTGGTACAACTACTGCTTGTATGGATGTGGTGTGTTATATTCAACAAGAATTGGATAATCACAACTACGTTATATTAGTATTAGTGGACATGAAGAAAGCATTTGATACAAAATGTAGAGAAACACTAATAAATAAACTTCAAAACTAGGTATCAGAGGTAAAGCAGGCAGCTTAATTAGCAGCTACTTAACAAACAGAACGCAAGAAACTAGAGTCAATAACACATACAGTAATGAGCTTGTTACAGAATTCGGTCTACCCCAAGGAGGAGTCTTACCTCCTACCCTGTTCATAACTTACATTAACGATATTTTCGATTTGGGCATAGGTGGGGAGCTGTACATATACGCAGATGATACCTGTATCATGTACAGCGGAAAAATTACTGGAGTTGGAAACTAGAATTAACTCAGACCTTCAAAAACTATCAACTTGGTTTTCCAATAATAGCCTTACTATAAACGAAACCAAAACCAACTATATGGTAGTGTCGCAAAAAATAAAAACCAACCTGAAATTCAATTAAAAATCAATAATAAAATTATCAAAAAACAAGTGAAACTGTATATTTAGGTCTAACAATTACAGATAATTTAAAATGGGACAGACACATTGACAAACTAAAACAAAAAACATATGCTGCTACAGGGGCCCTCTATAGATCAAGAGTATATCTACCTGAAAGCACTAAAAAATGTATCTATAATACTCTCTTTAGCTCAAAAATTAATTACCTATACGCTATCTGGGGTGGTACGACTGACGAAAACATAAATACCATACAAAGGCAACAAAATAAGTGTATTAAACTAATCAATAAATTGGACAAACTCAACAGACTCATTTAATACCAGAATTAAATATTAGACAAAAATTGCATTTAAAAGAACCAAATTTATTCATCAAATATTAACAGGTACAAGTAAATCTAACATCAAACTGGAAAAAAACAAAGATATACATAAACATATGACGAGACGAAAAGGCGATATATACATGTTATCCATAATGAAACCAATATACTCAAGAAAGGAATATTGATAGAAGGTGTTATTCAATATAACAAGCTGCCAGGAAGTCTGAAAAACATAGAGGATACAAAAATGTTTAAAATTAAATGCAAAGAACATATACGAAATAATGTTAT
Organism: Ontholestes murinus; assembly: GCA_963969525.1. Taxonomy (NCBI): domain Eukaryota; kingdom Metazoa; phylum Arthropoda; class Insecta; order Coleoptera; family Staphylinidae; genus Ontholestes; species Ontholestes murinus. The sequence continues at coordinate 33,983,182 of OZ018388.1, forward strand.
GTTGATTTAATATGTGTATTGTGTGCATGTGGTCCGTATGTCATTTTTTTTCTTTTTCATTCATCTCACTCACTTTATTTCATCTGTAATCATATCATAACATATTTAATTTCATTCACCATAGCTGTAAAAAAATAATTAATAAAAGAAGATAGTCTCCGCCACCAGGTCAAGAATTTTGTCTTGACATGTAGGAGGCATATTCAAAAATTAAAATCGGAGGAAGGAAAGTCTTCTGCAGATATCATAAAACTGTAGATTGTCCTAAGGCTGAACAATAAAAAAAAACCTTATTTACGAAACCCCCTCGTATTTCTCAGGAAATCCCCATTTTTGCCAATTTTAAATTTTGTCGATTATAACATCGTCTGCCACGATTACAAAAAAAAATTAGATAAAACTTTCTTATTTTTTCCCGAAGTATTCAAATCCGTACAAAAAATGGGGCTTCCTATTTAACTTTTCTATTTCTCACCCCCTACCCCCTAGGGGATTGAGGGTAGTGGGTCGAGTTTCATATCATTAGATGTCCCCCTTTGAGGCGAACAATTTTTAATTATATTTTTTTTATTCGATGTGTAGTTTTCGAGATATTTCAATGTCTTCACATAAATTGAACACCCTGTATATTCTGGAAGGAATGGCAAAAAATATTATTGAAAAAGTTACCTAGCGCCGATTAATTAAGAAATAGAATGCAAACTGAATAGAAATACCTTATATTGTCATTATCTTCTTAAAAATTTAAACGAATACTGATTCTATTTAAATCATACAATGTATTTAGAATATTTAATAATTTCTAAATAAATAATTTAAAATTATAAAAAGTCTAGTATCTACAACATTTTGTTTTGAAGACCAGAAAACAAATCACATTTTGAAGTAAGACTTACTGTTATAGATTTGCGAAACGTTTCGCATTTTTAAAATTGTTATTATGGATTTATTACATCACTAATTTTAAAGTAAAGTAATAAAATACACTGTGCAAAATTTTCGTTCTTTTCGAAGGCAATAAAATAATTAAAGTAATTTCAAGTTTTTGTAGAAAACCGTAACTTGTTATTAGTAATTGTATCTTAATTCTCAGATAAATATCTTGTTCTTGTTATTTGACCTAGAAACATGATTTATTAACTAAATCTGTGTACGGTATTTGATAGTAGCTGATAATAGATAATAGTTTCGGTAATATCCAGCAATAAATATTATTAAAAAAAAGAACTTTTTTACTCTAAAATCTTATAGAGAAGACAGAACTATACTTCAAAAGTACACTTGATCAAATTTTGTAGTTATATAATAAAAAATTTAAAAGTACAGAAATAGGCTTGATTATTTGATTTCAACACCAAGAAGTTGTGATCATGACGTGGTTGTCTTTTCGAGTAAAATAAATTTCCTGCGACTAGTAATCTACTTTTATATTGAACATGACATACAACCTACTTGTTGTGTACATGAGATATTGGTAATGTTGGTGCAAAGATGACGATCTTTGTATCAATACATATTATATACATATAGAAATGCTAGTCAAATATTTTTTTGCCATTTATAAAGAACATAAAATTTCAAAATTAAATTAAATTTGATTAAAATTAAAATTCTTATTCTCCTCTGGAGAAATGTGATACCTTGTCAAAATTCTTACATTTGACATTTACACAACTTATTTTATTTTAAACATTGTCTTAATATTTGCTAGTTAAACAAAACCTAGAAAATATTCTTAAAAAGTTTTTATAAAAATTTCCATTCACAAAACATGTTTCTAAACAAACAATAAACAATGAGAATTTTACATAAACCAATTGAAAAGTGGCTTATAATATTTTATTTATTAAACATTCTTCAGTTAAGAAAGATTTTATAAATATGCTGTAAATAGTTAATAATAGTTTTTAATTTAATGACTCAATTTTACTTTGTTGTCCTAAAATTTTAATGTTTTTATGATATTTCTGTAATTTTTAAATCTAATGATTTATGTTTAATTTGTTGTAAAGTTAACTAATAAACCAGGCAAAAAGTTTAAAAAGTTAAAAAAAGTAATTTTGCCTAAAAATCAATTAAAAAATGTTGTTAACGTAACGTGTGCAGTAAATATGTGTTTAGATTTATTATTATTTTTTGAATTTGGGATGGAACTCGAAAATACAATTAGATTATTTTGGAATATTTTTAAACTCAATTAAAAAAATATCCAATTCACTTCTGAGTTAGTAAACAATGATTGTTTTAACTTCTTAGATCATACAATAAAAAAATATCAAACAAAAATTAGAATTTAAAATATTTAGAAAACCTACTTATACAGATATTTTATTTATTTATTTAATCATTTGCCCTTCTTACCTTTATATACATTTACATTTCCATTCATTATATTATATTTCCATTAATTTAGTTTCTGTAGTAGTATTCCCTCCATTTTTTTCTATCCTTTGTTAATTTCTTTAGTTCTTCCCATGTATTCCCTTTTCTTTACGCTGTTCCAATTATTTCTTGGTCTTCCTCTTTGGTTTTTTCTTGTTGCCTGTGCTTAATATATTTTCTTGGTGTTTCTTTCATCGTTCATTCTGCAGATGTGACCGTACCATCTCATCTGTCCCTCCGCTAATTTTTCATTTATTGGTCTTATCTGTAGGTTCTGTCTGTGTTCATTATCCTTCTCTTCTGTTTTTATTTTCTATTGTTCTGAGGAACCTCATTACATCGCGTGTATTCTTTTTTTTGATATTTTGTCATTGTTCATGATTCGTTGCTGTATATCAAGGTAGGTCTTATAACTTTCCTAACTATTTCTGCTTTAGTGCTTTTGGTAATTTCTTTTCTGTTGAAGAATGTATTTTTCAGCATGTTAAATAGTTTTGCTGTTTTGCCTATTTTATCCTCTATTTCTTTATCTATTTTCCCGTTGTTCTCAATTATTAATCCTAGGTATCTGTAGTGTTCAACTTGTTCTATCTTCTTTCCTTGTATCTTTATTTCGTGCGTTTTCTCCTCCTGTACTATTATCATGGTCTTCGTTTTGTCAAGGTTGATTTTCATGTTGATTTTCGATAATTCATTGTATAATATTTCTATATTGTATTATGAATGAATAGTATCTCCATTTTCCAAAATCCAATTTTTAATGTTTTAATCTTTTTTTTGCTTCTTTCATGACCTTGTCCTGTAATATTGTAAACAGCACTATACATGTTTTTTAACAGGTTTATCATTGTCTTTGCCGTTCCTCTGTCTTCCAGTTCCTTCCATATGTCCTCTCTTTTTATCCTGTCAAATGCCTTTTCTAAATCTACGAAGCATATGTGTATTTCTCTGTTCTTTTTTATTAGTTTCTCACTTATTTGTCTAATTATAAATATCTCATTCTGAGCGCTTCTCCCTCTCCTGAATCCACCCTGATTATCCTCTATTGTTTCTTCTAATTGGTTCTTCATCCTCTTTTCTAATATCTTTATTAGTATCTTGCTTAGTATGCTTGTTAGAGTGATTCCTCTGTAATTTATGCAATCTCGTTTATCTCCTTTATTGTATATTGGAAGTATTATTGCCATGTTACATTTTTTTGGAGTTTTTCCTTTTTCTACTTTTTCGTTCATCCATTTCGTTGTTTCTGCTATACCTCTATCAGCCTTGTATTTCATCATTTCTGCTATTTTTTCATCTACTCCTGACGTCTTTCCGTTTTTAAATTTTTTAATTATTCCTTTACTTCTTCCTCTTTTATTTTCTCTATCGTTGCCATATTTGTCTCTTCTTGTGTCTCATCTTCTGTTTCATGTATCTTATTCTGTTTTGTTTCTTGTTCTGTCAGATCTTCAAAGTATTGTCGCCATCTTTCCATAATTTTGTCTTCGTTTGTGATTATGTTTCCGAACTTGTCTTTAATGTTCATGTTGTGTTCTTTTTTTCTGTTTGAAATGCTTTATTGTTCCATAAAATAGTTTTTGGTTTTCTCTGTAGTTCTCATTAATCGTTTTCCAAACTCTCTCCATGATTCTATGATTCTTGTTTTGTTTTTTTTTAAATTTGTCGGTTTACTTCTTTTCTTATTTCTTTGTATTCTTCATAGTCCAATTTTTTTAGTTTGTAGGTATTTTTTCCATTTAACTTTGTTGTCTTTTATCATCCTCTTAATGATTTCTGTCCACCATTCGGTTCTCTTTACTTTTGTATTTCGTAATTTTGTTGTTTCGCAGCACTCCTTGGCTGCTTCTAGTATGATTCTTTTGAATGTCTCCCATTTCTCTTCTATGCTATTTCGTTCTTCTTTTCCTTTAAATTTCCTATGAAGTGACTCTTAGTATGTTTCTTGTATTTGTGCTTCCTTTAGCTTATACACTCTTATCTTCACTTTAACTTTTTTTATTCTTTTGTCAGGTCTTTGTTTATCTCTCCATTTCATGTCCATCATCTTTCTTTGCATCTTCATTTACCCCGTATGCTACAATTAATATCCACGTCTCGTCCTCTATTAGTTTCATTTCTATAGTCATCACTCTTTCATTGATAAGTATTTCCTTTATTAAGTCTTTTATTCTTTCTGGTGCTGATTTTAATAATAATAATAATAATAAATCACTTTATTGCCCAACAGGAAACCCCATTTACAAGACAAACATATATATATATATATATATATATATATATATATATATATATATATATATATATATATATATATATATATATACACACATAAATCATAATATACAAAACATTACTCTAATATTTAATCATAAAGTTATAATAACAACTTCAAACATTGAAGCTAATACACAATATCATTAAAAATGATCAAAGAAAATGTCCTCATAGCGAGTCATCGCATTTCGACACATAACCTGAACTGGTGCTCTCCGTAGACAATTGGTACGGGCACCTGGAATGTAGAATGTGCTTGTGTGTCTTGAGCCTAATCTGGGAATGTGGAAGTCTAGTCTAGTTTGTTGTGAATGATCTTCCAGAGAAACTTGGCGGTGAGCTCTTCTCTTCTAGCGGCAAGTGACATCATACCATGTTTTTCCAGTAACAAACCCTGATCAGTACCACGTTCGGGATAAATGCCATCTACTTTGTATGATAAATATTTTAAAAATCGACGATGAACACGGTCCAATAGCATGTTCTGATTCATATAAAATGGATACCAAACAAGACACCCGTATTCGAATTTGCTGACGACATATGCAAAATATAAAGATTTTATTAGGTCGATGTCACTGAAGGGCGCACAAGTACGCATAATAAACCCTAACATTCTAGATGCAGACATTGCGGTGTTGCTAATATGACTAGTAAAGTTTAAGTCATTGGTGAATAAAATGCCTAGATCCTTAATCTCGGTACAGGTTGTGAGTTGCAAGTCATTAATTGCGTATATCGTTGGTAGAACATTGACATGGAACAGCACTTGTGAGGATTAAGGATCAGTTTATGTGATTCACACCAGGATACAAATATGTTAATATTATTCTGTAGAGACACAACATCATTTGGTGAGGAAATTTTACTGAAGAGTTTAATATCATCTGCGTAGGCCAAAACTTGGCAGGTTAAAGAATCTAGAAGGGAATTTATAAAAATAACAAAAAGTAGCGGCCCCAGATTCGAACCCTGCGGGACACCGGAATCCATTAAGAATTTGTAGGAATGGTAACCATTATAAGCAACATATGCTAAACGATTAGATAGGTAGGATTTCATTATTTGTAGTAGACTCGGCGCGGCCCCAAGGTCAGCAAGTTTCATTAGAATTACCTCATGGTCCAGGGTATCAAAGGCTCGCGAAAAATCCGTGTATACTACATCCACTTGGCCTTTCTTATCTATAGCTTCAGACACATACTGAGTAAATGAAGCCAGATTGGTTGTTGTCGATCTACCAGGCATGAATCCATGTTGGTTGGAGGATATGAATGAGGATACATTCTTAAGAATTGTAGAGTGGATTATCTGTTCGAATATTTTGGAAAAATTACTTAACAACGCAATCGGACGATAATTTTCTAGACGATGTTTCTCGCCCTTTTTAAATACAGGACTAATCTTTGCCAATTTCCACCTTGTGGGAAATGTACATGTGCTGATAGCGAGGTTTATAATGATCTGAAGCGGCTTAGCAAAAGCAAATCTACAATCTTTGATTAAGAAAGAGGGAACAGAGTCATCCCCAGCAGATGTTTTATTGGACAATAGGGCCATAACACTTATTAAATTGCTTTTGGAAATTTGATTAAGGGTAAACGATGGACAATTGCTATGGGTCCTAGATAGAATGGTATTGCCAGCAGGTCTAAAATTTTTAGAAAATAATGAGGCAAAACAATCAACTATATCTTTTGGAGTAGAGTACTCTTGACTTTCGTGAGTTAATCTGCTCGGTATTCTTGTAGTACCCTGTTTCATGTGAGCATAATTCCATAATCCAGCAGGATTTGATTTCATATTATTATCAAACGCTCTTAGATATATTTTATATGCTTCCGTTATTTGCTGTTTTGTGAGTGACCTCAGTCTCCTAAATTCATCATTATAAACTGGATTTTTACTTAATCGCCACTTTCGTCTATAGTATGCTTTAGCACGCACGTTCCTTTTTATTTCAGGAGTAAACCATGGGGGAAATGTCGACCGAGGGGAACCGACTTATCAAATATCTTGTACAGATTCATGTAGAACATATCCAAAGCCACGTTCACGTCGGTACAGTTTTTTAAATATGTCCAGTCAGTATCACTGAGATCCTTGTATAAGTTAACAAAGTTAGCCCTTTTAAAGTTATATCGTTTATTAGTATTAGAGGGGAATCTAGTATGATCCGATGTTACGCCGAGTTCCAATGTGATGGATAGTGGTGGATGGTGAGCATCTTCAGTTACCAGCGGGTTGTTGGCACGCTCAACTAGTAGGGGAAAGTTTAAGTTTGATACTACATGATCTAGTAGTTTGTTATTTCCATTTGGACAGGCATTATATTGCGTGAGACCGAGTATATTACAAAAACATTGAAATTAAAAACACTTTGAACATGAAATATCTGTATTAACGAGATTTGGCAAATTAAAATCACCTACTAATACAACAGGTTGATCAATTATTAACAATTCCAGGGAATTAAAGAACAATTCCAGATCATCTAGCATTGTATCTGGGGGGATGTAGATTGTACATATATTAAAAACCGTGCCTTTGATAACGCATTTGCATAACACAACATCAATCAGTGGAACATTATTAGTTAGCGAAGTCGTATCTAATACTTCATATTGAATACTATTATCAATCGCAATCAATACACCTCCACTTTTGGATCGCCCCACAGAATTAAATTTCCTGTCACTACGAATGATATTATAATTAGGAGGGAACAGTTCAGAGTTTTGAATCGAGTTAGTCAGCCAGGTTTCTGATAAACAAATAACTTCCGTGGACAAGCTGCAGCAATTGACATAAAATTCACGCGTTTTGGAACATAAACCTCTAGTATTTTGATAAAAAATATTTAATGAAATGGGAGATCGGCCGGGCTTAATTAGTTTAAATTTCCAATGACGTTGGGAATTCCATTAATATATTTTATACGCAAATTATTTTCACCATTCCTTTACAGATATAATTATTCCAAATTCTTTCAATAAATCAAAATGAGCACCTTCCACTCTAGACTTATTCATATACCCCTAAATACAGTTAATTTCAATTAAGAATTTAACAAATAAAATTTTAAATAGTCTTAAAGAGTACAATTTTAATGTTATTATGTCTAACCAACTGAATATTATGCAGCAAATAGAGAATAGACAAATTACAGGAGTGCGGTGTTTATAAATTAAAGTGAACATATATACATAGGTCAGACAGGACGAACTTTTAAAACAAGATTAGAATAACAAAAAAATCAATTTACAATAAAAAACTAACAACTGGATTTTCGCCACATTGGATAGAAAATAAATAATGTAAAAGTATTGTACTCAGGTAATATAGGTCGGCATCTTAATTACATAGAGGGAATAGATATAAATAAGGCCATAATGAGCGGCAAACAAGTCACTAATAACATTGAAGAGATTTGGAAATCTCCGATTGTGATTACCTGAAAGTGCAATCAATATATATTAGCGTAAGCTTTTGTACATCATTTATTACTCCTTATAATGACATATTGTCGAAACTAGTCGGAGAAGAAATAATAAATTTTCCGTGAAACAAACCAAGTGTTTTTAATTTCAAATCAAGATATTTCAAAAATGTTTATCTAACTCGCAGATGTCGTTCATTCCGGTGACAACTGCTAAAGTCCCACGCCCTCCGCACTCATACCAACAAAAAACACCATAGTATTTAGGAAATAAAATGTAATTTTAATGTATATTCTTTACCTATTGCCAGAAACGTAATAAGCTTTTTGATTTTTTAACTGTCACATGAATATGATTTTCATTTTTAATGTGTCTGCTTTCATCTGTTTTTTTTTTCGAATTTTTAATGCCACAGCATTATATTTAAAAGTTTCATTTTATCTCTGATTTCATAAGAAACATTAAAAAATGCAAGAATTCACTTCACTGAAATTCTTAGATATGTTGTTTGTTTTTTAGTTATAAAATAAATTTTTAAGAAAAATATGTTTACATGACTAATCTTGGTTCAAGGAATTCCAACAGTGTTGGTACGGGCAATTGAATTTATAAATAACTAAATCTTCCGTATTTCTACACATCGCTTCATTGAAACGATTCGAAGGAAACGGCGAAAGGTCAAAGGTATAAATACGCATTAAGACAACAACATATAATAAATTCAAGTAGAATTTATGAAAAATGTGGCAAAATTACAATATGTAATTGGTTGTTTCGAAATTTATAAAATACGAAAATCCAATAACTCCTTAAAAGGTAGAATAGTTAAATTTTTGTATACACATAAGACAATAAAACTTCATGGTTAAGTGCAATAATTATATCTAACGAACATGATATAGTTTTAAATTCTTCAAAGCTATAAAGATGAAATGTAAAATTCTTACAATAATTTGCATTAACATAATGTTTCTTGAAATATTAAATTTTAGGAATTTTCCGAATAATAATGTTTCATGGGATAGTTTACAAATATACAGTGCTTCTCAAAAATAACGGATAAATTCTATACAATTGTAAATAAAAATATTTCAGAAAAATACTCTGACACGTCAATGTTTGTTTTTAAATTACTATCCTGACATACACTTTTCAGCCCCCCACCCCTTCGCCCCTAATGGGTGGTAGCTATTTTAAAAATTCAAATAGCAAAGAACCCCTTGCGATATCTTAATTCATAGATTTTTATTCTGAATACAACGAAAATAAAATTTATCAAAATTGGTTAAGAAATAACGGCGATATTCACCAAAATGTATTCAAAGAACAGCGTCAATATACGAGTAGGCGCTGTTGAAGCGGGTATAGCAGTATCTTTAAAACAATTGTAACTTGTTTTACTTATGTCTAACACAATTCAAAGTTTTTCGTAATTGACGAAATGGTAGCAAAATGAGACCTACTGAAACCGAAAGAATCGAAGTTTTAATGGTGATTGGGTTTGGAGATAGAAGCCGGACGCATGAAGGAGTTTGTGTTTTGTTCAATGAAATGCACCCGGACCGTCCGACAATATCGCAATCTACAGTAAGTCGAATCGAAAATAAATTTCGCCTTAATTCGTTTCATTAACCGATAATTGGATGTTACTTTAATGGTGCAAGAAAATCCACATTCAACCCTTGCGGAGGTCGCTTCACAAGTTGGTGCGTCAAAAAGTACAGTGTCTAGATTATTTGGAAAACACAAAATTCACCCGTATAAAATGCATTTGGTACAAGAATTGTCCGATGAAGACTTTGATCGACGAGTGTAATTTTCAAATCCTTGCTTAATTAGAAACATCCTATCAACATTTTATCTGAATGGTACCGTCAATAAACAAAATTGCCGTTACTGGGCCCTTCTAAATCCGCATTGGATGATGGAAGTGAACCCACAATATCCTCAAAAGCTTAATGTGTGGGCTGGTGTGGTGGTTTCTAGAATTATTGGACCATATTTTTTCGACGGAACACTGAATGAACTGAATGAATGTTACATGAACTTTCTTCTAAATGAACTACTGCCCACTTTAGGGGTATTGTTTCCCAACGCAGAAGATCCTGATAGACCCGATGATAGTATTTGGTTACACCAAGGTGTGCGCCTCCACATTATGCGCGACCAGTTTGAGAGTACCTCGATCGTATTTCCTAATAATTTAATTAATTAAGGATTAATTAATTCATTTTGTTATTCCTTCAATTTTATAAATAAATGCATTTTAGTAAATATCGCCGTTATTTATCAACCGATTTTGATAATTTTTTTCGTTGTATTCAGAATTTAAAAAATCTATCAATTATGTATTGTAGGTATGGCAAGGATTATACAGGGTGGTCAAGAACGGTACCTAAGACTGCTTGCGATACGTAATCGTTACGACACTTTGCGGCAAGTTCGAGATGCCTTTGTTGCAGCAACAGGACGTATGGTTTCTACGCAAATAGATAGTCTTGCCATGGGCCTTTATGCGTTCCGTCCATTTTGGGTGCTACTGATGACTCCGCTGCACAAAGCTTGTTGATTAGAATGGTGTCAAGCCAGTTTCAACTGGGATGTAGAGTGAAACTTCATTTGCGTTAGTGATGAGTCCAGATTCTGCGTCCAGATACCCCGGCATCATGGTATGGGGCGCTATAGGTCTTGGAAGTAGCCCCCCCTGTGTTCATTTGGGGACAATAGTCCAACGGTACAAACGCCATTTTTCAGCAAGACAATGTTAGACTGCATGCGACCCTTCAAACAATGGACTTTATACAAAATTCTGGCGTAGAGCTTTTAGATTGACTTACAAGATACCCTGATTTATTGCCAATAGAACGTGTATGGGATAGCATTGGAACAACTCTTCAGTGATTGCCACAGCCTCCAAGGACTTTGGGCCAATTGCGCATCCGTGTTCAATAGAGCTGGGATCGCTTGCCACAATAAGGCATCGACCACTTGATTCGGTCTATGCCTCGCTACACAATCGCAGAGGGCCAACACATTATTGAATTTTTGTCAGTATTTTTTGTTCAAATTGTAATCGTTAGTTCTGACACGACATCTGAACTTTAATTTAATACAAAAACATTTAAAACATTTTTCTTTCTGGGCATTACATTACTTTTGAGCTCCAGTGTAAATTAATAAAAATTGTGTGATCAGTTCAAATAAAGAGACCGATTTCTAAAATATAACCGCTAGCCTTCTACATCTAGCCATTAACTTTCTTGATGGCAATTGTAACAAAATGACCTTTGAATTTACTTCAGTACACCGAATACGATAATTGATGCATTATATTATTTAAACTTCCTTGGTACCTACACACAATAGATAAAATAATAGATAATGGCTTTTTATGTTTCTATATTTTGTTAAATATTTTTTGTTTTAACTGCGATTTATAAGGTCTGCCATTTATTTTCACTGATTTCTGGGCTATCTTAATTATAATCACTGCTTGAAGCTGGGGTTCTAGAAGACTGCAAAATATCAGTGCGGAAGCATGGAAAGCACTTTATGTAATTCCAAGAGTTGTCACTCTGTCATACAGCTCAATAATTAATTTTGACATTTGCATGTGATATATTTATCAATCTTATATAAGAAACGTTTTCCGAGCTTGTGTAAAATCTGTAGTTGACAACAATACCATGTCCAAACGCTGATACCACGCTCTGAGTAGTTAAAGTTAAAGACTATTTCATTCTTCTTGGCAACTCAGAAGCCCGTGTATCGGGTGGTCATCCAGCAGGAGGATCTATACTGCAGTTAACATGTTTTTGGTAATATTTTAGCCACATAACAAAAAGATCTGAGTTAATGTATCATGTATCAGATATGGTAAAAAAACAAGCTGAAGGTGCTCAAATTTTAAAATTAAATAAATAGAACATTTTTTTAGTAATAATATTTAATTATTTGTACGTAATTGTAATAAATATGCAAATTTTAAATGATATAGACTGAGCTTATTTCCATCTGTATATATTTTTCTAAAACAAGAAATGACAATTCAATGTTCATGTTCAATGACGTGTTTGTACGCAGAAAATCATTCACAAACCGCTGGCATTTCAGGCGGTGAAAGTAAAAACTCATTCATAAAATTGATGAAAATCAAACAAGATACGTCCAAAATTTATGCATATATTGTATTATTTTTTCAACACACACCACTTTTTTTGACAAATCAATTAAATATTCCTATATTTCCAATACCAGAAATAACTCTCGGATTAGATCTTCGCTTGATTTACGTTTATCCTGTGAGTGTGTGAATTTCCCACAAAGCCGGATTCGGTTGTAATTTCGAGTTTCGGGTGCTCATCCTCGACGATTCGAGAACGAACCAAAGCGCAAAAAAAACACAATAATGGCAAAACCGCTGGAGGTGGAAGAGCGTTATAAATGCCAGATGATTGCAATATCATCGATGATTTAACAACAATCTGCCGTCGCGTTTGTATTTATTTATCCAAATCAAATACTGTGTTCAACGAGTTGCTTGTGTTCAAAGAAAATTAGATAATATTAAAGAACAGTGAGAATGAAGATACTGATTGTATTTAGTGTAAGTAAATAACTTTTTTTTAACAATTAATAATAACATTTTTATTATATTTATTTGAAATACGGATAGTATTAATCCTTTAACTCTCTATTGTAGTTTTGATTAAATTAAATAGCCGCTGTAAAAGGTTACAATAGAATGATTAGAGATATATTAATCGATTATACTTCTTGTAATTTAATGCAATGTTTAAAATAAATAAATGTTATTCAATGGCGGGAAAGCTTAAATTTAATTTTATTTTATTAAATTGGGCCTTTAGCACGTAAGCTATGATTTCTAGATTACCTCTATATAATTATGAAAATTTGACATGTTTTTATTCATTATGATTAAATTTGAGTGTAGTTTATTTGTAAAAGTTTGCATTTTAATTTTAAAAATTGCGGTTTATACCAATATTAATTCTTTAGACATTTTTAAACTTCAAATTAGTAGTGCCACCAACTGCGCTACAGAACCGAATAAAGCTCTACTATATTTTTTTATTTATTTATTATTAACTATAATAATGTAATTCTTGTAGTGTGATTATATTATTATCTAGATGTAACATAAGTACGACCTTGTGAAATATTTCCTTACAGCAGCATATGATAAACACACACGTATTTGTTAATAACGATTCTTGTATCGTCCCAGTGTGCTTATCTGTAATTACGCGTCGGAATGAATGATCTCGCCTTCAATGTCAATAAAAATTATGTAAACTTCGATAACACTTCAAGACAGAAATAAACAGTAGCATGTGCATACAGTGTAAATTATTAGCAATTTTTATTTTTAGCCTAAGCGCTGAATGGCGAGTGACCATGGGTTAGTTTAGGTAATAGTTTTGAATTACGTACGTGTTTAAACACCTATATACATGATTACATCCGATTCTAAGGCGGTATAAACATCTATTAAAACACATTGTCTACAATCATAATTAATGTATAGACTGAAAGATTTTAAATGCATCAGAATCAAAAATACCAAACTAATTGTATGTATTTCAATCATTTGCCAATCGAAAAATAGAAGTAACAGAATTATTGTGAGTGAAATTATAATTATAATATTACTGATGAAGGTTTAAATTAAATTACACTTGGCTTTTTTCACAATTTTTCTCTATTTAATCGACTTGTTTTGCTTACAAAAGATTACCATACTGAAGATGCCATCTTACATGAGAATAATATAAAAGCTTGGTGCACTTAGAATGTAACTCCCTTGACACATGCTTTAAATTTTTTAGCTCCATCACAAATAGAGTCCAATAAGTACCCAAAATGAATATTGATTCTTAAAAAATACACCATAATTCCCTTAGCATTTCATGAATGTATTTCTTACTTATCACTTGGTTAAACCTTTTGAGCTATTACTGATGAAGGGTTAAGTTAAATTACACTTGGTTTAATTCACAATATTTCTCCATTTACATGACTAGTTTCACTTTTTAAGGCTTTAACAAACAAAATGTAATTTCCCTTAGCATTTCTTTTATTGCAACATTATAAAAAATATAGGAAAATAAAAACAAGGTAATTAATTCGTATAAATCATCGGACAAGTATCCTAAACAACTTCTACCTGATGATAAAATTGAAGAAGCAAACCATTTCGAAGTCTTACAACAACAAAAAAACATCAACTCCTGGCTTCGATAATAAATTTCGGAGTATTCTAAAAGCAACTACCTGATTGAAATAATTAAAATATTCAACTTCTTGTATCTTGACTCATCTTTAGTTTCAAGTGATAAAGTCATTCAACTCCTTCCCCTTTTAGATCTTTATTTCCAAACTTATTCTTGTTTACCCATTCGTTTTCTAAACCCAAAATCTTCAAACTTTATATATATTGATAGCAAAATGTGAAATATCCTACCTTGAAGCAAAAAAATGCTTATTGATACGAAGAAAGCAGTTGACATCAAGGGTTATTAATCACATGCCACCTGCCTACTCATCTATTAAACCTCATTAACTCGTTTCTCTTATATTGATATTAGAAATTAAAAACAAAAATTATTTTCCACCAGTTTCCACTCAGATTAGATCGTACACTAAGGATCTCCCCTGTCTTTTCTTTTTTTAAAATAATTCTTTATTCTTTACAACTTCTTCTTGCTTATAATATATTCACAAAATAATAACGGGTGTCCAACAATTATTGCAGTCCCGGGTGGCGTTGGAATAAAAAACGTAGGTCGATTCTTACATGTTGCAAATAAATGAACTGACATTTTTAATGCACGTTTAGGTTATGTTTGACAATTAAAATGTCAGTTCATTTATTTGCAACATGTAAGAATCGACCTACGTTTTTTATTCCAACGCCACCCGGGACTGCAATAATTGTTGGACACCCGTTACTTAAATTAATGAACCACGTGCACAAATTTAGACAGCAAGAATCACGGGCGGAGTTCATTGGTTTCCAATGATATTCTCCATCCACTACCCAGTAAAACATGTTGACAGTTTCTGAATTCCTCTTTTGTAATATATTTGAGAAAATATGCTATTTTTGTCCCAACAAAATCCTTCTATTATTGGCTGACGATGAGACAATTAAATCCTTACATGATTCGATACGCTAATAAGTGGCCAATTGATTTTTTAACCCTTAAAAACACAACCGTTTCTCCATTTTCACCGAATATTAAACAAGATTTATCAAAAATTATAATTAATAATGCATTCTCTATATTCTTAATTAACATTTCAATTCGATTGCTAATAAAAAAACAAAGTCCAGGTAGGAGCGCGATACCTTAAATCCTTTATATATAAATGCCAAGAAATTACAAATGACAAATTGACAACTTATATATTCAAAGCGATTTTTTATCCCTTACTGGATTATAGTAATATACGTCTCCATCAATATCGTACATCCAAACATGCACTCTTCACAATATAATAAGTTCATTAGTAAGTTTTACCAGAAGCTTTTTAGCTCAAGTGTTATGTTTGATACTGGATCCATTGATATTTGAGAAATTGTCGACTACTTACAGGGTGCCCATTTTTGGAGCTCAGGCATGGGGATCTAGGTTATTTGAAGAGATACAAGGTCGGTTAGATTAGGGCAAAGTTGTTCAATCTGGAGTATAACATAATGGGGTTTTTAAACATAAAATATTCCGACTACTTCCGAATTCATTTCCACTCTGCAAAAGCCCAACACATGACGCATCACCGTATTAAAAAAATCTCTATTTGAAAATGTAAAAATCCAAGATGGCGCCTATAAGAAAAACAAAATTGAATATGTTTACCGAAAATTAAAACGGCTTATTTTTATTATGATATCGTCACATTGGAGAGCGTACAAAGTGGCATTGATAAAGTGTTAATTGTTTTGAAGTATATCTTCAAATAGTGTCTGTAAAAAAATTAAAACCGGTTTTCAAAAATTTCATTTTTTTTAGGATTACTTCGAAAGTAGTGGGAATATTTTATGTTTCAAAACGCCATTATACTCCAGATTGGGTAACTTTGCCCCAATTTTAACCTTTTATCTTTTCAAATAATCGAGATCCCCATGCTCCAAAAACGGGCACCCTGTATATGTAGAATTACAAGCGACTTCTGTTTTGACTAATAACCTTAAATACGAATTATTGCCTCAATTATATGAATATAAATTTTTAATTGAAAAGAAATATCAAATTCATAATACTTTCACCTACTTTGTATACAGAAAAACTGTATTGTGATGTACTACATTATTAGTACTACACTTCTTAAAGTTTTGAAAAATTGATACATTAGAATTGAATTGATAAATCGAATCTGAGAAGTAAATTTCTTCACCAAATTGTATATATCGATTGATTTTTTAAAATTTTACCTTGTTTAATAATAATTTTCAAGAGTAAAAATACATATGGTGGCGATTTGTCATTTAGTTACACTCAAACGTAAGCTTTAAAAATCTACCAGGAGAGATAAGTTTTGTAGCACGTTTGCTTGATATAATATTATTTAAAAACTTGTTTGATTTTTTGAATTATTATATCTCCGTTAACAACAGCAGTTGAAGACAGTGACACATTTCTTTGATGAGAGAACCACAGTGGTATGTTGTTGCGCAAATACTATCGCTCAACAGCCGGCGACACCACATTGGTGTCATGGCAAAATATCATCCAGCGGCTACACCACAGTGGTGTACTGTAGTACTTTAGTATCATTTGCATTCTGTTGATGACTTGTCTGACGTTCTAATCGACTTTGCCTGGAAAGTCGACAATATATATCCAAAAATGAAAGTGAAACAGAAACAAGTGAAGTAATCTGAATTAGTACTGCCGGCGCCAGGCGAAAACAATTTTACGAGACGTGCGAACGGCAAAGTGTTAATAGGCTAGAGTCGGACTAAAACTACTTCTCCGCGATTGCGGACCAAAAAGTCTTTTCTAGTCTAGTACTACTAAATATTGGGGTATCCGATCGTTCTAAATGGCGCTCTCCTCGAAAGTAGCAGCGACACAGAGCGGGCTACGGTGGATCAAGGCTTCGAGGGGCTATTTAAGTACTAATTAGAATTTTACGTGGCTTTAGGTGTTTGCTATCCGCAGCTACATCATATTTTGGAAAGACAGGGTAACTGATTTTTACTTTGAAGTTATAACTCTCCTGGAATCAGTGAAGCAAGATAATACCATTAAAATGAAATCTATTTTCTATAGCGTTGCACTAAGGTTTCCTAGTTGGAATCTTGGTGCAACGCATTAGACAATATATATATATATCACCTTAATGGTATAATATTGCTTAATTTAATTTTTATTAATTCTTATAGGTTTTGTGTATTTCCTACACTCTTGCAAAATGATTTCCTTGAAGAAACATTAAAATCTTCAAATGATTCTCGATTCTCGTTGTTTCTTACATTGTTCATATTTGAGATTCACTTTTTAAATTTGATTTTCTAACTTTATTGTAAATTCTTTTTATTAATATTCAATTGTAATTGCAATAGAATTTGCCCAATATTAAGTGTTAAAAGAAAGCAAATTTTTGCAAGGATAATAATAGATAATAAAAAAGTGTTTTCACTGATTCCAGTTCTTGCTTTTCTTCCACAGATTCATCATCTAACATCACATTTTCTACATTTCTATATCTTCTACTTTATTTTGTAAATCATTATCAGGATCAGTGTTTTCTGATAAGATTTTCGCTCGATATTTATCAAGTACACTCTTCATTAAAGGAACTAACATCACTACTGGCTTATCTTTATTACTGTCATTCATTCTTTTTGGACGACTTTATGTGTCAAATTCTAATTTTGGTGTATGGTAGGATTCAGATTCACTATTTGTTGGAAAAACTTTAGTAGTGTTGAATTTTATCCGTTTAGTTTTGGGTTTTTGGGGTGTATTTTGAAAATCATTTGAAGGGCTTCTAATTATTTTAGTGTTTTGTTCTAATTACTTTTTTCTTTTAGTTCTTGTTGAACGTCCCATGCCAGTTTTTTGATCAAATCCAATATAACAGTTTCTGGTTCTTGGAGAATTACATCAAAATCACTGTTTTGGCTTCTGCCAGTTCGTTTTTTTGTTCTCATAGGTTGTTTCTTCTTAGGTACATCACCCTTTTTTGACAAATGTTTTTGTACGTGGAGGCAAATCAGTTCTTTTTTTCTTTTTTAATTGAAATTGTAGTGTCAAATATCTCCTGTTTTACAATAACATGCAAGTTCTTATTTATAAGTTTCAAATTAGATTCTTGGTATAATGACGTACTTTTAATTTTAATATTGATATTCGGATTAACTGCATTTTCTGATTTGATTCAATTCTTCAATTAACTTATTAGTGGTTTGTAAGTAATTTATATTTTTATAAGTACATTTCCTTATTTCTGTTACAAACTTCTTTATAACAATGTAACCTCAACGTATTTGTTGAAATTTGATTTACTTACTGCCTTTCTCTTGCTGTAAACCATCTTTGCAGTTCCAGTTGCAAATTTGGCTTTGGTATATATAATAAAACTTCAAATTTATTTTTTTCGTTAATAAATAAATTAGTTTTATCTTTTCGATATCTAGGATAAATAGATACTATTTCCAAAAATGTATTGTTATACTTGCCCACTTTTAACTAGTTAATTTTGTAATTTCTTTAAAAATGATCGTCACTGATCGATACATATGTCAAGAAAATGAATATAATAATATGAAACACAACAAGATTTCTAATTTATAATTACCTCATGTTTTTCTTGAGGTTGTCGCAAAATATCATCCATTGTATCATCTTTAGTTACAACCTGATGTAAACACTTTTTGTTATATATGGATCAACTGATTGCAAGTGAAACATGAAATTGGATAGAAATCTTAAGAGCATGTTTGAGCATGTCAGCATGTTTGAAGTTATGCATGCAATGCACATATTAAATATACTTACGAAAAGGAACCCTCAGACATAATGAGAGATTACAATATGTCTTTCTACTTTCAACATCTTTTGACACCCAATTGTTGCCTTTTAGAATCTTTCCCACGGGATTTAATCATACGAAATTTGAATAATTTATATTGATTCAAAATAAATAAACAATTAACTTTGTTGGTATCACTTTTTATAAAAAATAAAAAGTGATACCAACAAAGTTAATTGTTTATTTATTTTGAATTTATCAAAATGTATCACGAAGTGAAAGCCTCCACAATTACTTATTTAATTTATATTGATTCTGCAAGCTTGTCAGTAAAAATTCTTTTAACATCTTTTGGTTTCTGTTCATAAGACGCCCAATTGCCAAACTTTTGAATTATTCTCATGAATTGCAATCGTATGAAAACTTTTTGTTGTCTAACTACTAATGATTCTACAAGCTTGCAAGTAAAAGATTTTCTTCAACATCTTTTTGGTTTCTAATTATAAGACCCCAATTGAAAAATTCGCATGGGTTACAATAGATCCAAAACTGCTTGTTAACTAACTTCTAATTCTTCTGGAAGCTTATTTTGACTCGGATCTTCTTCTAGTAATGCCTCCAATTTGTTGTCAAAAATTCCAAACTTTTTGCTGTTGAGAATGGAATCGCCATTCTTGATATGTTGAAACCATTTTATTATATCAAGGTGACATAATTTATTTAATTATAAAGTTTTCAAAGGGTTAGAGTGGACGTTAATCGCAGCTGCATGAACTCCGCTCAGCTTCACTCATCACGTTTGTACGTTTTTTTAATAATATTTGTGTAATTAATATGTATTTTTTTGAAAAGGAAGCTAAATACTTTTAAACATAAACATAGACATTTTGTAAACAAATTAGTCATATATTGCAAGTAAACTAATGAAACACATCAAAGTGACCTTTACATACAGCAGAGCCATTAGAGCAGCATTGAGCTAGAGTGGAAGGTCTTGTGAACGTGAATTTGAGCCTTGCCTTTCCATGTGAAGTCAAAAGTTTTGTATACATTTATTGAATTTGTAAGTTTTTTGAAACAGTAATATTCTAGAGATCGGTCAAAATCCTCTCCTAAGACATAACATAGTTGCTTCAAATAGATCAATCAATTTGTTGAACATAATGGCAAATCAAATATGTAACGGAAAAGAATATATTTTGGTTAGTTTTGCTTAATTTTCCCTTGTAAGTAGTTTGATATTAATAATATATAATCGAATACATAAAGAAAATTGGTAAAAAGAAAGTTTAAGGACAGCATTGACAGTGATTTTAAAATTCTTATAAGTTTGTTGCCTTTGAATCCGCTGTTTGCAAGTAATAAATCTTGAACATCTATTGATTTAGTTAATAAGACAACCATTGCTATGCTTATAAATCATTCCCATGGATGTCATTTGTGTGGAAATTTTTTGGTGAATTATTGGAAATGATTCTGAAAGTTTCTTTGGGTAATGCCTTCAATTTTTATAATGCCAAAAAATTGTCACCATAAACTTCTACAAATACCAGCAGAAATCTTATACCCTAATAGATAAAATATAATGCGCCTAGAAATAGAGATCAATCCTTTTCCAAGACCTAATATAGTTGTTCAAAATTGATTAAACAATTGGCTAAATATGAAATGTGAAGTATGGAATGAAGAAGGAAATATTTTGATTTGTTTTGAAGAAGCAAAATTAGTGTATAGAATATTTGTAGATAAGATTAGATGTTTCTCAATAATATTATTTTACCATTTATAAAATTCTCGTGTGTATGATGATATCAACTTTTATTGTAAGGAATTAGAATTTTTCTGGATAATTTATTTTAGATTTACATGATGAGTAAGATTCCTACATTTTTTACATTTTTGGATTTAAATTCACTTTAGAGCACTTATATTCTTTAGTTTATATTTTCAATAACATTAATGCTTCCCAAGATAGAATGATAATGTAAATGAAACGAACTACAGCATATGCATCAATCTAAACAAGCCTATTACTAATAACATTTTTTTCCATTTTTTAGATATTATCAAAAATATTGTTTTTGCATCGAAATACGTCTTTAGGAATGATTTTAATAGTTCCTTCTTTTGATTAACAGAATATTTTTTAGAAATTTTAAGCCTTTTAATTTTAATTCCGTTTTTCATGATTATATATTCATTAGAAAAAAAAAATTGATTCTACTAATACTACAATCAATTTTTCGTTAAATTCTTATTGTTGATGATAGGTGGTTCTCAATAGATCGTTTTATTGCATATATTTGTTACTAAGTGATGATACAAACAAACAAATTAACAAGATGCGCGTTTGTATACCAAATAGAAAATAACACCACACGTCATCGCTAATCCCCTCTAAGTGGATGATCTACAGACACATCCTGGAAGGTCCGGTTTGCAGGAGTGTGCCATTTCGCAATTGCGTCTCTTCACCAAGAGAATTCGAGGTCGTTACGTAATGCGGCTATGCAAACTTGACTTTTAGACTTGGAGACGATACGAATGTTCAACGTACACTGAACCGTAAGAACAGAGATGGCGTATACATTCCGGGAAAAATATGAGAGAGAAAGGTGACAACGTGTATGCATCCAATGCCGAGAATCAACTACTCTTTGATTTTAGCCATATACCGAGAAGCGATGTTAGAGAAAGATATAATTAGACAAGGAAATGCACACAATATATTTGTTGCACAGTAATGGAGATCCGGCCCTTCCCAGTAATATTAGATAATCACGAAGGTGTAATCGAGATGACATCCTCAAGGATATGTCCTTTAATTAACCTACATAAAACGGCAAAAATATTGATGGCAGTATAATAGGAATAAAATTCATTTATTGTTTAATTCAGCAAAATTAATTATCAACCAAATTAATAAGAATATTATAAAGTAGTTTATATAAAATTAATTACTTTAAACAAATTGACATAATTACAACTTGTAAATTTGATTAAAAAAAAGTTTTATTGCCAGATTTTAGTGTTATTGGCATTAAATTAATTGATTGATGAGGTGTTGAAAATCAATAAATTATTATTGAGGTAAATTTTTCGCCATGTAAGTAAATATTTATGTTATTCACCTGAAGAAATCAAGGTGTGGCAAAACATGTGTAGTATTTTAAATAAACTAAATTTAAAAATCTAAATGTCGTCGTTTATCAGTATTAAATATTTTTGAGACATTATATTTTAATTTTCTACAATCACAACAATCCTCATTATCTGCAGAAAATTAACTGAAAGATTTATTGTATGAAAATAAGATCTCTACGTGTTAGCTCTTGTAAGGCAACAACACAGCCTAATTTTATGAATATGATTATTTTGCACAGACTAAAGCTTGTTTGATAAATATTTAAATCATCCATCTTATTATTTACTTCCTACACAATGTAACTATTAATTAAGCTCAAATGACAATTATTTCTAAACATACTTTCTTATTTTTAGGCATTGGCACTCGCTGCTATTGCCGACGACGTAAGACTAATCGATCTGGACCCACCAGAGGCGCAACAAATCATCGACAGCAAAGACACTTCACTAAAGTACGCTCCGAAAATCGAATCCAATGTCCCAGCCACCAGGTATTTAGGTAACGAACCTCATCAAGTCGTAGAAGATATTTACCTGGCTAACCAATATCACGGCCAAGATGGTGTTGGAGGATATCTTTACGGATATTCCGTCCCAGACATCGCCAAAACTGAAAGGAAGCAGCCTGGCGGTGACTTGAAGGGAGCTTATAATTATGTCAATGGACAAGGGCAAGAAATTAAGGTAAACCATCATAATATAAGTTAAACAAGATACAGCAAAATATACGGCTGTTTTTTAAGACCAAATAAACTTAGTTTAGGTTTTCAAGATTGTCAATGGGAAATGTGTAATTAAATGACAGTGGCTTCATCAGGTAGATTAATATACTGCCTGATGAGACCACTGTGTGGTAAAACATATTGCAGCGTTTAACAGTAAAAGTGAAATTCTTTTAACTGTGTTGTTTTATTTGAATTTTGTCAGTAGATATTATATTCTAGGTCGAATATTGGGATAATGGACAAGGTTTCCATCAAATCGACAACGTGCCAAAAATTTTGCCAAAACAAATTCCCGATTCCCCTGAAGTACAGGCCGCCAAAGACGAGCACGCCAGGATTTGGGCCGCAGAAGCAGAGAGGAATTCCAAACCAATTCAGTAAGTGTTTCTAAATATTTATTTATCTGAACAAAAGCCATGGTTAAGAAAGTAAGAAATTGAAATGTAAATGTAAGGGTCTTTACAAATTATAAAAGGCAAAACAGAAAATAATAAATTAGAAAAATGTATATGTTTTTGTCTTTAATTAATAAAATATGCAAAAATTGATTCTGATATAGTTATAATCGTTACTTATATATTTATTTTGATTTAAAGAAATCCTTACCCGAGTGCACAGCCAGGAGCATACGCTGGATTAGGAGCTGGTGTCGGTGCTGGCCAACAAACCTATCCAGCCACCACCAACCTAGGATATGGTGGACAAGGAGGTAGCAGTTTTGGAGGCCAAAGCGGCTCTAGGCCGAGCGCTGGCCATCAAGGAGGATATCAACCGGGAAGCCAAGGAGGATTCGGAAGCGGATCCAGTCAAGGAGGTTCTAAACCAAGCTATGGTCAAGGCGGATTTGGACAAGGTGGGGCAGGACAAGGCAGTTTCGGTGGAAGCCACGGAGGAGCAGGTCAGGGAGGTTTCGGAGGAAGCCATGGAGGTTCTGGACAAGGTGGTTTTGGAAGTGGTGGAGCTGGCCATCAAGGAGGAAATAGTGGACAAGGTGGTTTCGGTGGTAGCCATGGAGGATCTAGCTTTGGAGGCGGTGGCCATCAAGGAGGTTTCGGAGGTACTGGATCTGGACAAGGTGGCTTCGGTACAGCTCAAGGTGGATACGGATCGAAACCAGGTCTAGGACAACAAGGTGGATACCAGGGAGGAAGTCAGGGAAGTCAAGGAAGTTATGGAAGCAACAATCCTAACCACATCGACTACTCAGGCCAATACAGCGAAAACTCACAATCATACGCATCAAATCCGCAGCATAAGAACCAAGAAGAAGAGGAACCACAAGGTCCACCAAAGGGCTTCTTCTACAACTTCGATTACCCCGTTGGAATTATTACGTCTAAACAAGGCCAACAAAAACGCGAATCGCTCTCTTCTGTTTACAACACCAACAAGCAGCTCTTCGAGGAGCAACTTAAGGGTGGCGCCGCTGTCCATGGCGGTGGCTCGTACCCAAGTTACCAAGTACACGCTTAAGCCTGATACATAAATTTTGATAAGAAAACAAAACACGCCGCTTACAAGGTTCGTGATAGTTCGTAGACGTATTTATTTTTTTAGTAATCGCGTCGCTTATTTTATACTCGATATTCAATAATTTATTTATTTCCAACGATTGGTAACAATGTGTTTTATTTAAATAAAATCAAACAAATAAAAACAAATACATTGCAAAACAATAAATACCCTGTTGTTTTAATTATAACCTAACTAATAAAATTCATAAACATTAAGTAAGTCAATATAATAAAGATATCATCATCATGACACCGTTATGTAATATTTAATTTCATTATCAGTTGGCAATAGTACATAATGACATGCAAAGGTTAAAACTATAGTTGTGAAATTATTGTTTGTAATATACTACAAATTTGTATATTACACAATATATTGTGGCATTAAACATTAAAAAATGTACAATTTTTTCAATTAAAATGAAAAGTAATTTAGAGAAAATTGATTTAAAATAATTGTTAGCAATTACAGTTCTACTAGATTAAATTATAAAGAAATTAATATTAATTTTGGATTAAAATTTAACATACTTATTTTTTTAGTTGATCACATTGCCTAAAATAATTTAAGTTTCTAAAAAAAGGTCTGAAAAAAATTAAACCAATATTACTAACATACTCATTTTTGTTTTCAATCAATAAATCATTATTTTTTAATAGTCTTTATTAGAAATAACTCCAAAATTCATCTTCATTTAACATTCTCCAAATTTCTTTATCCTTTTCTTTACCAATTTTATTATTATTATTATATTTTTTAAAGTCAATATGCGAATTTTTCTCTTGTTCTTGATTTAAAACAATATCACCTTTAAGTATTTTATCAATTTGTTTTTGATCCATAGTATCTAAACTAGTTGTTGTGGTTTCAACAGATTCAAGTACAATACTAGTTGAAGTTTCAGAATTATCAACAACACTGGTTTCCTCGTGTTCTCGATTTTCTTCAGTCATTTGTGTTATTTTATTATCTGTTGTGTATGTTTCTGTTTCCGCTTCAGTTGTTTCTTTATGCACCGCTGATGCTTTTGTAGTACTTCTAAACATTGGAAGGAGTAGCATGTAAGGTTTTTGACCGTTATTATTGTTCAGGAATGGAATTCTCTGAATGATGCCGCTGGTAAAGTTAGAAATGCCCGAAGTTATGCTTCCGAAAGTGTCCGGGATGTTGACTTCGATCGGCAACCAGTTTGAGTTTTGAATCCAATTGCCCAAAAAGTCCCAGAAACCTCTGGAGCCTTGTAACATTACGACACGGTCATATCTAGAATATTATAGTGATTAGTAGTAATATGTGTGTTGTTATGGTAGAAATGTTTTCTTAAAATATATACGTACTTGTATTTATATCTCAGCATTTTTTGATAAATTTTATTACATTTTGTACATATTTTTGATTCTAAAGATTAAAATTTAGGTAAATGGAATTATAAATGAATTTAAAACTTGCAAAAATGGTTAGCAATTATAGTTCCAGTGGAAAATAAATTGAAGAAATTAACATCAATTTGCTAAGTGCTTTTAACTAACTAAGATCAATGGCTTTACGATTGTATTAAATACAAAATTAATATATTCCATGGACTAATAATCTTCTGAAAGACACACCTAACAAATAAAATGTTATTTTCGTTTTGCCAAAGCTTATAGAACAAATTACAAAGAAATAAAATTCGCAATTAAAAATTTAGATCAACTATGAATGCTAAAATTTATATTTGTAATAATTTGTAGAGAACATATGGCTATAGTCTGTTCGTTGGATCTTCCGTCGTACGTCACAAACTATCGCTTCAAAAAACGACGAAAGTTTTACAGTGCGTTCTTTTTCTAACGCATTTGGTTTACTTTATCAGACTGAATGTTTTTGCGTCGTTTCTCGAAGCGATAGTTCGTGACGTACGACGGAAGATACAACGAACAGACTATAGTTGTATAATTGGATGGTTCAAATAATTAATAAAATAGAATAAAGTTAAGGCCGCGAAATTATTTTTTAGAGGCTGCTTCAATCGAGGCAAGACAATTTCGAGAACTCTAAAAGATTTCACATTCGTGGTGTTAATTTTCTTGAACAATATAATTCAAGGTAACTTTTATAGCTGTAGCCTCAGGCTTTAGAAGCCTTAACTAATTTTTCGTACAATGTTATTCATTGGAGATGAGAAATATTGCAAATTCAGTTTTTAAATAACTTATTATTATTTTTTAAACACTAGTCTCAAACACTCAACCAGGGTTTTACTCAAATAATGTAATATGTACATTTATTACAAAAACATGATTCTAGTATCGAATTTGAATGTTATAAAGTCATTATCAAGCGATAACGCCGAAACTTAAGTAGTGTTTTTGTAATATATGTATGAATTACTGTGTAGTAACGGTCGCAACAATTCTTATGATCAATATTTTTTTATTAAACAATATTTTTGTTTAACTAAAATCACGTATAGTCAATGGTTGTGTTCTTAATAATATAAATAAAATTAATTATTTTTTGAAACATACCTTGGAAAACCATACCCTCCACCATCTTCACTAACCACATTTACATAATATCCGTTATAAGGTACAGGCGTCGCGACGCTGGTCAAGAATACCATAAAATTTAAGATCAAGACAAGTGTGCACTTTGTTGTCGCGGTCATCATGAGCACCACGAGCGCCTACTTTCTTCGGCACTGAGACAGCGTGTGTGTGTGTGTTTTAAGTGACGAGTTACAGACGTTTTAGTCCACTTTCTGGTTAACTGTACAATTCTTCTTCGCCGACTCGCAAATGACTTAATCAAATGCATTAGCACGTTGTACTGCCGTTCTGGAATTTTTTTCAAAGAGCTTCGGAAAACATTTGAATAATTAAGTAGCTATCAACGCGTAAATGGCTTTTACAACGCGACGAAACGTAGTTTATGAATATTAATACTTTAATACTGTATGGTGTGCGAGTTTTTATAAAATTGTATTCAAATTAGGCCAATGTTTACAGTATTTACAAATGAGTCATGCTTTAGCATTCGCGAAACCATCAATTATCATCTTAATTAATGGAAAGAGCAAACTTAAAAATGTTATTTAATTTAGGCTTTAAATTTGTAAAAAATCATAATTGATAAAACAGGAGAAATTACAAAGCTACGCTAAACGATGTCTAAATATTGAAACCCGTCTATAAATAAATCTTTTATATTTTTGACAATTTAGCAATACATTGTGGGGTTACTCTTGGCTAGTTTGCGTTTCCCTTGAACTGGTAATGGTTAGAAAAATTATTGTTTAAATAATCTCAAATCGTTTTAACTAGAATCAAACACCAATCAAACACCGATAAAGGTAAACATGCTAGTTTGATATTTCTGAAAGAATTCTTTACAAAACCCTTGACATCCTAAAGAAAATATAAATTGAGTATTTGCTTCTGTAAAATCAAAATGTAAGCACATTGAACAGAACTTCCTTATAAAGTATAGCCTTTAAGGTACATGCAAACATAAAAGAGTATAGTAAATCGTTAATAACTTCATTACCTTAAAAATGCCTTTTAGTTTTAAAATTGCATTCTAATTTTGATTAATTATTAAACAAGTTTATCCAAATGATTTGTTTTTAAGCTAAATTATTTTTGTTACTTGTAAACATCCAGCTGAATTATCTAAGCAAATATTACACTATTTTTCTTATAATACTTCTTGCCAATTTCTAACTAATTTAAAAAATAAACTGTTGAAATTTTCTATAATGCCTGAGAGAATTTTTTAAAAAACATTTATATAGGTTTGTTTTTATCAGAAATTTATCGATTATTTTTGATTAGATTCCAAGATTCCAATAAAAATCCTAAAATGTTATTTTTATAATATTCAACTGATTTTAGAAAATTCTTATTATGCTATAACTTTTAAAATTATATTTTAATTATTTTTGTTTAACAAAATTAATTTCATTGTTTTTTCTAGTGTAAAAAGGGGAACTTTTATAAATTATATTTAAAACTGTTTCCTTTGAAAGTTTTAAACTCTTTTATAAATAAATTTTACAACTTTTAAAGCAGATGTTCAGTGACCTTTCAGGAAATGTTGTTTTTTTTTACATTTTTAATTTTATTCCCATAATCATTTTTAACAAAATATTTAGGACATTTTTAATTGTTCTTATTTGTTGTTAAATAAATTTACTTTTTTAAGTATTAAATAGCATGCTCAGATCTTCAGTTCTTATTCCAGATTCTAACCAAAGAAATTTTTAAGCACAATACCCTAATTTATATTTAATATAATTTAAATATATAAATTTATATATTTTATATTAATGTAACTTAATTATCGCCTATTTAAGTCAATGGTGTATTGATCTAGGTTACTCCTGACCTATATTTATGAATTATATATTAGGCTAGCGTACTTTTGATCTATCTCAATAAAAAATATCTTAGCTCAACATGCATAATAAATTATATATTAACCTAGTGTCGTAGCATAGCCTATGTTAATATATAATTCATTCGGGTGGCTCAAGAGTACGCTAGTAGAATATATAATTTATTGAGGTAGAATTTGAGTACGCTAATATAATAAATAATTTATTAAGGTACGTCAATATTGATGTTTTGTTTACCTGAAGTGGTTTAAATACTAAAATAATGCTGTTAAAAGTCAAAGTAGGTTGAGATCATATTATTTTATTGCGGTAGAAGTGATAGAGTAGACTAGATTAATACATTGAGCTTTGTTCAATGGATGAAGGTTATTATAGAGTTATAGTCAAAATAGAGATTGTATGATTGTAGATTTTAAATAAATGCATGTTATTTATTAGAAATTTTATAGATTTAGGTATGGATTAATATACACGCGATCACGACGGGATTTTTTTTAAACTTAAGTTATCGTTCAAGATAGGGATTTAGATACAGATATGCACGTTGTACCTGACGAATTTCCACTTCTTGCGATGGTATATAGGTATTACCTACTTATTAACAGAAACAAAATGAGCCATTGATTATAAAAATGATAAGTTGAGATCGATTTAGTGGTTCCGAAATTTAATAGTTGTTGATCAAAAAGTTTCAATTATAGTGGCAAAAGTATCTGATAATGCAATTTTTGGTAATGGCTTTGTAGAAAAGATGTGACGGTTTGTTTCTCAGTTAATGCATCACTCATGTTGCAGTTAATCATTATAAAGATCAGTAATTTATATTATGAGAATATTGAAATAGATCTTTCTGATTGGGTTGATTGAGTTACTTGAAGATAATAATCACTTTGATAAAAACATTTAAAACCTTTCTTAAATTTTTTATTTTTATCCAGATTTACATTTCGGACACAAAATGGAGACTTTGTGTCCGAAATGTATCTGGATCAAAATAAAAAATTGAAGAAAGGTTCTAAGTGTTTTTATCAAAGTGTTTATTATATTTATATTTTATTATCAATGATTTGATACAAATGCGAAAAAACAAATTTAATACTTATATGTGTACAACATAAAAGGGGCATTAAGGGGTGTCGATAGGGGCAGGTATAAGTTTATTGCTGGAAAATAACATAATTTCGGGATTATGGGGGAATTAGGAAAACCCATGTTTAAGGTGGTTAAAACTAAACTATTTTCGAGTGGACTCAAGTCAAAATTCAACAAATTGTTTTTATGTTTTTTCATTTGAATAGCCTCCAACATATTTAATTGAAAATGTGATGATTCTTTTAATAGTTTCACGTTTTCTAGTATGAACTTGTGGAATGTTTCAATTGAGCGGTTAGCGACTGCAGATTTATCCGAGTTCAGATGTTTAATATGTGCGACATGTTCTTTAAATCTAGTTAAAATATTTCTTTGTGTTTGTCCTATGTAAATTTTATCGCAATTAGAACATTTAATGGAATAGATTCCAGATTTCTCCAAGTTATCTATCTAGTAAATTAGAAAGTTTTGTATTTACATAGTAAGCTGGGGTTAATAGTAGTTAAAAATATATCCTTTCTTCACAGTTTTTATTTTACACTATATATACTTTTTGAACATGACATGTTCATTTTTAATAGTTAATTGAACTAAAAATATAATCATAATAATAAATACAAAAGTCAAAAAACTTGGGCGACTTAATTATTATGTTTAACTAAATAAAAATTGAAAAAATCGGGGTGGGTTTAAAAGTTATTTTTTTGGAAAATTTATTAAAATTGAAATAATTTCAAGTAATGAAAAACTTCAACAAATCATTTTTATGTTTCTTCGTCTCAATTGCTTCCAGCATATTTAATCTATTATCGGTTGAATATTTTAATAATTTAGTGTTTTCTACTGAAAATTTGTGGCCCGTGGAGAAAGTGTGATGTGCGACTGTAGATTTTTCAATGTTTTGATATTTTGTGTGTAATGTGTGTTCTTTAAAACGTGTTAATAAATTTCGTTGGGTTTGTCCAATGTACATATCATTGCAATGAGAACATTTCATTGAATAAATTCCAGATTTTTCTAAGTCGCTTATTTTATTAAAAGTATTGCCTAAAATAAATGTTAACTGAGTGGTTGTGTAATATGCGGGGGTGAGGTTAAATTGTTTATAAATAGTTTGCTAAATTTTTGATGTGAATATTGTGTATATTCTATTTTAAAATATTTATTTTTGCAAATTTCTTTGATGGGTGTAAGTCTAGTAGCGATAGAGATTTTGTGTTTATTGGTGTATTTGTTAATAATCTTTTTAATTGTGTTTATGTTATAATTAAGAGAAATATCAATTTTAAAAATAATTTCGAATTCCGCCTTCCTGTTAGATTCCGATAATGGTAAGTTAACTGCTTTATAATTCAAACTATTGTTGGAGGCGAGTTTATGTTTTGTAGGGCTGGCTGAATTCTAGTGAATGTAATTAAAGGTGTGTGTAGGTTTACGATATATGTTTAAATTATTAAATCTAAAAACGGTAACTTATTATCAATTTCTAATTCGTAGGTAAACTTAATGCTTAGTTGAGTTATTCAATGAAGAAACGAATAAATCTATGTTAAAGTCCTTATTTATTATTGCAAGAATATGTCTACATAACGGAACCAGATTTTTGGAAAATTAGATATTGTGTTCATTGCTAGATTTTCAAGATGGTTTAAATAGATATTGGCTAAAAAATGAGGGTTGCTTATTGCGGTGCCGAAAGTTTGTTTATAAAATTTGTTATCAAATTGAAATGCGTTATAATTCCTAACTATTTCTATAAGTCTAATGTATTCTATAATTTCTTCATTTTGAATTTAATTATATATTAATAGTGTTTTGAGTATTGCTATGGTATCATTTATAGATACATTTGGAAATAGAGATTCTACATCAAAAGAAATAAGTTTATCATCATATCTTTTAATTTATTTATGAGGTCTTTTGAGTTATTTAATGAGTGATCATTATTTATTCTTAATAATTTAAATTTATTAACAAGCCAATTTGCTAATTTATATGAAGGTGAATTAATGTTAGAAACTATTGGTCTAAATTGGTTACCTGGTTTATGAATTTTAGGTAGACAATAAATTCTCAGCAAAATTGGATTTTTAATTGTTACTTGGTAATGATTATCTTTGATTAAAGATGTTGGGAGTTTAAAAGCGTTATTGATAGTTTTGA
The DNA here is from genome assembly GCA_963969525.1 of Ontholestes murinus. NCBI lineage: Eukaryota > Metazoa > Arthropoda > Insecta > Coleoptera > Staphylinidae > Ontholestes > Ontholestes murinus. The sequence continues at coordinate 34,015,302 of OZ018388.1, forward strand.
TGTAATTATTAAGTGGTTTTTTGGTAATTTTTTATAGGGGCCTGATTCTAATAAGTGGTTAACATTATCTATATAGTCTGATTTTTTAATGATAACAATACTGCTTTAACGTAGAAAGAGTCCTTTTGTTTGAGTGATTTAATTGCTAGTGAATCTTGTTATTCCCTTTTAATTATGGACATTGGTAGATTATTGTGAATGATATTTTTAATTGTATTTCTAGCAGTTATACGAAAGGCGGGGGCATCTTCAGGATTAAAGGATGTTTCAATGTCGTTGACTATATTAATAATTGGAAATTCTTTGTTTTAAACACTTTCATAGTAAATATAATTCTTCTTTTGAGAAAACCTCATCTGTTTTGTTATAGATTAATGTTTGTGTGAGTTCTTGTGATGAATCTGTGCAGTCTTCTTTCGCTTATGTTGTAAAATAAGGATATTCTTTTTTCTTCTGAATTCTATCTGAATTTGTTTTAATTTTTGAACGGATCGCTGTGTGAATTTTATGATGTGAGATTAAGGTCTTAAATGTTTTGTTTACCACGACGATATATTATAGTAATCTATGGTAATAATTTAAATGAACATAATAAAACATTAGTAGAAGTGTTACTGTTGAATTTACATTTATTTGTGTATATTAATAATATGCTGGGTTGTATGGGGTTACGCTGCAGCGGTAGCTTTGTACTTTTTCCAATAACGGTCACATTGAGCACCATAGGCGGGAGTTAGTTGGTTGGCGGAACTGGTCCTCGCAGGATACTCAAATGAGCAATTCAACAAAAAGATCAATACATACCCAGGAGCAAATATCTCGTTCAACTATGTTCCTTTTGTTGCTACAGAAACAGTACAATTAAGGTGCAGAAATCTAGGGAAAGCACGACCTCAGCAATAATTGAGCTACTGCAAGATCATGGAGCAAAGAAGGCTTTATAAAAACATTTCAGGAAGGAATTATAGGGAAAGATAAGAGCAAACATACGAACGACAAAGGACCATTGGGCGAGAGAAAATGCTTGGAAATGGAATTCCTACATTTTAGCCACAAGAAATAGTGGCCAGCCTATATAGGTGTAAAGTGCACACTGTAATGACCGACGAATCAGATGCGCTGATAATTAACGAGCATGTTCTCATAAAAACTTGGGACAATAACAACACAGATATGTTCCAAGATGATAAACGGGCGGAAGTATTGAAACGGATAGATGATTCAAATACTTGTTAAACTTTTCAATATTATATATGATACCCGTACAATGCCGGAGGATTGGTTGGTATTCATACGGCTTCCTAAAAACAGGAATGCTAATGAGCAATTTTTCATCATCATCAGATATACCGATGATACCACAATTATAACAGACAGCACACATGAACTTCAACCACTATTGGATATTGTCAATGAAGAGGGATAAGACATGGGATTAAACATAGACGTAAGAAAAACAAAGTTAATTATCTTCAGCAGAATGCAGAATTATAGCTAAAGGAAGAGCACATTGAACCTAGATTAAAGATCAAGTAGATTCGGATTAAGAAATTAAACGACGTATAGTACTTGTACGAGTTATATTCACTAGGATGAAAACAATTTTCTGTAACGATGCTCTAAACATAAAACTCAACAATTAATAATAATAATAAAATATGGACAATTAGTCGTTTAGAAGCCATTGAAATGTGCATTTAACGGCGAATGTTACGCATATCATGAATTGATCATATAACTAATGCCGAAACCTTACGTAGAGCAAATGTGGATTAGGAGCCCACAATGAACATTAAATGTAGAAAAATCTCATATCTTGGATACATCTTACGTGGGGGCAGCCTTTACTACATTCTAAAAATTAATTATAAAAGAAATAATGGTTACTTTCACCGACTAATAATCACAAAAAGAGTTATTTATATTCTTGAACTTTATTTAATATTTGATAATTCGGTATGTAAAAGGGGAGTTATTAGATATTAGTTTTTTTGGAAGATGTGACATGTAGATTCCAAAAAGCCTCAATTTAACAAAAAATGACAACGGTCGATGGTGTGCCCACAAAACGTGCTACTTAAACACTCAGGACAGCTTTGCAGTCCCTTAGGCTTATAACCTAACCTTATAGCCTAAGTAGCTAACCAAATTAAAACAGGTAAATATATAATAATAATAAATAATAATAATAAAATATAATACTTAATCATAATCTTCAATATACTAATTTAATTTTATACTTTATAAAAAATCACAAAAAACGTAGAAACAACAAAATATATCCAAAACAATGCAAAATTTTTAGGCGTTTGTTAATTACATAACTTACTAACCCACGCAAACCGAAGCTAGTAGCATCGATAGCGAGAAATTTAAAACTGAAGTACAATATCAATGAAATATAACAAATTAAAATATTTGTTAACAAAAGATGTTCATGTTGTCAGTTTCTAAAATATTTGTTTGATGGTTTTTCTAAAATTATTTACATCTATAAAGATATCTGGCTAAGAAATCGAGTTTTGAAAACCTTTTTTTAACACTCGGAAAAATCTAAAATGTTTGTTTGAAAGTGTTATTTTTATTATATTTAAAATTATATCACGAAACAAAGAAACCAAATTTATATATTTTTTTCTTTTTTTTTTTTCAAAAATCAAGAAGGGTATGGAAAAAATATTAATAAAAAATATCCACTTAATCGGCATTTTAAAAATTTGTTTGAAGCTTTTTGTAAAATTATTTATATTTAAAAAGATATCTGGAAAAGAAATATAATTTTGAATTTTTTTTTTTCGAAAATCAAGAAGTTTATGAGAAGATTTTTGTAAAATTGATTATATTTAAAAAACAAATAAAAAAACCACTTCCAGTGTATGAAATCTTACCAGTGGCTTTTCACATCTTCGGATTGTCAAGTAATGTTTATGTTTAAAGTTCCATTTTAATGCATTCTTTCAGGACACAGTCACACCCAGTCGAATTCGACCTACTAGACGACCAAGTTAGGAGCAGGGTAAGCCACATTATCTACAAGAAAACACAAACGCAACAAAGGAAATTGGCGAATCTTGCAGCATCCCGAGAAGACAACATAAGAACAACCTCTATAACAAACGACACAACCTTTTATCCACGGGTAATTAATGAATCAAACATTCAATTTACTAGTAAGGAATTAAAGTTATTATAATTAGGCGCAAAATTTTCACTTCACTTAAAAAAACAGAATTTTAAAGGAACTTTAATTGTCGAGACAGAATTAGCACTTAGTAGAATGCTAATGATTACGAGTTGACTAAAAACAAAATAGGTAAAATTATAAAAAATGCAAGTATTCAAAACACGTCAAACTCTTCGACAGTAAAAAGCATTAAAAACAAAATGAAGTCAAATAACTTAACGACAACAAAAGCTGATAAAGGCAACTCGATAATAATACTAAAAACAGAAGATTACCAACAAAAAATTACACAGTTTATCGATTCATCCGGCATTAAAGAAATAAACAAAGATCCAACCAGTCAATTTCATAAAGAATTAAAAATAGAAATTTCTAATACTAACGCCATTCTCTCAGAAAAAGAAAAATTCAAAATTCTACCTATGAACCATTTTGTCCTAGATTGTACGGTTTTATTTAAATACACGAATCAGACCAGTTGTCACGTATATAAATACACCAGCCCATAAGATTTCTGTCAAACTTAATTCATTATTTAAAGAAATTTTAGACAACTTTTCCGATCCTCGATCAATAAAAAACTCGTTTGAACTCACTCATAAACTAGCTCAAATTAAACTAGAAAATAATATTAAAATGGTCTCATTCGACGTAACGAATATGTTTTCAAAAATTCCACAAAACGAATGTATTGAGTTAATTAGAATTATATTTGATAAAAATAACGTCAACCGAACAATTAAAACTGAATTTATAAACCTGCTGAAGATCATCTTAAAACACAACTATTTTACATTCAATGGTAAATATTATGAACAAAAAGAAGGCTTATCTATATCTGTACTAAATCTTATGTGTGTTTTGCCCATTTTTGAGTTTAGAATGATGTTTGTTAAGTACCGATCGCGACGCACGGAACATTTTGTTGTAGGAAAACGCGTGACTAATTTTTGCGCAGCTGAAAAGAAAAACCCTGAATCGAAAAAGTAAAAAGATCGACTTACATTAGCTCTTGGGGTTCATCTTTTATCGGACTTACTGTATTACCATGACGATCCTGAATGCGACCATATCTACCGAAATCCAGTGTGGTGGGGTTGGAATCCATTTGAATCGAAGCACACAAGTACTTACGCAAAGCACATTCGCGAACACAGTTTACGATTGTTTCTATAAGCACAAACGACGAGTCGTAGAGTTTGTTGATGGCAAAGGTTTCAACAGTGAATTTTAGAAATATTAAAGTAAATATAATTAAGATTTTAAATTTAAAAAAATTGAATTTAATGTTGCTAAAGTTATGAAAACTTGTTTTAAAGAATAAAAATGAATACAGGCTCGACGATCTTGGACCTATTCTGTAAAAAAAGATTGCACCAGTAACTACTAAAAGCCCCTTCTAAATACTACATACTACCACCGAATAATCTAATAATACCAATTTAAAAAAATCCACCACATAAAAAACCGATTACATTCAAATACAAAAATGCATAACTTCAAAGATAAATTTAATTGCTTTTAATTAAAAACACACCTTCATTAAAATCTCAATTACGATGTTTGATTATTTCTTGTCATTAGAATAACCTTCAACAATTTTCTTTACGACTGGGATAATTTAAATTTTAAAAACATTAGCACATTTATTACAGGAGGGAAACCCGTTAGCTTTTACGCGCACCCACGACTAAGTTAAGAGTTTTCTTACGATACTTTAACGTTGGAAGGTGATCCAGATTTTCGCGAGAATTTTAGAAAATTTGCACACGTTTACCCACCGACGACGAATTTGTAACTGAAATTCTGATAACGCAGGTACTCACACGCCGTTGGAAGATCCAGAAAAAAAGGTGGTCGAAACGAGTGCGCATTCGTTTGAAATTTTTTTGGTCGTTAATAGTGTTTGCAGAAAATATTCCATTACCGTAGATGTTTTTAAAAGTAGTAACCTTAAAACGTATATATTTTGGAGATTTTAATGCAATACAAATTATATACGAACTTAGTAAAAATATTAAATTTCAATAAAATTAATATTAATTTCATAGATATATAATATTAATTTTCATCACAATAATTATGATGTAATTAAAATAACACCAGAATTAAAATTTAAATAGCAATAGACATTAAAATCGTCACCGAAAATATTTTTTTAATAAATATTTCGCGTGGATTGTGGGCCTCAATTTAATTTTTAACAATTCTTACGGGAACAATTAAGAAGTAAAAAATTAATATGAAAGAGAGATGACTAGAAAATACTACAATTTTGAAGCAACCTTTATAAAATTTGTGATAAAATGAATAATCGCTCCTCTCCAATAGATCCCTAAAAGTCAAAATTCACAACTTATTTTCTTCTTCCTTTACCCCCGAACAAGAACTCCCTCAAGGCTCCCCTCTCTCACCTCTGTTATATAACATTTTTTGCGTGGATGTCTACAACCCCGATCCTTCCTACTTTAACCCATCCAAATATCTCCTGCAATTTGCAGATGATACGGCCTTGATCACACATGCTCCCACACTACCAAAAGCCCTTCAATTCCTTCAAAAGCTTATTGACTCCCTTCAACAATGGTTTGCAAAATGGCGCATTAAAATCAATCCCCACAAATCACAACTCCTAATTCCTTATGATCGCACCAATAACTCACCCCATAAAGTCTTTATTTCCCAAACTATGATCCCTCCTTCAGTTTCCGTTAAATACCTGGGCATAACCATAGATCAAAAGATCAATTTCAAAAAACATACTGCTGCATTAAAAAATAAAATAACTTCTAGGGCAAAATGCTTAAGAAGCTTAACCTACAAGAACAATGGGATTAATACTAGCACAGCTGTTAGAATTTACAAAATGATTTGCCGCCCACTACTTGACTATGGTTGTGCCCTCTATACCAATCCCAGCAATCCAACCTCCCGTAATATCGAAGTTAGCGAGCGAGCATCCCTCCGCACCCTAACCAAACTCCGACATCCCCTTAATCCTCTACACAATCCATCTAATCAGCTCCTCTATGATACCACTTTAGTTATCCCTATCCTAGAACGCCTTCGATTCCTATCAGAAAAATTCTCAAAAAATCCTTTCAACTTCCATATATTATCCCAATATTGTCTTCCTAGAAACCCTAGTATAAACCCTAAATTTAAAAATCCCAATTCAACCATATTTGATTTCATTTCATCATTTCATCCTTTTACGCAATAACGACTGACGCCATATCACTGGACAGCACAAGGCAGAAAGACCTCTGGTCGATAGCCTTTTGACAAATTAATACATTAACACCTCATTCATTATTCATTATTCCAATGTAAATATGTACAAATATTTGCCAATAAATATATGTTACTACTGAGTAATCGGAAAAGTATTTAGAAATGTCAAGAGAATTAAGCAGGAAATAAAAGGGAAGGTCGTAGAAAAAATTGAAATAGAAATTTAATGATTGATGATGATTTTGATAGTCAAAATTCTAGATCAATGTTCTTATATGAGGACACTGCATTGGGAAAAGGTGAGATTTAATAGAAAAGGTTACAGCATTGAATTAGAATTGGCAAAAATATTAATTTCTAAAATTAGAATAGAATTAGCTAGGAAATTCTCATGAAAGCACAAAATAGTGAAACATTTGAAGAAGGTTGAAAATTTTTTGAACACTTTTTCGCAGTTTGGGAGAAAAATTACTGAAAACTGTAGAAATTTAAAAGAGAAATTACAAGAACACATTCTAGAATACTCAAAAGGTTCTGGTAATTTAGAAGTAAAAATTGTAAAATTCCGATTAGATCCGACAAAATGAGAAATCTTGAAAAAAGATCAAAATTGAAGCGGTAAATGAAGAAAGATTTAAGGAGATAAATTATCCTTATGACATAAAAATGCAACTATCTTATTTTGGTAGTAAACTTCTTCATTTTTGTCAAGTAATTTAAGGATACTCCATCAAGAGAAAAGAGTTGGATGTGGTGAACATTTTTCTAAAAATAGAAAAGAAGTTGCTGGAATTTTTTTGCAAAGCAAGAAATAGTGTAATACATATTTATGAAAAATAAAATAGAAATTGCTGGAAGTTTTTTTAGATATTTAAAAGAGAAAAAATAGAAAATTTATAAAAAACTAAAATATAAATTGCTGGATATTTTATAAATATTTGAAGATATTTGTGTTATTTAAAATAGAAATTAATGTAAATTCTACAAATCTGGAAAAGAAGTTATTGGAAAAAAGTTCTTATAATTTAGAAGAGAAAAATTTCGATAATAAAATTTCAAAAATATTATAGAAAGAAAGGACCATAAATAAAATTCACTTTGTTGTTATCACATACGGTTTTTTATTAAACTACAATTTTAGTTTGAAAATGACCATGTGATGGTTGAAACCGGTCACTAATAATAAAAAAACCGTGTGTGATAACAACAAAGTGAATTTTATTTATCGTCCTAATTTTCAAAATGTATCACAAAGTAATGGCTTCAAGCATCAACTATATAGAAAGAAAGGAAAGTTGCTGTAAAATTTTGATAAAATTACCAAGAAATCGACGTTATTTTATAAAATAACTCTTTAAAAACTTTAATTGAGTTTAAACACAAAACATAATGTCAAAGTTGCAAAGAGAATATAACAGGAAAATAAGGGTCCAGAGAAAAATTCAGAAATTAAAAGAATGACCATAGGAAATGAAAAACGTGTTTGTACTCTTTAGAAAATTTATGCAGACAAATATTGTGCAGAAAATATTCCAAAGTGAAATGAATTATGACAACTTAAACAAGTATTTGGAAATGAGGTATGTTAAAACACATCTAGATAATGTTTATCGTTTACAGCACTAAATCTGATGAAAGTCTTCAGGAATTTAGCTCAATTTGACTTATATATCGTGAGATTTAGTGTTCACCCAAATATAAAATTCACAGTAGAGAGAGAAAACGACAATAAAATCAATTTTCTATTCATCAGAATAATAAAATTAAATTTGAAATATTTAGAAAACCTACTAACGTCAACTCTATAATTCCCTACAATTCAAATCATCCTCTATCTCACAAGTTTCATTCTATGATATACAGAGATCATTCAAAATTCCTCTATCTGATTCAAGTAGAATCTCGGAACTAAACAAAATTATATTAGTAGCAAAGGAGAATGGTTTTCCAGTTAGTCGTATTCAAAATTCTATTCACAAAAAACTTTACAAAACAACCAGGGCTCATATTTATCCAAATATTGTAGACCGAATGAATAAAATATCGAATATCTTCAAAAAATAAAATCATCAAATTGCATTTAGACCACCGAGTAAACTTTCAAATATACTTTTTAACGCGAAAGGTAAAATTCAATCAATTAAAAAATCGAGAGTATACCAAATTGTAACAGCACATATGTAGGACAGACAGGAAGGAGTTTTGAGAATAGATACAATGGAGATAATAGAGCATTCAGACTTAGATATACAACAAGTTCGTTTTAAAATTATATCTTAGATTGATAATTTAAAATGTTTACATTTTTGCAATAAAGGCCAATGGCTTAATCTTTTGGAGCCATTAGAGATATTAAAGCAAGTATATTAATACTAATCTGCTTAATGAGCAGACTGATTTAATTTCTTTGCCATTATATAAGGTCTTAATATGCTATATATCTCAGAGTATTTCGTCTTGAAGAAAGAGATTTAATGTCATCGGGCAATTTATTGTAAAGGAAAATTCTTCCATGAATAGGGGTTTGTGTTGTTCATGGTTATTTTTTTTATTAGAAGCTTAGATAAGTTGCCCTGTTATATGTATGAAAATCAATGAGACATTTAAAGGAATCTTTTATATCGCGGACGTAGGTCACTATTTTTACTTTCCCTATACACGTATATATATATAGGGGGAGTATTGTTTTCGTGATTTTTTTTTGAAAATTTTTTTTTGCGGAAATATCCGTTTTGAGGTCCCCTGAACCCAAAACACTAATTTCTGGAAATATTATATTTCATTAGGAGTCCAGAAAAAAGGATTTTTCCGTGCGCGCGTGACCGTTCCCGTGTGAGGCGGAGCCGAACACGGGAAGTCATGCAAGCACGGAAAAATCCATTTCTGGACGTGTAATGAACGCTATTTTTTATTATACTTATTTGAAAACAATAATATTAAGAGAGATATTTTGATAATTTTTTTTTTTTCAAAACTGTAATATCTATAATAGTGAAAATATAAGTAGAGTTAATATTAACGAAAATCATATTTAATTGGAACTGTTATTATTAATAGTAAGGTTTATCGTACAATTAGTATTATTGTTAAAGTTTATTCCCCTTAGTATTTCATTTTCTTGAGTTATAATTGCAGATGTTGTATTTTCCGCATGAGATGGGTTAAACAATTTCCTTGAAACTTCTATTTTTCTTTGTATAGATTCTTCTATATATCCTTCTGCTACACTGGAAGAACGCCATCCTCCGTGCCTTTTCAGAGTAAGCAAGTCACCACCGCTTTCGACCAACATGGTTGCTGAAGAACGCCTTAGGCCATGTCCGGTATATTTTTCGTGATCATTTAGTTTTAGTTTGGGGATACCACTGATAGTATGGCATCCAACATGTTGAGCGTAACATTTACGGTTTCGGTATGCTACAAATAATCTTCTGCTCTCCATATGTTTAGGCCGCAAATCTGCATATTTGCGGTAAAGTGTGCAGGGCTCGAATGTACATCCTTCATTTGAAATCGTGAAACTTCTCGATTTATGATTTTTTCCATCTCGCAAAAACACGACAAGAAAACTACCATTATCTTTAATATCGTCTAAACTTAAACGTATTAAATCATCTCGACGGCACGCACCGAATATTCCAAACACTAATATTACTTTTGCTAATAGATATTGCTCATCTGAAGCTTCACATAAAAATTTAGTTACTTGTTCTGCTGTAAGAACTCTTGATTTTTTTGGTACGTAACCCACCGCTTGACGCTTCAAAAATGCTACAGTTTTTCGAAAAATGTTCGTGTCAATATTTTCTTTAATAGCCAAACAGCTTTTTACCATGGAGAATCTACTCCATAAAGTTGATGATTTCATAGATTTAGCCTTTTCCGAAAAATAGACTAAAAGTACATCGTCACTTACATTTTTTATATTCTTCTGAGCCCGCCATTCATTAAATATTTCATATTCCTTTTCGTATCTTGTTTTTGATTTTGTCGGTAGTAAATCTGCACTTACTTGAGCCGCTTGAGCTAATATGTCGTCTGGAACATCAGGATTTTCATCTAAGTCTGAGTACATTTTTTAAATTGGCTTTCACTGACACAAAAATAAACTTCAAACCTTATCTGCTACTATGGAAACATTGGTTAGCGCACAGAAAGACCGCACAAACAAACATTTTCTGTGCGGTCGCCTGAAAAAGTGACGATTCCATTATTCTAGAGGCATATGGAATCAAAGTGTTTTCAGATAAGTATAATAAAAAAAAAATGGTGATGTGGCCATCATAGTACTTTCCCTATATTTTACTCGAAAAATACGAGGTTTACGCAAAAATGTTATTCTTAATAATTTATTCATTTTTGAATTCTCTACAATTATTTGTTATATAAATTTTACGTAACTCCAATAGTTTATTAGCAATTGGCAAAAAATGTCAACATTTTCAAGTTTTATTTTTTTTTCTCGAAAGTTAAGAATTTTATGAAAAACATATTCTAATAAAACTTGTTCAGTCTTTCATTCCCTTTAACTTTTGTTTGAACAGTTTTTTAAAAATTTTCATAGTTAGAAAAATATCACGAAAAAACAAAAAAACGCCTCGAGTAAACATCCACTTCCGATTTTTGAATGTTCACCAAAAGCTTTTCAGTTCCAGTTTTTAACGATAAAACCTTAAGTTTAAAATTTCGTCTCAATACGATGATTCGTTTTTGAGATATAGCGTCCACAGGCATTTTAACGCATGAAAACAATACTGCTCAAATGGTGATGTGGCCATCATAGTACTTTCCCTATATTTTTCTCGAAAAATATGAGGTTTACGCAAAAATATTATTCTTAATAATTTGTTCATTTTTAAATTTTCTACAATTATTCCAGATATAAATTTTATGTAACTCCAATAGTTTATTAGCAATTGTCAAAAAATTTCAAAATTTTCAATTTTTATTTTTTTTCTCAAAAATTAAAAATTTTATGAAAAATATGTTCGAATAAAACTTGTTCAGTTTTTTATTCCCTTTAACTTTTGTTTAAATCGTTTTTTAAAGTTTTTCATATTTAGAAAAATATCACGAAAAAACAAAAAAACGCCTCGAGTAAACAATCACTTCCGGCTTATGAATGTTTACCAAAAGCTTTTCAGATCGAGTTTTTAACAATAAAACCTTAAGTTTAAAGTTTCATGCTATTCGGATCATTCGTTTTTGAGATACAGCGCCTACCGATTCACATTCATGAAAACATTACTACTCAAATGGTGATGTGGCCATCATAGTACTTTCCCTATATTTTTCTCGAAAACTATGAGGTTTACGCAAAAAGGCTATTCTTAATAATTTGTTCAGTTTTGAATTCTTTACAATTATCTGTAATACAAGTTTCATGTAACTCTAATAGTTTATTAGCAATTGACAAAAAATGTCAAAATTTTCAATTTTGTTTTTCTCGAAAGTTAAGAATTTTATGAAAAAAATGTTTTAATAAAAGTCATTTATTTTCTCATTCTCTCTAACTCTTGTTTGAAAAGTTTTGTAATATTTTTCATATTTAGAAAAATATCGACAAAAAACCTCATTTTCATGCATTTTCATGCACAATACTATTCAAATGGTGATGCGGCCATCATAGTACTTTCCCTATATTTTTCTCGAAAACTATGAGGTTTACGCAAAAATGTTGTTCTTAATAATTTGTGCACTTTTGAATTCGCTACAATTATTTATTATATGAATTTTATTTATCTCCAATAGTTTATTAGCAATTGGCAAAAAATGTCAAAATTTTCAATTTTTATTTTATTTCTCGAAAGTTTAAAATTTTATGAAAAACATGTTTGAATAAAACTTGTTCAGTTTCTCATTCCCTTTAACTTTTGTTTGAACCGTTTTTTAAAAATTTTCATATTTAGAAAAATATCACGAAAAAACAAAAAAACGCCTCGAGCAAACAACCACATCCGGTTTATGAATGTTTACCAAAAGCTTTTCAGTTCCAGTTTTTAACGATAAAACCTTAAGTTTAAAGTTTCATCTCAATCGGATCATTCGTTTTTGAGATACAGCACCCACCGACAGACAGACACACACACACACACACACACACACACACACACACAGACACAGAATTTTTTTTTCCAGAAATTAGTTTTTTGGGTTCAGGGGACCCCAAAACGGATATTTCCGCAAAAAAAAATTTTCAAAAAAAATCACGAAAACAATACTCCCCCTATATACTACGTGTATAGGGAAAGTAAAAATGGTGATGTGGCCATCATAGTACTTTCCCTATATTTTTCTCGAAAAATATGAGGTTTACGCAAAAATATTATTCTTAATAATTTGTTCATTTTTAAATTTTCTACAATTATTCCAGATATAAATTTTATGTAACTCCAATAGTTTATTAGCAATTGTCAAAAAATTTCAAAATTTTCAATTTTTATTTTTTTTCTCAAAAATTAAAAATTTTATGAAAAATATGTTCGAATAAAACTTGTTCAGTTTTTTATTCCCTTTAACTTTTGTTTAAATCGTTTTTTAAAGTTTTTCATATTTAGAAAAATATCACGAAAAAACAAAAAAACGCCTCGAGTAAACAATCACTTCCGGTTTATGAATGTTTACCAAAAGCTTTTCAGATCGAGTTTTTAACAATAAAACCTTAAGTTTAAAGTTTCATGCTATTCGGATCATTCGTTTTTGAGATACAGCGCCTACCGATTCACATTCATGAAAACATTACTACTCAAATGGTGATGTGGCCATCATAGTACTTTCCCTATATTTTTCTCGAAAACTATGAGGTTTACGCAAAAAGGCTATTCTTAATAATTTGTTCAGTTTTGAATTCTTTACAATTATCTGTAATACAAGTTTCATGTAACTCTAATAGTTTATTAGCAATTGACAAAAAATGTCAAAATTTTCAATTTTGTTTTTCTCGAAAGTTAAGAATTTTATGAAAAAAATGTTTTAATAAAAGTCATTTATTTTCTCATTCTCTCTAACTCTTGTTTGAAAAGTTTTGTAATATTTTTCATATTTAGAAAAATATCGACAAAAAACCTCATTTTCATGCATTTTCATGCACAATACTATTCAAATGGTGATGCGGCCATCATAGTACTTTCCCTATATTTTTCTCGAAAACTATGAGGTTTACGCAAAAATGTTGTTCTTAATAATTTGTGCACTTTTGAATTCGCTACAATTATTTATTATATGAATTTTATTTATCTCCAATAGTTTATTAGCAATTGGCAAAAAATGTCAAAATTTTCAATTTTTATTTTATTTCTCGAAAGTTTAAAATTTTATGAAAAACATGTTTGAATAAAACTTGTTCAGTTTCTCATTCCCTTTAACTTTTGTTTGAACCGTTTTTTAAAAATTTTCATATTTAGAAAAATATCACGAAAAAACAAAAAAACGCCTCGAGCAAACAACCACATCCGGTTTATGAATGTTTACCAAAAGCTTTTCAGTTCCAGTTTTTAACGATAAAACCTTAAGTTTAAAGTTTCATCTCAATCGGATCATTCGTTTTTGAGATACAGCACCCACCGACAGACAGACACACACACACACACACACACACACACAGACACAGAATTTTTTTTTCCAGAAATTAGTTTTTTGGGTTCAGGGGACCCCAAAACGGATATTTCCGCAAAAAAAAATTTTCAAAAAAAAATCACGAAAACAATACTCCCCCTATATACTACGTGTATAGGGAAAGTAAAAATGGTGATGTGGCCATCATAGTACTTTCCCTATATTTTTCTCGAAAACCATGAGGTTTACGCAAAAAGGCTATTCTTAATGATTTGTTCACCATTGAATTCTCTATAATTATTTGTAATGCAAGTTTCATGTAACTTTGACAGTTTATTAGCAATTGGCAATAAATGTCAAAATTTTCAATTTTAATTTTTTTTCTCAAAAGTTAAGAATTTTCTGAAAAATATGTTCGAATAAAACTTGTTCAGTTTTGTATTACCTTTAGTTTTTGTTTGAACCATTTTTTAACATTTTTCATATCTAGAAAAATAAAACGAAAAAACAAAAAAATGCCTCGAGTAAACATCCACTTCCGGTCTATGAATGTTTACCAAAAGCTTTTCAGCTCCAGTTTTTAACTATAAAACTTTAAGTTTAAAGTTTCATCTCAAACAGATTATTCGTTTTTGAGATACAGCGCCCACCGACAGACACACAGACAGACAGACAGACACACATCCAGACACAAATTTTTTTTTTTCCAGAAATTAGTGTTTTGGGTTCAGGGTACCCCAAAACGGATATTTCCGCAAAAAAAATTTTTCAAAAAAAAATCACGAAAACAATACTCCCCCTATATATACTATATAGGGAAAGTAAAAATCTGTGTCTGTGTGTGTGTGTGTGTGTGTGTGTGTCTGTCTGTCTGTCGGTGGGTGCTGTATCTCAAAAACGAATGATCCGAATGGCACGAAACTTTAAACTTAAGGTTTTATTGTTAAAAACTCGATCTGAAAAGCTTTTGGTAAACATTCATAAACCGGAAGTGGTTGTTTACTCGAGGCGTTTTTTGTCTTTTCGTGATATTTTTCTAAATATGAAAATTTTTTAAAAACGGTTCAAACAAAAGTTAACGGTAATGAAAAACTGAATAAGTTTTATTTGAACATGTTTTTCATAAAATTTTTAACTTTCGAGAAAAAAAATAAAAATTGAAAATTTTGACATTTTTTGCTAATTGCTAATAAACCATTACAGGTACATGAAACTTGTATAACAAATAATTGTAGAGAATTAAAAACTGAACAAATTATTAAGAATAGTCTTTTTGCGTAAACCTCATAGTTTTCCAGAAAAATATAGGGAAAGTACTATGATGGCCACATCACCATTTCTTGAAACTTGTATTACAAATAATTGTAGAGAATTCAAAACTGAACAAATTATTATGAATAGCCTTTTTACGTAAACCTCATAGTTTTCCAGAAAAATATAGGGAAAGTACTATGATGGCCACATCACCATTTTTACTTTCCCTATATAGTATATATAGGGGAAGTACTGTTTTCGTGCGAGAAAATGTCTGTGGGCGCTGTATCTCAAAAACTAACCATACGATTGAGATGAAACTTTAAACTTAAGGTTTTATCGTTAAAAACTCGATCTGAAAAGCTTTTGGTAAAGATTCATAAACCGGAAGTGGTTGTTTACTCGAGGCGTTATTTTGTTTTTTCGTGATATTTTTCTAAATATGAAAAATTTTAAAAAATGCTTTAAACAAAAGTTAAAGGGAATGAAAAACTGAATAGGTTTTATTCGAACATGTTTTTCATAAAATTCTTAACTTTCGAGAAAAAAAAATAAAAATTAAAAATTTTGACATTTTTTGCCAATTTCTAATAAACTATTGAAGTTACATAAAATTTATATGACAAATAATTGTAGAGAATTTAAAAGTGCACATATTATTAAGAATAACATTTTTGCTTAAACCTCATAGTTTTTGAGTTAAATATAGGGAAAGTACTATGATGGCCACATCACCATTTTATAAATATAAATTGACGGCACGGTAATTATTTTTTTTGTTCTAGATATGGTTCTGCATGAATTTAAAAGTACAAAAACATTTCGTGAATCTACAATAGTGAGTCTTACTAAGACTACAAAACAAATTAATTTGAAACAACTACTTCTCTGGCTAATACCTCGACAGACATTGAATAAAACAAAATTAATTTGCATGTTACGAATAGTATAACTATCAAAGCAACACTAATTTGAATGAAATTATTTCTGTTGAATAAACTAATAAATGATATAATTTATTAGTTTATTCAACAGAAATAATTTCATTAAAATTAGTGTTGCTTTGATAGTTGTACTATTGTTACGAATAGTACAACTATCAAATGAAATGACACAGTTCTTTCATCCCTTACGTAGTTCTTCACAGGCAAAAAAAAACTTAATATCCGGCGCAGTGTGTTAAAGATGGTTTTTAAGGTTTTCTGCCGAAGTTTTGGGATTGATTATGATTAAGTTTTACAATCAAGGGATTGTGTTCGAGGGTATCAAATGCTTAAGAAAAGTTGTTATATATCACATCCACCTGGCCTCTATTACAGGATTTACAAAGAGAATGTCTACAACACAACAAATAACTCAATTAAACTGGATGCTAAAGTAAGTTAGATAAACAATTATAATTTTTTAAAAATGGTACTGCTATTCAACATGAATGTTGTAGACATATAAAGAATTAATAATTAGAAAAAACACGAACATATTTCGTAAAATCTACATCAAATGAGTCTTATTAAAACTACAAGAAACAAATTACTTTTGAAACAACTACTTCTCTAGCAACACTAGTTTGAACGTATTTCTTTCTGTAAAATGAAATAAAAATGATTGAATGTACGTTAAATAGTTTATGAGTGACTATACTATGGTAAATTTGGAATAATAAATGAAGTTAGGTTGATTTAATTACATCAATTAGTGTTGCTTTGATAGACTTACTATTTTGTAACACGCAAATTACTTTTGTATCTAGCTAATACTTCTTGAAATGTCTGTCGAAGTATTAGCTAGAGAAGTAGTTGTTTCAAAAGTGATTTGTTTCTTGTAGTCAGATGGCATATGGTACTGATTTATATTATTTTATATTATGTGTCGTAAAATTTTTTATCTTCTGAAATGAAGCCACCCAAGTAAAAGTGTGTCAAGGTAAAATTTCTTGTGGATATACACTATTCACGTTGTTTTTGCATAATGGTTGGCAATGATTTATTTTTTTAGCGTTGGACACACTATTCGTCAATTTTCCGTTACTCAAGCGCCTGACATGTGAACCTGTCAAAATACATACAGTGTTGCTAAATCTCCCGCGATCATCATACGTTCATTTAAAACGAGATAGCATTGTTTGATAAAGTCCATTACATTAATAAATTACTGATACATTTCTTTAAAATGCCAAGAATTATTAGCGCTGAAATTAAAATAGCAATAAAAAAGTGTTATGTTCAATACAGAAAAGATCTGCCAAATTTCAGCCGTGATGATATTTGTATTAGACCGTAGAATTTATTTTCAGTAAGTAAAAATTAAGTTAAGTTCTTTTCATTCATCAATTAATTCCTAGATGAGTACAAGAACAATAGCAAAGATAGTGCAGGAAAAAATCGAAAATTTAAGCACCTCATCCTCTGGCAAAAGAGCCAAAACTGACATTTTTACCAATCACATGTTTAGGAAAGAACTGCAACAACTTATTTGGCAATATAACTCAAAAAATGGATATTTTACGTTAGATGATCTTTTGGCTAATTCGCGAGAAAGTTTAGAATTTAAAGGTGGGCGAACAACTTTATACAAAATTCTGAAATCGATGGGATACAAGTATAAAATGGTAAACGGTCGCTAAATTTTATGTGAACAAAAACACGTCGCTGTAGCTAAAATTAAATTTTTCAGAAAATTTTTACAGTTTCAATATTCTAGTCAAAATTGTACGTTTGTATATCTTGACGAAACGTGGATTTACCAAAATGGGTCGGCAATTCGTCGTTGGGTACACGATTCAGATTTGAAAAGTAATCCACGCAAAATTGAATGTGAAGGGTCAAGATTTACAATTTACGCAGGATGTCATTAAGGTTTTTTGAAGGGATGTGATTTATTGCTAAATTCAAAAAATAATGATAGGGATTATCATAAAACAATGGATGGAAACTTATTTCAAAATTGGCTAAATAATCAGCTTATTCCTGCTTTGACAAAGTTAGATAAAAAATGTGTAGTGATTTTTGACAATGCGCCCTATCATTCGGTGCAGCTGGACAAACCACCTACATTTTTATCTATAAAAGTCGAATGCAGGAATGGCTGATTAAGCACAACATAGAATTCAGAGATAACTTTTCGAAAAAGCAACTATGGAATTTGATCAAACCTATCAAAATTATAATCGACGATATGTAACAGATGAGACATTGAGAGAACAAGGACATGAGGTTCTTAGATTACCCCCATACCATTGTCAATACAATCTAATTGAAATGGCATGGGCATTTTGTAAAACTTATTATAACAAGCACATAAATTTGCGACCATCGTCTAAAGACAGAGCAGCGAATTTATGGCTTGAGTCTATTTCGAAATGCACTCCTGAAATGTGTAAACATTTTTGTAGACATTGTGAACAACTTATTTCGGAAGATTGGGCGAAATTAATGGGAAATCTTTCATATGATAACATTCCCCCTTTAATAATTACATTAGGAGAATCGGACTCGGACTCTGATTGGAATTTTGATACAATTTTTTTTTTTAATATTAAAGTTGTAAATAACTAAGATTTTCAAAATGTGTGTTTATTTTCACTACAATTGTTTCGCAAATTTATTGCTTCTTCAGGTGAATGAAAGTTTACAATAAAATTAGAAAAAACTTAGAACTATACAGGGTGAGTTTTTTTCGATGTTCTCTATGGGGATCTCGGAAACTATAAGAGATAGAGAAACGGTTAAATGAGGAAAGAAGTGTAGATTTACGAGACGAGAATAAAATTCCACTTTCAAAGTTTTCAAAAAAGTCAAGGGTAACTAGATATTTTGAAAAAAGTAAAAAGTGTCAATTTTTTCAAATCAATATATCTCGGTTATTATAACGGATAGACAAAAACTGTAAAGGACAAAGTTTTAGATAATTTTACGTAGATTAATAAAAAATAATCAGAATTTTTATCATCATTTTTTTCCGAGATATGATGCAAACTTACATTTTTTAAATGGAAACCATAGTTGGCTATGGCCTCATTCAAAAGGAATTTTTTTTCTCTTTAATCCAATATGACATATGACATAGTTATTTCTAAAAATAAGTGAGTTATAGTCATTTTAAATTTTATTATAAATAAAAAATGGGTAGCCATGAAAAAGATGAAAGTAAAACAATTGCAGTTGTTTGTAATAATAGCAATATTGTAATTATTAGTTCTACAAAGTTAAATAAAAATGAAAAAATAGCATAAGAATAATAATTTTGTAATTATGCCTTCTGTATGTGGTATAAACCCATTTGTCAAGAGGATAATACGTTTCTTACAAAAATATTATGAACAGATGAATCGCGATTCACTAATTGTGGTATTTTTAATCGCCACAATGAACATAGATGAACTTAAGAGAATCCACGAGAAGTTTCACAGAGAAAACTACAAATTAAATTTGGGTTTAATCCATGGTGTGTTTGGATTAATAATTCTCGGTCCATATATTTTTGAAAGCTCACTAAGTGAAACTGATTACTTTCATTTTCTTCAGATAACATTTGAAGATACGCTCGATTGTTTAAATTTATCATATAACATGTTAACTTTACAAATTATTTTAATGATGCTTTTCCTAACTCATAAGCGGGAAGAAATAAACCAATCCCAGGGCTACCTAGATCTCCCGATCTGCGCGTTTTAGAATTTTTTCTGTGGGGTTATGTAAAAAACAAAGTATATGAAAAATCATATCAATCTGTGGAGGATCATAAACTAGTTTTTATTAAAACATTTAATTCAATTTACATGAGAATAGTCAACAAGCCATAAATTCAATTTTAAAAAGATATAATTTATGTCATAATAGTATTAATAGTGGACTCTGTGACCATATTTTTTTAATATTAAAATTTCTCTCCCATTGATATATTGATAATTACAGAATTACTTTACGCAGTTGTTTTATTTTGGTTTATCTCTGTAAAACTAATAATTACAATATTGCTAATATTATAAACAGCTGCAATTGTTTTACTTTCACCTTTTTCATCGCTACCAATTTTTTATTTATAATAAAATTTAAATTGACTATAACTCACTCATTTTTAGAAATAACTATGTCGTATCCCATATTGGATTAAAGAGAAAAAAATTACCTTTTCAATGAGGTCACAGCCAACTATGGTTTCCATTTAAAAAAATGTAAGTTTGCGTCATATCTCGGAAAATAATAGCGATAAAATTTTCTGATTATGTTTCATTAATCTCAATAAAATTATCTAAAACTTTGTCCATTACAGTCTTTTTCTGTCTGTTATAATAACCGAGATATATTGATTTGAAAAAATTGACACTTTTTACTTTTTTTAAAATATCTAGTTACCCTTGACTTTTTTGAAAACTTTGAAAGTGGAATTTTATTCGTCTCGTAAATCTACACTTCTTTCCCCATTTAACCGTTTCTCTATCTCTTATAGTTTCCGAGATCCCCATAGAGAACATCGAAAAAAACTCACCCTGTATATATACATTAACACTATTGACATTATGGAGGGGTAAATATTTTAAGTAGTGGGGAGTTTGACAGTTCAATTTGTTCGTTTAGCAGGAGG
Organism: Ontholestes murinus; assembly: GCA_963969525.1. Lineage (NCBI taxonomy): Eukaryota > Metazoa > Arthropoda > Insecta > Coleoptera > Staphylinidae > Ontholestes > Ontholestes murinus. Next base: position 34,036,111 of record OZ018388.1, read on the forward strand.
CCCGTTTTTTCGAATCTGTTGATTTCCAGGTTTTCGAGTAGATTTAATTGTCTCCCTTTCTTCTCTGTGTGGAGAATCTGGAAATCGATGGAATTTTGAAAATCTTAGTTATTTACAACTTTAATATACAAATGAATATGGATTTTCAACATCTCAACGCCTTATCTATCAACCAACTTTGATACAAATAATGATTTAGAATTTTCGAATGAAACTATGGAAGTTGAATAGTTTTGTTCTTTTTTGTCAAGGATACGTGTGTAAAAATTTGGAATAAAAGTTCGAAAAAAGTAAGGTAAAGTTTTAAAATAAGTAGGTACAAGATTTTTTATAAAATTTTGTTTTAGGAATATTTTGGTTAAAATCAGAAATGTACTAAGAATTGGGTGATCATTACGATTAAGTTCTTTTTGGTCAAGAAAATTAGAAAATTGCACATTTTAGAAGTAAACTTCTTAATATTATTTTTTTGCTTTACCTACTGAAATTCGAAAAATAATTTTAATAATTAATTAATTAATAATATAATGAATTTAAAAGTAACATGGCTTGTGTTTAATTATGACTATTTTTCTGCTGGAAGTAAAACTGACAACAACGCACAAAATGTAGACACTACTTGTAACCTCAAACTTATAGAAAAATATAATTCTAATTGAGCAGACGGTTTTAGTGCCAACATAAATGCTAAATTTCCATAGCATCCCATTATGCAAAAACAACGTGAATAGTGTATACGTTGACAACCGACGTGTATAATGAAAAATTTGACTTTTAGTCAATAGAGTTACTAGAATTTATAAATATTCATGCGCCATTTGAGTTTACAGTGATATGAAAAATTGATGTCGATCAAGAAATTTAATTAAGACATAAACATTTCTGAACGATTATTTTTCACAATTGTCGATGTGGTTTATCTCAATAAAAAAGCATCGATGAACTAACTTAATTCGATGAAGCTCTATCAAAAACCCTATATATTGATGGTATATGGAATTCAATCATGGCCGTAGTTCTCTTACTGTTTAATTCCGTCCTCCAAAATCAGTTGTTCTAGAAAACAAAACTGTATGTGAACTGTAATGAATAATTATCATGTAATTTTTATCCTATAATTAGTACATCCTTGGGCATTAGTGGGATCAGCATAAATTCAATATTACATGATTATGTACGATAATTAATTTGTTTCTCTTGTTCTTTATTCCCAAAATATAAAAGGCATCCCTCGTATTACTAAAACTAAATAGAGTACCAGTTACCTGCTGTATTGTATTATTATGATAGTGCACACTCCTTCAGATACGATTTTTTAATACTAGATATTGTAGCAGGAACTTTTGGAGCATAGCAATAGCAAATATGTATTTACAAAATATATAATGTAAATATTGTAGAAATTTGACGATTGACATTATGATATAGGCAGAAGTATTAAGAACTCTTCCTCATCTAAGATATAATTTAACAAATTATAAACACTTTCACTTCATTAAAACTGTCAAGCCAAAGGAGATTATATGTTTTTGAATTAATTATACATCAGATAAATTGAAAATTATTTATACTCTTCACAAAACCCGAAAGACAAACATTGATGAAAATTCAAATAAAAAATTATGGTATAAAGGTTATTTATTATTAATTATTAAAAAATATGTAAGGTTGCATAAATAATCTGTGTACTGATATTCAATAATTATATAAGCCTTTAATAAATTAATATAGACTATAGACATTACTTCTTTTATAATTAACTAATAACAATTACATCTGTACTCGCTATAATATATATTTTGTTCGAAAAAATGATTTCAAATTATTACTTAACATCAAATAAATAAATATTTTTATTCTTAATAAATATAAAAACTGCAAATAAATAACCTAACAAATTATAAAATTTTAAAGGTACCTATTTTCTACCAATTTCATCTAACGGCCACGAGGTCGTTCTCTTCGTCGTAAATTCGTAATCGACTTCCTGTTTCCTCAAGAACGATTCATCCTCACCATCAAGGTAACCAGTTATCATAGGTAAATGTACATGAGATACTACACCTACATCTTTCAAAGCAGTGTCCGTTGATCCAAGGTTTTCTTCCTTCACCACAATTGGACCTACAATAATGGACTCGGGCTTTGGCCTAAAGGAATGCTTTTTCTTCGGGGTTTTCACGTCCCTCTCTTCACGATAATTAAATATTCTCCTTAGAGGTTTGAATGAGTTGCGTTCGTAATTGGTGATCACGAAGTTTTCATCATCTGCAGGTAGTTGTTCTAAAATAAAAACAAAATAAAATTTAGGGATGTATGTAATTGAAGACTAACAATTTATAAATTTATGTAAATATGTTGATTAGAAGAAGGAAACTTTTAAAGAATAAAGAACATGTTTATTTAACTACTATGGACAGATTTTCATCATTACCGTAATGCTGTGAATGACAAAAGTAGCTGTAATTAATTGATGTTATTATGAAATAATTCCATTCACTACCTACTGATCTTAGATTTTAGAATTTCTTAGATTAGGTTACCAATTATAAATTTGGATGGTAAATGTCTTGAGATAATCAAGTCTGTATATGAATCATAGTTTTTAAAGCTGAATTTTATAAACGTAAAATTACATAATGCTTTAATATCTACTGGTAGTGCTATCTAGAACAGTAGCGGATCTTTAAATAAAAAGTAATGGAAACATGTTAAAATTTGCTAAAAAGACTCTCCGATCTTACGTCAAGAGTTTTAGAAATAATTTGTAGATTTGTTTGTTTTTGTTCTTTGAATGCCAGATACGACTTAAAAAATATCTACTCATTTTATTTCTGGTTTAATAAAAGTTGAAAAGGAAACACTAAAACAATATTTTTATTCTTACTTCAATATCTTTGAACTGTAGAACTGAAGTAGTTTAAAAATTACCTCGTTAATAATGGGAACTACAGTAATTATTTTCTACAATCTGTAATTTTTACTTTTTTACTTTTACAACCATTTTTGTACCTTTTAATTAAGCCAATTATGTTTCTTACCTCTTTATTATAACGACATAAAAATATATATACATATTTCTACATACCTTCATATTCCAATCCATACTTTTGATTGCCAGCATATTTTTGACCATCCTCATGTTTTTCCATAGGTACATCTTGCAATTGTTCGAACCGCTCGCTTTCATGATATTCGGTGTTTGTAATTGGAGCGACTTCCGAATCCTCCATATACCCAAAATCTCTGTGTTGCTGAACAAAATGCTGCTCATAATCAGCATTCGTATTTTCCTTAACACTTTCAGCAAACTCTTGCTCGTAATCATTTTTATCATATCCTTTATTCCTCTGTACCGCATCTTGATCGTATTCATTTACTTCGGGTATTTTATTGACTGAAACAACATCTTCATCAGAGATTCTATAACTGACAGTTTCAATATTTTCTACACTCTGCGTATTTTGGCTACTCTCCGATTTCACCGTTGTTGTAATGACCTCGTTTTTATTATCCTGTTCTGTATCTTTCTGCACATCCTCGCTTAAATTATGATTGTTTATAAAATTTAAAAACTTTTCCCGATTTTCGCCTCTCAAGACTTCTATAACGTTGGCAAAAATTTTATCGTCCAATTTAGTAATTGCTATTAAAATTTGCGACCTTCTAGGCATCCTCTCATTTTCTAAAATTGCGGTCACATTTTTCTTCATCGTTTCATTAAACCTGTTCGCAAAACTAGCAGTGTCTTCGCCGAAAATGTTATAATTAGTTGTTTCATTAAAACCGATTATACCAACAATCTCATCAGAACGGTTTTTCTGTTTTAATAAACCTTTAACACCTTCTAGAATGGTTGTGTTGTAACTATAACTATCCTCATCATTACCTTGTAAAATTTTATTGGCATTTTTAATTTCATACTCGATCTCAACAGTTGAATTATAATTATCACTATTAATTAATTCAAACGTTTCAATCATAACCATTATAGGGGGTTTTAGTGGTAATGGTATATCATCGTCAAGTAGGTGAGCTTCATCAGGGGCTAGAGTATATACCGGCTTATCATATGTTGATGGCCTGCTCAAATCTTCATGAACATAGTTGGAAAATTGTGCCTGAATTCTCTGCACGATCATCTCAAAAATCGGTGGAAATTTACTCACTGTTATCTGTGGCGTTAAGCTGAATATCCCCAGGAATGACGGTTTCGGACTGGTCGTTTCAGCGCTTGCATTTCGAAAACCGCCCATTTTAAACGGGAGCTTGAAGGAACTCGCGCAGGAGATCGCCGCCAACGTTAACAGTATGAGTCTCATCTTGAAATGCGCTCTTCCCGAACTCCCAGCAACTACTAACTGTAAAACCGACAACCGTTGCGGTCTTTCTCCTTAAGATAAACCAGTAATAAAGTGGAACGTGATGAGTGCGTCGGATCAATCCGAGGCAATTAAGCATCATCATTTTTTGTTTGCTTTTTCGAAAGTATGCCGAGTTAGAAAAGTCTGCTCGGACCCGAAAATGGTAACCGGCTCGATTATAATTAATTATTTTTTTTGCGGCGATAAAATGTATTATTATTATTATTCTTGAATGCAGCACGAACCACCGCGGGCTAAACGTGTCTTTATATTATGAAAAGAAAAAAACAAGTTGAACCGTTCGAATGGATGTAAAATGTATTTCCTAAATAATTTATTGAACCTGGTTTATTAAAACCGTTCATAGTGAAGGTGAAGGTAAGATTTCAAAATATTGGATGAGTCTTATCGACAGTTCACGGTGAAGTGGTTAACGACCTCGCGATCGTATAAGAATCGATTACGTTATTTAAAAATTGATGTTCGATTAACAAATAAATTAAAATTGAAAAGAATATAATTAATCAAGTTTCCTAATGGAAACATTAATTTGATAAATATTTTATTTTATTATTAGTTTTATTTTAATTTGAAACATTGGAAACAAAAAAGGAAATTAAGGCAATATATTAACGAAAGAAGAAAAAGATGATGAATATAAGAAACATACGACGTAAACAAAAAAACTAGAAAGATAACCTGAAAACGCAAAACAAGATTTATTAATAATAATAGAGACGAAGAAGAAAAGGGAAAAATAACAAGAATTAAAAATGAGCATACGTCAATTTTTAACGGAACAGAGATCAGCATCAGGAACAGCATGTCTAATAAATAGAAAGCACGAACATGAAATAAAAAGGATGGGAAGTAATAAATGATGAAAGAATAGTTGTTATTGTATTAAAAAATAAAAATGAGAATATAGCAAAGACAATAATAAGGACATATAGACCGAACAGAAGATGACAGTAAAGCAAACAAAAATTCATTTTGGAAACAATTAGCGAAAGAAATTGAGAAACAAAGATATTATATGTAGTATATACATTGGGAAATTCTAATGAACGAATAATATATAAAAATGTATTAAGTAAAATATAAGTGGAACTTTAGCTACATAGAAAATATGCATAGAACATCTAATAATGATATCTAATACATAAATCCATAAATACACAAGGGAAGAAGAAATCAGTTAAAAGACTTTATAATAGAAAAGATTGACAGAAGAAAGGTAAATGATGTAAGAGTTAGAAGGGGATATGAAATAGAAAGCGATTACTATCTACTAATACTCTACGACGAAATAGAATAAGAAAAAGCAAGAGAATCGAAAAAGATGTGTGAAGAAAAATCATATGATGAAGTAGTTAAAGCGTACAAATTATAAAAGGAAGTCACATTTAAGAAATATGTAGAAAAAATAAGTAAGGCAATAGACGAGCTAGAAGTAAAAAAACAAAGTGTTGTCGAGTAATGGAAGTCACTAAAGATAATAATAAAGAAACAGCAACACTACTATATGGGATAAATAAACCTAGTAAGTACAAAAAGCAAACAATTGAACTAGAGGAATAATACAAGTTAAAGAAGAAATATGGTAGAAATAGCCAGTTATGATGAATACAAAAAACAAAGGCAAAGAAAATTATACTGAGTGATACGCAGACAATATGGGAACAATTTATAGACAATATAAATTTTATAAGACATTAAAGAACCTAAAAAATAACAGAAAATATGAGCATATAAGAATAATTACAAGGAAGTAATACTACTAATGATGAACAAAGAAACTTATTTCCAAGAATTACTGAATTGAAATTATGAGCCAAATAAGGAAACAGAAGACACAATAAGAGAAAAAAATCGAATTCACACATATAAGAACAAGAAGTAGAAGAGGCAATCAACGATAGGAGCAAATGTATAAAATCATAAAAAATGACGGGAAACAGTAAGCTGTGGAGACTGGTCAATACAGTGTAGAAAGAATTAAAATATTAATTCAGTGGGAAGTAGGTATAATAGTGCGTATTTACAAAGTTCTAAAAAAGACGGAATGTAAGACTAACTATTAATTCGAACCACTACAAAAAGATATGTGATAGTTACAGAAAAAAGGATAAAATAAATAGTCAAAAATAAATAGTAAAAAGCACAGAACGGTTTTAGAACAAAGAGAATTTCACACGACTACATGTTTACACTGAAAAGAATATTTAACCGTAAATTAGAAATACACAAATCAAAGTTCATAGCATATCTCAACATGGAAAAAGAGTTAGACAAAGTTCCGAGATGAAAAATCTGGAAAAGCTTAAAGAACAACCAACTAATAAGGGTGAAAAAAGTATATATAATAACAAGAAATATAGTAATAATCAAAAACAAGGAATCTACAACCAAACAAAAATACAAACAAGGAGAAGCCTAAACCCGTAATTGTTTCTAATATACATAGACTAAATAATTAAAGAAGTAAATTACGAAATTAAACCTACACACATTCGATAAAGAAACATGAAGAAAGTAGAAATATAAGATTTTGTATTTGGAGATGATATTGCATTAATATGCAGAAAAAGCTAAAACTGTGATTGCAGTAATGAGACAAGAAACGAAAATGAAGTATAAAATAGAAAGCAATAAAGTTAAAAAAGTGAAACAAAACAAACACAATACTTAAAACATTATAATGTATTAATAAACAATAAACATACAAACTAAACTATGAAACTATACAAGAAGAAAGAGAAAAATTAGACAAGCATAAAATTAAAGTATACAAATTTTCAGATCAGCTTTAATACTTGAAAGTGAAACATGGATACTTAATAATAAACAAGTTGAATGATAGCACTAATAAATAAAATGAGGAGCGAAATAATTAGAGAAAAAAAAGTATAGAGGAAGGTGAAAGAATAAAAGAAAACTGTAGGTAAGGAGTATAGAGAAATACATAAAAGAAAGACAATTTGGATGGTCGGGTATGTATAGAGAATGTACACGGGCTGGAAGGATATGGAAAGAAACAGGACGACCAAGAAATACACAGAAAAATACAAAGAAATTTTCTTGATTTGATAATTCTAAAAACTAATAGCAAATAATAATGTATAACTTAGAGGAAACAAATATTTGAAGATAACATATTATGGTGCGGTTTTAAGTTCACGAAATGGAATAGAAGGGGATATTTAGCTTTTTCAATATATTTACTTATGAATTAACTTATTCCTTCATAAAAACAATTATACCTTCTCTGAAAAGTACGCTGAAATTGCATTCTTCACTTCTTCATGGTAGTCCTTTTTTTAGATTTAGAGAGTGATATAGTCATTGGGAGCCTAATCTGTGCTATTCACTCTTGTGAACGGGAGCATTGTCGTGGTAGAGCAGGACAGCTTTGGTTAATTTTTCCCGTCTTTTCTCTTTGATAGCCTCTTTTAACTGCTCTAAAATTGAAGCGTATTCTCAGGTTATAGAAACACTTTTTTCCTTATAATCAATCAATAAAATTCCTTCTGTGTCCCAAAAAACTGTCGCCATGAGCTTTCCCACTGACTGCGACATCTTGAAGTTCTTAGGTGGCGGTAACCCTTTTTATGCCACTGCATGGAATCTTGCTTAGATTCAGGTTCAGGATGTACCCAAGTTTCATCCTCAGTAACAATTCTCTCCAAGAAACCATTCTTGTATTTATTAAATGCGAACACTTGACGCCCTGCTGTTTTTGTGGTGGTGTGAGCAATCTAGGCACCCATCTTGCACTTACTTTTGACATGCCGAGATGATTATGGAGGACCTTAAAAATGGTTGTTTCAGTTACTCCAACCATTTATGTGAGTTGTTTTTTCTTCAAATGTATATTCTGCAATATTAATTATTCGAATTTTTCGATGAGATCAAAAGTGGTGACCTCAACAGACCGCCCAGGTTAAGAATCGTCTCCAAATAACTCCCTACCTTGCTTGAAGAGGTTTGCCACCTGTATACTCTGGATTTTTCTGGACAAGAGTCCCCGTAAACAGATGACATATCTTCCAATATGGTTTGAACCCTTTTTTCTTGCTTGGTAAGGATCTTTATAACGGCGCAGAACTCTATTTTCTCCATACTTCACAATTTCTTTCGAGTTGAGTAAGCTAGGTTAGCGAATTATATAGTAAAGCAGAAAAAAGCAAAGGCCAGCATAGTAGAGTAGAGCAGAACAAATTACAATAAACATCTTATAAATAAACATTGAAATAAAACAACACAGTTGGGAGGGTTTCTCTTTTATTGTAGAACACTGTAACACAGTGGCTTCATCAGGCATATTCACCTGCTTGATGAAGCCACTGTGTACAGTGCACTACAATAAATGTGAAATCCTCCCAACTGTGTGGTTTTATTTCAATATGTTATGGAGTATTGTCATGTATCCGCCTTATCATAATATTCAATATTATAAATAAACAGCAGTGGAGAAAGAGCTAAGCTGAGCAAAGTAGAACAGAAAAGAGCAAAAGCAATAAAAATGGAGACAGAGTGGTACAAATTACAACTATCATCTTATAAATGCATAGAAGTGGAGAGTATAAAAGAGCAATGGCCAGCAAAATAAAAAAACACAAACACTATCAAAATAGAGCAGAGTAGAACATATTATAATTACTTAATGGTTATATAAAATATTGATTGTCTTAATTAAAATTCACTTGAGTATGGCGGCTTTATTCTATAGTTTAAAGCAGCTAATTATGTTTTTATTAATATCTGCTGCCATGTTTTCCTTGGTTTGCATACTTAAATGAATATCATGTTGATACATTTTATGGTTCCTCTTTGTCCACAATTAAAAAGTTTATTAAACATAATAAGACATCTACATATCCAAAATGATACAATTTAAACATAATAAGACATTAACATAGCCAATTTTTGAATTTTACCAGAAAACTGCATATGCAATATATTTTCAAAATTGATGAAGGCATTATGAATGGCCTCAAACATTTCTGGAATCTTTTTCGTGATTCTTTGTGGGTCACTGGATATATTTTTTAATAACTGAATAGTTGAGGCTGTTTGTTTTGAATTCTGTATTTGATTAGGTAATGAATCTATTAAAACATTTTGGTTACATTGAATTTGTTCTGGCTTTATGAATTTTTGTTGTTTTTGTTTTATGAAGAGTAATATTTTGTTCATTTGGATTTTGTTTTTGGTAAAAGTTAATTTATGTACGATACTTTTTGCCTAGTTTAATAAGGTATAATATCGAACTCTATACTGTGCAATCTACTTGCTAACTCACTGTGACATACCTTAAGATAAGCGGATATGACGTCTTTTATTTATTTATTTATTTATTACATCTTTGTATTCCTTTCTTACAAAATATCTCAAAAATTATGTTACAAAATATGAAAATATACTTAAAATTTTAACGGAATGGAGAATTCGCGGAGTTCACTTCTTCACTCTTCCACTCAAACCCATAAATATCAACTATCAATAGTGCTTCGAAATACCTTTACTGGTATCCATTTTTATATTAAATGCTTAAATACATCATATTTTAGTCTTTAAATAGACATATTTTTATGACATGTGCGTTGAGGTTGGCGATTTCTTCTTTCATCTTTTCTCCTGCTTTTCGTTCTTCTTGGGCCAGCCGATATTTATTGTAGCTTTCAATAGTGGTATTTTGCCACCAGTATGGAAGGAAAGATATATCACACCTTTATAATAAATACTGCAAAGGTATAAAAGAATATAATGGAATCTGTACGTAGTCAATTATTTTAAAGATCTTTGACAAAATTATACCTAATTAATCTAATATGGATTTGTAAATAAACAACATAGATTTGATAATAAGAATAGTTGCGACCATTACTACGCAGTAATTCATGATAAACATTAAACTAAAACAAGTGCTATATTTTAACCACTATTAAATATGTTTTTATAATATACATATTACATAATTTTTGTTTTATGGGTTTTAGTTTAGTGTTTAACATTGATTTTGTAAATGGCACTCAACGAATGTAACGAATTTTATACTATTTCAAGCCTTTATTTTGGATGCTTTTGAGAAAGGCCATCTGGTTGATGTGATATACAAATAAAATAAAAACCTTAATTGCACAGAATTGCATACTACAAAATAATGAAAATAAACATTTCCTGCTATTTAACTAGTATGTTAACTTATGATACTTAGTAAAACTACAGTTTCTATTAGGCAGGACTCATGCTATATCATGTAGTTTTAGTTTAGTCAATTTTTCAGGTAGACATGATTTATTAGGTGCAAATGTCATAAAAACGGTTTTATCCATGTTTAGTATAAGGATGTTATGGTCCAATCATTTTTTTAAATTTTATTTATGTTCCATTTTGTAAGTAGTTTCCTCCCAAGTAGTTCCACGAACCATAATTGCTGTAGCGTTTGCGTAACTTAACTGTACCTTGTGGAACACCATACTTAATTTTGCAACTGATGCCTTTTGTTCTCTATCTAATTAGTAGGTTTTAAATAAATTTAAAGCCAAACCTCAAATACCGCAACAATTTTTTTAAAGTAATGAATGGTTCGTAAAGGCCTTTGCAAGGTCTAAAAAGACCACCATTAATTTAGTCTTTATCTATACCCACGTAAATATTCTCGATAAGATGTGCAATTGCATGGATAGTTTCAATAATTTTAGAAATAGAGTTAGTTAATGCTATACGTCTATAATTGCTTGTTAATGCTTTATCTCCAGATTTATATAGAGGTTTAACAATAGTATCTTTAAACATACGTAGAAAAGTGCCCGTAAAAAAACAAATATTTACAATATGGGTTATTGGTTTTAAAATGTGGCTATATACTGATTATAATATTTCTGCTGTAATGTTATCTCTTCCCGGTGCTTTATTATTAGATAAAGATGTTATACATAGAGATATATCATTTTCAGAAACTGGATGAAAAAATAAACTTTCTTTGATGGGAGATACTGAAGGTAATAGAGTTATATCGTTCGTTGGGTTAATTTTCTTTATTAGTTGTTTCAGTAACGCTACAAAAGTATTGGTTTCAATAATTCGTCATTTTTTTTAGTCATTATCAATAATTTCTTCACCTTCAATGACATGATCGATAAGACTCACATGTTTTAAGTATTTCCATAGCAATTTAATTTTATTTCGTTGTTATTTTTATTTCTTATATATTGCTTGTACAGTATTTCATTAGTTCTGATTAATTGTAAAACACCAGCCATGATCCAAGACTTCTTTCTTATATGTTTATTTTTAATACGTCTTAATTGCATTGCAGCCTCTATATGAAATCTCAACTTACCAATAAAATTACGTACAGCTTCATCAACTTCATATGATTCTAAAGTTTCATTCCACGATTCTGTTGCAGTTATTTCCTGAAGTTTTGGATAATTAACCTTTTTGATTGTGTAAGTTTTATTTCTGCCTGAGAATGTTTTTGTGTTATTTATTCCAATCGAAAGAATAACTATGTTATGATCAGTTCTCTTACTATTATATTTGGACATATTTGTTTTACTTAATAAAATACTGACACAGTGTATGGTTTCAAAAATGTTTTTATTATTGACGAAAAATCTACCTGAAACCATATACTGTGCCAGTATTTTATTAAGAGGTAAGGAGTTTCAACAAGTATCAGCCTCATCAATTCAGTGTATCTGTTTTAAGAAAATAAAAATGGTGATGTGGCCATCATAGTACTTTCCCTATATTTTTCTCGAAAGTATGAGGTTTACGCAAAAAAACTATTCCTAATAATTTATTCACTTTTGAATTCTCTACAATTATTTCTGATATAAATTTCATGTAACTTCAATAGTATATTAGCAATTGGCAAAAAATATCTAAATTTTCAGTTTTTATTTTTTTTTCTCGAAAGTTAAAAATTTTATGAAAAATATGTTTAAATAAAACTTGTTCAGTTTTTTATTCCCTTTAACTTTTGTTTCATATAGGGAAAGTAAAAATGGTGCAACAATTACACGCCTATTTCCCTACTGCCAATTAGATCCAGCCTTGGATAATATCACACTTATACAAATTGTGGATTACTTAGAATCTAAACATATATAAACCAATACGGATTTTGTAGAGACCGTAGTACCATTGACGCTATCAGGGCTTTTATTCATGCAGGTTTTAAGGGTGGAAAGCACTCGGTAAGGTCCTTTTTTGATCTTAGTAAGGCTTTTGATTGCGTTCAAGGATCCTTATTATTTTTACTGTAATTAACGATTTACCTTTAACGATAGGCAATACAAAATTAATCTAGTACACGGATGATATGACTTCAATTGCAATATTGCATAATCACAAAGTAGCATTAAACAAAAGCGGAGTAGCGGCAAACGAGGTTAAGGAGTGGTTTAACACAAATCACCTATCTCTATATGCTTCCAAGACAGTCAACTTAACATTTTCTTTACGATAGAGAGATAAGGATGTTGGTAGCTGTAGATTCTTAGGTATTCACCTGAACACTAAGTTAAACTGGCATATACATGGTAAAGAAACATCGCAAAAACTTGCAGAACTACGTACCCTCTACGAAGCCTATGTCAGTCGTTACAATTGAATTATAGAATCACTGCGTACTATAATTGATTCCACTCCTTTTTAATATTGGAATACCTCAAATTCATACACAAAATAAATATCATACCAGAAATAGGGACATGTATCAAACCAAACGAGTAAGTGTATTATTAATACTCAAAATAGTAAAATGCAGATGTAAACAATAAACAATACGAATAAACTGTACTATAAACTAAATAAATACAGAACAGGAGAAAGACAAAAATTAGGACATAATTGAGCATAAAAATGATCGATCAATTTTGAGACCAATTTTAACATTCGGTATTAAAACATAGATACTTAAGTATTATATGATAAGTAAAATGATAACTGTAGAAAATAGATTTCTGAGAAGACAGTATATTGTCATACTAGTGAATAAAATTAGGAGTGAAAGAATAAGACAAAAATTACAAGTAAAAAGTATAGAGAAAGGTAAAATAATAAAGGAAAATTATAAGTAACGAGAATAGAGGAATATATAAAAGAGAGACAATTAGGAACATTACAGAGAATGGACAATATCAAGAGAACAAAGAAGAAAGTGGTAACTAAGAAAGACAGAAATATCAACGAAATATTCCTCATTTGTTATTCTGCAGGAAACAAAGATTTGCAGATATCATAATACCTAATTGATCTAACCATCCGAATAAAAATTCTTGTTTTTAAATATTATATTGATCAATAAGGATTTGATAAACAATTAAATATAATTGAGACAACTGTTCGAAATATTAAATTTGTTGGTTTTAAATAAGAAACGAAAACAAGAAGTAATAATAGAATATTTTTAATAACTATAGATTGTGATAAAAATGGGCCAAAATAAATTGTTAAAGAGAAAAAATAAGCATTAACAATGTAATAAATCAAATTTAGGGGAATTGCCACTTAATAACAAAACACCGATGAATGTAATTTGTAAGTTTGGAGTATACGAGATAATGTGTGGTCTCTGTGAAGCAATTTATATACTTACTCTGTTACCGTTTTTGTTATCAGAAAGAAGAAAGTGTACTCGTTATTGTGCATTCTAAAAAAACATAAATATTGTCTAATATTAAAGTTATAAAAAATATGTACCCACCTTCTATCCCTATCTTTTAAATAGTTAAATTAAAAAAAACACTTGACGAAAAATATTTAAATTATTAATTTAGTAATTGAAACCGTCGTTAAAATTAAATATTAATTTTACTAAAATCCTTGTGTATTTCCACCCTCCAATCAGCAAAGGATATATAGTGATTACGGCAAAAATATTTAAAACATTAATCTGATATAGGTGAATTCAAAACCGAAGAGTTTTATTTATCACTTATATTTATCACCTATATAATATAATTTCACCTTATGGTTCTCTTTATTTGATTGTTTTTTTTTTCTCTTAGTATTAATATATTTTATAATAAATTTCATTTAAATGAGAATAAAGATTATTATTATTATTATTCTTATTATTATTAAAAGCCTCTTCAATCCAATGCTAAACTGATATTTCTGAAATTTGGCAACAGGAAAGTATTATACTTTTAATTTATTTCGTATAATCGTTGTTGTGTATATAAAACAAACTTTACCTTACCTTAAAGATTAGAAAACTTGTAGGGTGGGCGGGGTAAAGCAGAAAAGAGCAAAGACAAGCAAAGCATAACAAACAAGAGCGATTATAGCAGAGTAGAGTAGAACAAATTACAATTAATATTATAAATAAATAGCAGTGTAGAGCAGAAAAGAGCTTATGCGAGCAAAGTAGAGCAGAAAAGAGTAAAAGCAATCAAAATGGAGCAGAGTAAAATACATTACAATTATCATCTTATAAATAAATAACAGTGGAGAGCAGAAAACAGCAATAGCGAGCAAAGTAAAGCAGAAAAGATCAAAGACTATCAAAATAGAGCATATTCTACTTTGCTCAATTGTTATTGAAAATATATATTGTCTTAATTATAATTGACTTGATTATGATGACTTTTTTCCATAGTTTAAAGTAGCTGATTATGCTTGTATTAATATCTGCTTTTAAAGTATTCCTTGATTTGCATACTTAAATGAATGGCATGTTGATATATTTTAAGGTTCTTCTTTGTCCATAATTAAAAAGTTTATTAAACATAATAAGACATCTAAATACCCAAAATGACAGAATTTTGAACTTAAATAATAATTCATTTAAATTTTTGAGATCTACGTACAAAGATTTTACCAGAAAACTGCATGTGCAATATGTGTACAAATTTGGCGAAGGCATTATGAATGACATTAAACATTTCAGGAATCTTTTTTGTGACTCTTTGTGAACCACTGCATATATTTTTTATTGACTGCATAGTTGAGGCTGTTGGTATTGAATTCTGTATTTGATAAGTTAATGAAATTATTTAAAAAAAAATGGTTACATTGAATTTTTTCTGGTTCTGGCTTTTTAAATTTTAGTATTTTTAGTTTTATGAAGCGTTGAATTTTGTTGCTTTGGATTTTGTTTTTGGTAAAAGGTAATTTATTTTCTTTTTGCCTAGTATAATAATCTATAATATCGAACTCAATACTGCGCAGTCTAGTTGCTAACTAACTGTGACATACCTTAAGATAGGCGGATATGATTCTTCTTGCGCTGAGGTTGGCTATTTATTTTTTGATCAATTTCTTTTTTCCTGATTTTCGTTCTTCTTGTGCCGGTTGCTTTTAATAGTGGAATTTTGCCACCAGTATGGAAAGAAAGGTATAACCCACCTTTATATAAATACTGCGAAGATATAAAAGTTTTCGTGGAATATATAAGCAGTCAACTATTACAAAGATCTTTGTCAAAATTATATTTAATTAATCTTATAAGAATTTGTAAATAAACAACATGGATAATAAAAATATTTGGACCGTTACTATTTAACAAACTAAACACTAAATTAAATCGCTTACTATATTTTAACTTCTATTAAATATGTTTTTATAATATGTTACATAATTTTAATGGTAATAACATTAAGTGTTTTAACATTGATATTGCAAAAAGAAATTAACAAATGTAACGAATCTTATAGCATTTCAAACCTTTATTTTGAATGCTTTCGAGAGAATGGCCTCTCTAAGTTGATGTGATATAC